>BLFK01000498.1:98758-101258 GCA_014634185.1 Astreopora myriophthalma
CTCCTTCTCTCCCTCCCACCCACCCAAAATCCTGGGGTTTGTCTGCAAGCGTTTCGTTCTTCCCTCCCCTACCCCCCTCTCTCTCTCTTTTTTTGTTCTCGCCCCATTTTTTTTAAATGCTTGCTGTGCAGGCTACCCCTTGCGCTTTTGCTACAATCAAGTGCTTTGGGCACTTTGCTCCTAGTGTTAGTATTATTTCAGAGGTGGTGCCTACATGCAAGTAACGTAACAATACTTCTTTCATATCATTCAACATTTCTTTCAATGCTCTTTTTTTAGGCTGTAGGAATAGTGGGAGCAGTAATCATGCCTCACAATATGTACCTACATTCAGCATTAGTAAAGGTAAGAGCGCTATACACTGAAGACATCAGTGAGACCCCTCTTCCCTCCCCCGTAAAAAAAAGTAATAATAACAACAACAAATGTTACCGGAAGTTGTTGGTCCACTCGGAGTAGAAAGCAAACGGTTGGATGCATGGGTTGAAAAGCTAGCGATTACCATAGGATGGGATTGTTGCAGAAAACAGCCTTGTTAGGAACAGCAAGGATTTTAAGGAAGGTGTTGGAAAGGTGAAGGAGGAGGAATGACCCAAAGAACCTTTGGTCGTTGCCTATTGCTCGCTCCTTTGGTGTAGTGGTGTAATGTCATTATAACATTCACCAGAGCTAAAGTGTTACGTTTACATAATAATGATGGTGATGATGATGATAATGATAATAATAACAATAATGGTGTGATTTGCTCCATCACATGTCACTGCCCTGGTACCATAGCAAGGTTAGGAATAGACCGAATTCATAAATGGAGGCTACTAAATTATTCTTTTCTCTTTATGCTAATTATCCTAACTAACCTCGTTGGCATGCAAGAATATTGAAAACAAATTTTGCTTTAAAATAAGGCTAGTGGGGATAATTAGCATAAAAAGAAAAGAATAATTTATTAGCTGCCATTTATGAATTCGTTCTATGGATTGCCATGTGAAAAAACATTGAGCCATTTTTTCAAATTATCATGTCTTGAAGAAATGGTCAAATATTTACTATGCCCAGCTCTTTCTGCAAGATAAAATCATCGACATTTACCTCAGAGATTTGCAAGAGTATCAGTTGAACGCATAAGTAAAGCTAGTAAGGAAATATAGATTACTTCATGGTTGGTGAGCGCGTACGATTTTTATTCACGAGTTGTGAAGAATCGCAAACGAACGAGCGAGTCTTCTAGCGAGTGAGTTTGCGATTCTTCACAACAAGTGAATAAAAATCGTACAAGCGAACTAACCATGAAGTAATTTGTTTATTATATTTGTACTGAGATGTTACAAATGTTTATTCTGGGAAAGCAGGGAAGGTTGCAAACATTCACTCTCAGTTACTTCGCATGGCCACCCCAAAAGGCGGGAAAAACCGATACGAATTTTCTCACGTGTGAAAAAAATCGTATCAGTCTTCTGATTGGTCATACGATATTCTTCACTAGTGAGAAAAGTCGTATGACCAATGGGATTGGTTCTCATCGAAAAGAGACGAGAGACAATTTTTATTCAGTGAGTTTGCACTGAGTAAATCTCAGTACTTATATAATAAACAGTTTTCTACAGTTTTGACCACCTGATTTTAACAACAAAACTCTCATGACATAGCTTCTTTTAAGGTCGGGGCCCCAGTATTTTCCTTCACTTCCTAGAGATTAGTGACCTTTAGATTGGAGAACGAGTACACTACGAGTACGGTACGAGTCTTCCGTTCTGAGCACGCGCACTGGCAAAAGTTATGACCTCCAACCCCAATGCGCGTGCACAGTACGAAAAACTTGTAGTCGTGGTAGTACTCGTACTCCAATCTAAAGGTACCGCCTGTCGACCGACTTTCATCCCAGATACAGGTGCATGTATGCAGAGCTTAGCCAACAACAATGGCGGCGAGAATGCCCGCAAACAATCGCTCTGCACGTTCTGCAGTTGCGTTTTACGTTTTGCTTTTTGTTTTTTTCCCGACTTGAAATGACCAAAATCAACGGTTTATGGAGGAAGGGAGCACACGACAAAGAAGTTCATTCCCTTTCTTGACTAAAACGATATGCCCCAATCCAATTCAATTTCTGACCAGTTTCGTTTTACATGCGGAATCGCAAAGAGATCACAATAGCACAAATTTATATTTTGAAATGAAGTATTCATAGCTGTTGTTGTCGTTGTTGCTTAAGCTTTGCTGTAACAGGTGTCTGGAGGACTTGGCTTGGGTCTCGTGTCTGGATACCAAGGATCAGCAGCCGTGGGGCGGAAGGGTATAGTGAAGTACATTGGTGAAGGGGCCCTGCACGGTGGCCCCTGGCAATTACACCAACTATTTTATTCAGTTGTTTTGAACTGTTGTGTTTCAGTCACGAGACGTCGATAGAAACAACCCGAAGGCAGTCAAAGAAGCTAACATGTACTACTTTATAGAGTCAGGTGGGGTTAGTTATTGGTGTATTCAGAAATGTCACTGGACGTAA
>BLFK01000498.1:106258-110563 GCA_014634185.1 Astreopora myriophthalma
TCAAATGACGTTATCGTAGTCGTCGTTGTCGTCCTTGCTCAAGCTCCCTAATGTTTACGAGGACGGCGTGAATGAAAACTGGTGAACGTTTTTCAAAGTTTTCAGTAATTATAGGCCCTTTGCACTCGGTCAGTAACGTGGCACAAAACCGCCATGCTGGAGAGCAAGTAACGCATTGGGACATTCTATCATTTGAAATGGCAGTTTGTCTTGCCCCAGTGCGCTGCTTTCTCTCTAGCATGGCGGCATTATTACACACCAGACCTATAGCGATACTCGCTGTTTACAAACATTTCTTTTGATAGTCAAATTTGCCAACCACTGGAACGAAAGAACCATTTGTTTTGGCGGCCAATCAACCTCTGGTTGGCACATTAATGACAATAGATGACGTAACGATGAACATCGCTATTCCACTTAGTTGGCTACCGCACTAGCCGTACCATCATGTAACTGAACTTGAAGGAACAGTGTTCAAACTAAGAAAGGAAATCAAAATTCGCCGTTGTGTCCTCAAACAGGTGGCATAGCAACTCACGGTGGTAGGGGAGTGTTGGAAATTGATGTGTTAACTAGTAACTTTGAAATTCTTATTTCAGTCTCCTTACAATCTTTCAAGTTTATTTTCCCCTCAAATTTTTGGAAATCCCCACCCCTTTTTGTATGGAAAATGTTTTTTTTCCAAAAGTATGGAAAACTAATTGTCCATACATTTCGTACGAACGGAGTACAACCCGTTAAAGACATTTGAAGATGAATTGAAAGCTCAACGAGTTAACAAGGTTCCAGTGCTAAACCATGCAAGCTGCCCCCTTAACAAACATTCCAAAACACTTTACCAAACTGTCTCCTAAAGAAAAGGGTCAAGCTTGTAGAGACGTCAGGATCAATGGGATGAAAACCTCAGTCATCGGAGTTGTGCTGCCAATGCTCGTGTATGAACTTTCGATGAGAGAGGGTATAATTTGCTTCTCGCTTTGAATATCATTGCAAAGGTTAATGACGTTCAACAAATTTTATGAGCATGATACGGTTTTAGGGTATTGTGATATATCGTCTTGTAATCGTCATCATTATGATTAGGATTGATTGATTGATTGATTGATTGATTTTCCCCAGGGTACGTACTCCGGCCAGTTTGCTATGGAGGTAAGGAACTCGTAGAAGAGTATTGTTCAATAGCTATCACTTAATAATAGATGATGATGATGATGATGATGATGATTATTATCATTATCATTATCATTATCATTATCATTATTATTATTATTATTATTAAATAGGGACACAAGCTATTTCAGATGTAGGCGTAAAAACCCCAAGCCACGCCAGTTGCTTCGGTTTAATCTGTTTTCGCTAAGAACTCCTAGAACGAGTAGTATGGTGAGTGACTGTTAGAAAGAATCATGTAGACACTGTATCCACCCGGAATAAGTCATCCTCAGAGATTGTTCCTCTTTTGGCTTTAGCACTCGGCAACATCCCTTCAGGATTTGCTCTGTCGAGGTGCTGTGCATGCTCGAAACGTAACTCTTTAGAGTGGCCAATTTGGATTGTCAACCCAGTTACCTCACCTCAGTTGTTGCCAGATTTTTCTGAATTCGCCTGATTTGAAAGGTCTCCTGGCACCAGATCTGTTAATGATATTGATAATGATATTGATATTATTTTTATTATTAATTATAATTGTAACAAGATGTTATTACAATTAAGATGTTACGTAATGTTTAAAAAATGAGCAGCAGTGTTTTATCGGGTTTAAAAACACGAGGCATAGCCGAGTGTTTTTAGACCCGATAAAACACATGCTGCGAGCTTTTTGAACAGCTTCAAAAACGTTCCACAAAAAGAGTTTCCTTCTGGAGTCTAAACAATGGTTCAAACCGTTAGAGGAAAATGATCAGCGTACAAGAAAAACAAGCTATGCCTTATTAGTATTCTTTATATAAAGAGTACTAACCAGGAGTGTTTTATCGGGTGTAAAGCTCATCCACGTGACGTTTTACCGGTGACTTGATAGGCTGTTAGGCTCATGAATTATTAATACGTTTTTGAAATTGGAATTATATGTTAAAACGTCTTGCATGTTTCCTTGAATGAAGATAAGGAGAATTGAAAGTGATCTGAGCTTAAACGCCATTCCACAGAAGAACCACAGTAAATGCCATTCCTAGAAGAACCTTGTTAGGTCAACTTGGAAAAATCTAGGTTTTTATACGCGATTTTCACTGTATTGTGTTTTAATATTCTAGGGTTTCTTAAAAATCAAGTGGGCGCGTTGGAAGCGAGTGTTGTTCACGAGATCTATTGCTATCTGCCCCACTCTTCTCGTAGCTTCTTTCGAAGGCGTTCAAGACCTCACGGGCATGAACGATTTCCTCAATGTCTTACAAAGCCTACAGGTATGTCGTGATTAATATCCGCGAACTGTACACCCTTTCATAAATGCCGGCAGGAGCCCATTGCCCAGAGTGTACAACTTCAATGTATTTGTGTCGCAGAGTTGCAGTTTTGGATAGATTTTGCGGAGGTTTTCTACTGTAGTTGCTACCGTTTTGGGGAACTTTTGTGGATTAAACTGTTGTTTGGTTATCGAAGCTCGCCGTTTCAGTTAAGAACCTATCGAGCCGTTTACCGTTTCCCTTGGGAACAGTGTGAATTGTGCTAATTGAGTGGAGCTTTCTCAGAGGTTGCAATGGATTTCTGGACCCTGGCAGGCATTGAAAAGCAAACTAAGCGTAATTGAGGTCTGTTGAAACTGCTAATTGAGTTTACACTTGATCTGACTTGTTTTCCTTTTTTTCCCTTTTTCTATACCAGTTACCTTTTGCTTTGATTCCGGTGCTGCAGTTTACAGGGGACCCCGGAATCATGAAATCGTTTCAGAATGGAAAGTACGTAAAAGGAATAGACTGCAAAAACTACTACAAACGACAACTTAAACTGTTGTCATAAACCACCTTTGAAAGTGCGCCTGTTTGTTTGTTTGTTGTTGTTGCTGTTGTTGTTGTCGTCGTTGATGTTGAAAAATAAGGGCTTGGTGGAAAGTCCAATCAAGCTAATCCTCGCTTATCACGAACTTTTACTCATTAAATTTTATATACCTAAAATGTGATTTTTTTTTCCGAAGGACTCAATTTTTGCCGTTTTGGTTTGGCTCCAACTTTCCTTTGTCTTTAGCTGAAAGATAATTTTTTAAAGCATTTTCAACGGTAGAAAATAAAACCTTGGTTAACTTTTAATCGGAGACCAGCCGAGTGAAAATCTGCTGCCGAACAACTGGGCCCAGTTCTTAGACTTAATTCGAACAATATGTGGTGCTGTTTGTTTTCAACAGAGTGATGCAAAGTGTAGCTTGGCTGTTGTCTGTTGTGGTGATAGGAATTAACATGTTTTTCGTTGTTGAATATGTGGTAAGTTCTCTTTACCGTTGCTGCTTAAGTGAAGTTGTCTGTAATTTCTTGGTTTCTCAGCTATTGGCCAAGAAATGTCATGCCACTTATCAACCAATCAGGAGGTACATCATGACTACACTAGTCACACGTTTTCCCGCGCTTAGCCGCTACCCGGCTGCGTGTGTGCTTCGAGGTCTGATTGGTTCATAATGTGGGTCTGTTATGATTGGCTGATGTAATAACCGCACCAAGAGCCATTCTTTCGTGTGAATGTCGAGTCGAGGCCTCTTGTTCGGGAGGGAAAAGCACGAAAGTCAGTAGTTTCTTCATTTTACTAGAGCCAAGGAAATTTCTGCATTTGATTCGTTTTGTGGAGCAATAGTCATTTGAAATATTTCTCACGCAGGCACGTCATGAAAAAAGAACAAACAAATATGGCACATGAGGAAACAATTTTTCATCGAACATTTGAAAGATACCCAAACGTCAATTTTCGACAATTTTTAAATGTACGTTAACTCCCAAATTTTCCCTGTAATTATTTGATTTTTTTTTCTGCTTTTGTTTTCAGGGACAAATTCCGAGCAATGCGGGCTACTACGTGTTAGCTGCGCTTATCCTTTTGTTTTACGTCTCTTTTCTTGTGTTACTGGTAGGTGTGCAATGCTCGCATTTACTTAAGCAATAAATCACACAGGAAACAAGCTACGTAGAACTCCAGAGTACTTCAGTGTTCCCTAAAACCAGACTTCTACAGCCCTAGACAAATTGATTGGGACACTCCAACCATTTTGGTGCAATTTTTGTGCGACATAAGATAAAGCGAGTACGCTTAAGTACTTGTTGTTGTGACATGAGCTCGATTGGCACCAGCATTGACTTTTCTTTTTTTTTGGGGGGGGGGGGGGGG
>BLFK01000498.1:110573-155573 GCA_014634185.1 Astreopora myriophthalma
ATTAGATGGTAAAGAAAGAGAATCGCCCGCTCAGTAATGTCCCATTATAATGTGTCTAGAGTCTAGAATTGTGGGAATTAAAGCAAAAGTACTAGAGACCATGTTGGCCTTCATTTGGTCTTCCAAGCGGCAAATGCATGTTTCGGAAATTGCTCGGAGAGTCTAAGGCTATCCGAGATGTACTGCGAGCTTTAGTATGGATGGCGTAATCAGTCCACGTGGGCTTTTCCCGATTGCGCATGGCTTTGCCCGGATAGCATCCGAGGTTTTCCCGCAGTGAAATCACCAATAAGAAAATCGTGGGAGCTCTGGGCACGATGATGTGTGGCGCCTGTGCAGAAACGCCGGAATAGACCTTGTTCACGATAGCGGCCATGATTGTTTTTAAATTATCGTGCAAATTAGTCATGTGCTCTGTCAAGGGGGCAAACACTAGAAAAACGGCAAATTCTGGAATATCCACGTGTCACAATATTAAAGTAACGTTGAAAATCAAATACATACTATCGGATTTGAATCACTTTGACTTGACTTCAACAGTTTCGCTTCTTTACTGCTTGATCTGTTTTTTTGTTTTTGTTTGTTTTGCCAAAAACATCAAAGTAACTCTTCCAATCGTTCTGTTTTACTGCTAAGGCTCTAAACATGCAGTCGGCATGAAACAGTTCACTTGTAGGTATGAAATATCAGTTAAAATCTCGAGTAGTTAATTTGCATGGTGATAAGAAAGCAAAGGTTCCTAGCATGTCTTGTTTAACTGTTAAGTACTTTGCATTGTGTTTTAGATATATCTAGCTCTTGGTTTCACATTTTTGGACTATTTCCAGGTACGCAAATTTCATTGTCATATTCCAGGCCTCACTTGTTGTTGATTCTCTGTAAAGTGGCACCGTCATAGTAGTTTTGCTGTTTTTAGGCCACGACAGGCTGAAAATTTAAACTTAGTACTTAAGTTGACAAGTAACAAACTTCCTTACAAACCAAGAGGAAAATCTGAACATTATTTTAACAGGAAAAGCTATCCATATTGAATTTTTGATGATTTTGTGAATCCCACTCTGTCTAAACTTGAAAAAATTGCCCAATTTTTCAAGTTTCAATCCATCTCCATCCTCGCCATCCTCAGATGCAAATGACAAAAAATGGTTTCATTACACTAATATAGTTCTTGTTAACAAACTTTTAGCATTATTTTCTGGTTTCCGTCGATGCAAAAGCGTTTTCAGCCTTTAAGTGCACGGCTCAAATAGCGTGACACTTCCCCTTAAGCCCTGGCCAAACGGAGTCGCAAGTAGACGCAAGTTCACAACTTGCGTCTACTTGCGACTCCGTTTGGCCAGGGCTTGCGTTCACTTGCGTTGACTTGCGCTCTCTTTGGTCGAGATCAAATTTTCCCGCAAGTCGACGCAAGTTGTTCACCGTTTGGCCACCCAAGCCAAGTCAACGCAAGTTGGTTGACGTCAATTCGTTGTTATAGCAACCTATAAGCCAATGAAATACAGGATAAAGTTACGTTTTGGCCGCGCGGGACTAAGTCCGTAGCCTTGAATTGTTTTTTTTTTTTTTTTTTTTTTTTTGCGACTTGCGTGTACTTGCGAGGGAAATTGCGAGTCCGTTTGGCCACCCAACGCAAGTCTCTACGCAAGTTCAACTTGTGGCTACTTGCGACTACTTGCGAGTCCGTTTGACGAGGGCCTTAAGGTCATCATCATCCTCTTTCTTGGTTGCTTGTGGTTACTCTCTTCTGCTCTCCTCCGAGAGGGTTTCTCTGGGTACTCCGGTTCTGTCCTTTTCAAAATTCTTGTTTCTAAATTCCAGTTCGATCTGGTTATATATATACTTTGCAATATGGAGAATCGGCTTTCCTTTTAACGCTTTATTTGAGACCCGACGCGTTTCGGCTTACGCCTTCATCAGGGGTCTAAACTCACTGAATTCGTTACAAATGTATATGAATTGGTTAATTGTGTCGTAGTACAATTCCGGTTTCTTACGTAGAAGCGTGTTGTTTACAATTAAACAATTAGTTTCAGAGAGTTTTCACGTCCGTTACAACGTACGTGTATATATATACATATATATATATATATTCTTTTTTATTTTTTAATTTTATTTTTTATTTATTTTATTTTTTTAACTGTCTGAGAGGAACGTAGCGCTGAACTGACGTCGTTCTGTTTCATCTTTACAGTGTTTACGCCGACCGGACAAGTACGCACTTCACGTAGACTCAACGTCGACGGTGGATCAAAACTCAGCCATGACGCCAGATTGATTGAACTGTTATTACAACACAAACCGATATCTCCGTTCCAGCAGCCTTGGAATAGTTTTAGAGTCTCGTGCCTCGCAAAATTTTAAAGGCTGTGCCGTACACTCGGCGCGGCGCCATTAAAGTGCACCTAAAGACAAAAAATATTTCATTTTTCGATAATTCTATGGAAAACATATTTTACCATTTTCACCTCGAAATTTTGCTTTATTTGTGTTGCACTAGCTATGTAAAGTTAGCAAAACTAGCAGTCATATGGACCCACGACCGTGCCATGAGAGGCATGGGTCTATTCTCGATTTTACGTCACAAACTGCTTTGCAATGCATTCAAGTTTGCATTGCAAAACAGCTTGTGACGTAAAATTGAGACTAGACCCATGCCTCTCACAGCTCGGTTGTGTGTCCAAATGATTGCTAGTTTTGCGAACTTAAGGTATCTTGTGCGACACATAAAAAGCAAAATTTTGTGGTACAAATCGCAAAATCTGTTTGCTTTGGGTGGAGAGATTTATATTAAAAACGAAATAAATTTGTATTTAGGTGCACTTTAAAAAAAGCCACACGGCTTGTATTTGGTGGGTTTACACGCTTGTGGAAGTCATGGAGATTTTTACACTCAAGGCCTGGGAAATTCGTAATCAAAAGACAAATCAGTTTTCATCACGGAAATTGAATTCTTTTCGCTTAAGATTTTTGCGCCCATTAAAACTAATTGAATGTAGTGGAAGTCTTTGAATTCTGTTTTCCATTTTGTGTGTAAACCCTGTCTAAGAGGCCGGCAATAATATAGAGGTGATTAGAGAGAAGAAAATAAGAAAGCTACACATAATTTCATGCTCCACCAACTAGAGGTAATTTTAGGCAGAAAGGCAACAGAACTAAGCGGTTTATTTTTTTTATATTACAAAGTGGTATTTTCAAAAACGTTACGCCATTTCATTTCATTTTAATGATTCAGAAGTTGTTTTTGAACTTCTCAACTGTGATATCGAGCATCTTCTTCTAACGATATTCCGTTATCGACCACCAAACACTGACATTAAAAATAAACATTAACAACTAAAAATACTTAACATTACGGTGCGTTTACGTCACCTTTACCTCACCAGCTTATAGATTGTTTTCACTCACGTGACCAGCGGCGACATTGATTTACTGAAACAACAGGAGATATTTGCATAAAAATGGAGTTCAATTCCCCAAGGAATGCTTTGCGACACCAAAGTGGCCGCCGTTTCTTTGTTAAGGTACAGCAATACGGGCCCCATGACGTCATGTGAAAACGATCTATAGTCCAGGAGTTAATGATCACTGCTTGTTAAGGCGTAATCCGTGTCGTTCGTTTTCGCAAACCGCGGAGGAATGAGTAATCTGGATTAGAGATCTTCCCGCGTGGAGATGGCTCACATGCGCGCGCAAATGAATGTATTTCCGTTAAAAGATTTGGTGGCGTCACTTTGGCTTCACCTTTCGCAACATTTGCAATTGTTTTAGTCCGTGTAATTTCCCCACAAACAAGAACGGAAATGTGTCAAAACTGAGTTTAAGATTTAGCAAGACCTCCTCTGACGCACAAGAATGACGCATTTGTTGACGTCACAATGGGAATGCTCGATCTCCGGAGTCACTGACTCATGATCAAGTACTTTCAAAACTACCAGACTGTCTTAATGGAGAGGTTTAAATAGCGATAAAAAGTTGTCATTCAGGTACAGCATGGCTACCGGTAAGGAAACGGCTTGTTTCGAAATTGCATTATCTCAAGGAATTTCCTTATGTGAACGATAACATAAGGACCGGTGGACCGCAAAAACCAAACATACAAAAAACGAAACACCACATTTACTTGCACTTTTCGCACTTTTCGTCGTGTGGAGAAACTTTCTCGCTTGACCACAAAAAAGACCTATGTGCACGGGGGGTATATTCCCGGAAAAGCTTTTATCAAAAATTGTTTGGGAGCAATCTTGATAAATTTAAGGACACTTGGTTGAGCAACTATCGACTTGTATTTTAAAATGAAGATACAACTCGTTAAAAATGAGAGGAAACAAAACTTGAGGGAAAACTTGGGAAACTTGACAATCTGTCTCGCAAAGAAATCTATGGCTTCTAAGCCGGAGGGAGATTTCAAAAAACAACAACCATTACAGCACAAGCGCTAAAATTAAGAGTTGCTCGTATTTCGTCTACCGTTACTACGCTTGCGTATGCCTCATTAGCGACCTTTAGATCGGAGTAGGTGTACGTCTACGAGTACGAATTTTCCTTACTGAGCACGCGCATTACGATTGGAGGTCGCACGAGGTCGCATTTTTTCGAACTGCGCATGCTCGGAACGAAGGAACTCGTACTCGTAGTCGTACTCGTACTCCAATCTAAAGGTCCCTATTTTCTTGTGCTTGTTTCACGTATGGGAACGTCGTGGAGACATGCTTGTGCTTATGGGCTAGCGAAAATCAGCCTTTGAGTTAAAAGAAAAATATTGCTCTAAAGTCGGCATTACTTAGATAACTCCGGGTGACACCAGATATCCGTGCCCCACTGAACCAATTGCTTTCACTCCCACCGCATGGTCACTGATCTGGTTTCACCCGATCTTATCTGATGTAACCGTTCCAAACAACTTTCTTGTTTGTTCATGCATGAATTGAGAATAATAATATGCATGCAAAAAATGTCTGCATTTTTACTGGCTGAGAGCGTGTCAATTTATCCCAAACAGTGCAGAAACGTGAAATTAGTGCAGTGCAGATTGATTAGTGCAATAAATCAGGAAGTTTTGCGGCCAATCCATTCTTCGAAATTCAGGAATCTGAAAACTAAAATTACTTGCTTTCAGAAAATGGAAATCAGGAATCAGAAATCAGAAATCGGAAATCGGCAATCAGAAATATAGTGTCGAGCTTTCGGTGATTTTTCAAATTGTGGTTATTCGGCTTCGTGAAAAAGTTGCATCCCTTGTGAATTTTCAATATACAGCATAAAATTCGCTTCATTAGCTCGCGCAGAAAGTTGTGCTTGCGTTTGCAGTACTATTGCGTCAACCATCCTTTCGAAAAAAGACAGGAAAAGGACAGACTTAAATTTATATAATAAGCTTAATGTTTTATTCAATTCCGTCACTAGTGTATGCTCCCTGTGCCCACAGGTTGTAGATCGTACCGCGATTTACTTGATGCTATTAGAGCCAAAGACAAAGAGATCCAGGTATTTTTTTTTTCCTTTCATGCCTGAGTAAATCTAGTGCTGTTAAAATTAAAACCAGATCTATTCTGTTAAACTTTTCTGAACTCTTTCTCGGATTAGCTTGGCCCCACACGTCATTGCTCGAGGAATTAATGCTGCAATACACAAATGCGTAAGTGGCGGCCTAATTATCATTCCTCGACAGTGCCGTTTGTGATTGAGCTTCGCCCAAACCAAAGTTATTAAAGAGTGTTGAAAAGACAATAACGTATCGAATTGCGTTATACTTGTGTCGGGTAGCGTCAAGTCTCGAGGGTGCGGTTTTGCGAATCTTGTGAAGTCAGGAAAATCTAGGGAAAAGTCGTGAAATCTAAGTTGAACCAGGAAAACTCTGTACTCGAAGTTCTGTAGTCATATTATCTGTCTATTCAAAGAGCAAATTGTATTCCACTCAGTCCTATTACCATTGGCAACCACAAGTCGAAGTAATTCACGACTTTGTTTTATTAGCCGATAGGAACGAAAAACAAGTAAACAAAGTCGGCGCCAAGCACGGCAAAGCGAGAGTGACTAAAGTCGCAACTAGCTTTGCATCTAATCAGTTCCAAAGTTCGCGCAAGTTGTTTGATCCAATCATAGGGCGGGCAATTTCGTTTTCTAAATTTTTATGTAAAAGCATACAACAGATTACTCATTTCCATGGTTTATAGACATGATAAACCATTAGAATTCGTAAATCCCTAGCCTGCGGCTCGTCATTTACGAATTTTTCTCGTGTTTTTCCAACAACCCGCGTGCTCGCTGGTTGATCAGCCCACAAACCATAAATGCGTTTGGCCTATTGCTTATAACTCGGTGTGGTCGGCCGTGGTTAAAGTTTGCACGCGCTTGCTCGTTGTACATTTTGGTTACATATGTTTATTGGCATAACTGAGAGAGTCCACTGCGCATAAAAATGTGTTTAATTCTCCACTGTTTTTTTGTTTGTTTGTTTGTTTTTCAATTAAAGGTGAACTTCGTTAAACGTCTTCTTCCCTTTTCAGCAACTAAAAGCAATCAACAAATCGCTCGAGAGAAAAGTGGAAAATATTTCAGAATATGCTGGGTAAGCCATTCATTCATTTAAAGTCCTTAGTTATCTGGCTCCAACATTAAGGCCGGTTTGCACGCTGCGATATGTCCGTGTGATCTCGGACACCTCGGGTGTCAAAATACACATACGATTCGCGCCTAGATACGGGCGACAAATGGCGGCGTGTAAGGAGGGTTGACGGTTAATTTTTTTGGAATGACGTTTATAACACGAAATTAAAGGGCGCATTTGGCTGTAATGTTTAATAAAACGATATAATATTGCCCATATTTGAATAATCCAATTAGTCTTATAGTTTGTGCATTTCCATCAACATTTATTAAATACGCTATCAGTTGAAAAGCAGTTTTTCATAAGGATGGAAAATGCCTTGAAAATATGACAATACAACAACAGAAACATTAACTAGAAGACAACATTTCGTTGTCACAATCGCTATGCTGAACAGCACTTCGATATTCACATCTGCCTCGCGAGTCAAGTTACCGAGAACACGTCGAACGCGGTGAACATTATAATACAACTTGCGCGCCCGTCTGAGCAATACCGATACCACCTTGCGCGCTCGGTTGAGCAAATCGAGATTGATTCCCCCATACAATATCTACCAATTTACATATCTAACCTTTTTACGCGGGGGCTTCTAGGTTGCCTCGTCGGATTTTGGCGTCTGGGCCAAAACCCTGCGGGGGCAATTAGCGTAATTCAATCACTTTCGTTACCGCTGGACGAATTAATTACCTGCTCCACCAAGTGGGGTACTTATATGTGGACTTGAAGAATTTTTTTGGTCTCTGACAAAAGTGACAGCCTTACAGTCAGTTGACGTGGATAGGAGTACTGATTCATTAGAAACTGAAGCGGTTGAACTCTTCACGCAGTTATCTGGGCCGAGTTGTTCGAAGCAAGGTTAGCGCTAATCCGTGTTAAATACCATGAAAACCTATAGGTTTTGATCAGAATTAACCCATAGTTAGCGCTAACCCTGCTTCGAACAACCTGGCCCTGGAAAAGAAACCTCGCTCAATGTTCCAGTTTTTGCCTTCTGGTGCACAATTGGTGGAAGAGCACCTGCTTTGTCAAGCTGATGTTGTGTTAGAATGCTGTAGTTTTCTGCTTTGCCGTTTGCCTTCCACAGTTGCTAAAGTTTTAGGTCAAATGACCCGAAGCCAAGTTTGCTGGCTTGCTCTTTGAGTCCGAGGAAGTCGGCTAGGTGTTTCTTTAAATTATCGATACCTTGTTTTGTACTGTTTTCAGTGACTGAAATACTTTATATCTCCCGATCGATTTTTCCTCCCCTCTTCGATATGTACTAATGGCCACCTTTACAACACTCGACAACCGGTTTCGCGAACGTAAAGGACTTGCACCACAGGGAGCCAATACAAAATATGTGGCTGTTGATCTCTATCTTTCATATAATATCGCTAAAATCCAGGACGTCATCATCTACTGCTATTACAATTACATATATCAAAATAAACGTATTTTTACCTGACATGAGGGGTTTTGTGTTCGATGTTTACCTGAGCGTATAAAAGAAAGACAAGGGTGGAAAGCTTGATTTCGAACCGTTCCAGCGCCGAGACGATTTCCACTGACAAATTCCCATTGCACAGGTTGCAAACCCCGTATCAGCCAAGCTGAAATTCGGATGTTTATTCTCATACCATTATATTGCAAATCCGTCCAAAACTCGAAACCCTAGACTTCAAATAAAGTGGAAAATTACAGCTATTGAATCGGTCGCTTTTTATCAATTTTGGCAAATACGCATGTGCACGTCTTCCGTCTACTGCTATGCGTACCACATGAAAGAGAAAATTACTACAGTCTCAAATATATACCGCTCGAAATCCTACGTTAAGTTAACAGGAACTGAGCTGTGAGTACCAAAGGGATCTGTCACATGTGGTCTAGGGGCCGACGTTTCTCTCTCTCACGGCCTTCGGCGGGGCAGACAGGCTGCCGTAGACGGGTATCTGAAAGCAGCGAGGAACTGGGGCTTCGTATAAGCGATCCGCGGGCTGAAATCTCGGGGAGACTCGTCATGGTACACCGCTCAGGCAGCACGTCCAGAGGTACCGCTACTGGTCCAGATTTTTGTTTGTTTTGCTCTTTAGATTAAGGTCTGCGCATGCGTCAATTCACTCATTTGGTCAGTTCGGGCTAAATGGTAAGGCTATTGTTGCGCATGTAATGATTTGCATATTTAATCACATGCATTGTCACATTCCAAGACGTTGGCACGCACCTGCGCTTTCACCGTTTGTATGTATATGCGCTTGGTTTTGCAGCATAAAGTTACTTGATCAGTTGCACAGTTAGGTGTCACAATATAACCTCTTAGCAAAATAGTCGAAAATAACCGGTTTCACTTGCTTTGCGTTTGTGGCCAGAACGTTTCCTAACGCTCTTAAAGATGCGCTTTTCGCAATCGAAAATACAGCAAAATAAAGCAAATACACCAATCGAAGCTCGGGCGAACCGTAGCTAGAAATCCGCGTGCCGGGTGTTAGCAGCCAGCACGCAGACTAGCTACGGTTCGCCCGGGCTTTGATTGCTGTATTTCTCGACTTAAATTTGAGGTCTAGCATTTCGAGTTTTAGACGGATTTCAAATATAATGGCGTGAGAAGAAACCTCCGCCTTTCAGCTTGCCTTGAGCACGGTTTGGAACCAGTGTGATGAGAATTTGTTGGTGAAAATCGTCTCGGCGCTGAACGGGTCCGAAATCAAGCTTTCCACCCTTGTCTTTCTTTTATGCGCTCAGGTAAGCGTTAAGCTACAAGGGCGACCATAAACAACATTTCAGGTAAAAATACGTTTATTTTGATATAATGTGATTGTAATAGCAATACATGTCGATATCATGGATTTTAGCAATATTATATGAGACATAAAGGTTAACGGCCACTTCTAGCTTTTATGGGACCCCTGTGATGTGAGCGGTTAGTATCGCACGCATAGCTTGGAACTTGCAACAAACAGACTTCTTTCCTTCGTCTTTGAGGATATGAGATTTAATTTAGAAAAAATTACGTACCAGAAACACTTTCCCGTTACTAAAAATACGCATTATTTTCAAGGGCATTTTGAGAGCGTAAACAAAACCTAATTCCTTTGGAAAACAGCCAGCAATTCTGGCATTTTTATTGTATCCATTTTCTTGTAGGATGGTTACTGTAAGTCCTTGTAAAGTTTCTCTTTCACTGGAATTATTTCACGCCGTTCGCAGCGCTTCGTCCTAGGACCTCTATTTTCGTGGTTCTTATCGTCCCGTGACCGCACCTAGGCCCCATTTTCAAACTATTGAAATTTTCGCCAAAAATAAAATACCTGGAAACTTTAAAACATGATTTACGGAAACAGTTCATCCCACAATATCTTCCGACGAAATAACAGAAATTTGACCAAGTGATCGGTGAAATGCGGTTCTCGGTCCTTACAGGCGGCCGCTTTTCTGTCAATCGTTAGTTCTTGGTTAAGGAGACATTGGCTTGCTCATTTGACGCTAAAAATATTGAGTTTTTGACGGTTAACGATTAACCGGCCTGCTAAGTTGTTCGCCCAATTACGGCTAATCGAAGTAAACTACCATGGAAACTATTTGGTTAATTAACCCAAGACTGGCGCTAATCAGGCCTCGAACAACTCGGAATTGAAATAAAGGTTCCGTTTCTGTTTTATCCCTGTATTGCACCCATTTTGAAATCACTGGTGACCCTTGCTATCTGACTGGCTCTCAGCGGCGTGATTTATTCACAAATCGCTCAATTTTTTTGGCTCTAAATCGCATCCTTTTTAGCCCATCAAAATGGTGAAATTTTGATCTGAAATCATACTGAAGGGGACAAATAAATATTAATATTGACAAAAGAAACCGTGTGTGATTTCAAATTGGTTGTAATAAAAATGGTAATTGAACTTCGTGAAGTTCACGCGTATGATTTCATACCAAATTGCACTCCACTCAGCACAATTACCATTATTAATTATTACTGATTTTTTTCTTATGCATCCAGTGAGAAAGCAAGGAAAGCATTTATCGAGGTACGAAAAGTCAAAGAGGAATTGCAGCAAAAAGAGGTGAGATGTAGAAGAGATGTTGCACATGACTATTTGCAACAGATAATTTTTAGCGCTAAACCACATAACAATTTAAATAAGCGTTACACGCCTGAGATGCAAGGAAACTAAACGATTTTTTTGCAATAGACTCTTTGCAGGGCCCAGGAAAGTGATGCTGGGCCGCAATTGCAGGGAGGCTTGCTTTGTTGCATAAGCAACAAATCTTACACCGAAGAAAGTACGGCGAAAGTGCTTTCACTTTGAAATTGATACACAATTCGGCTGTGGTCACACAAAAGAGCTAAACCGTGATTACCTCTTGATAATTGCGCTTCCAGGAGGCGCTGTTTATAATCACGACTTAAGAATCTGCTCATGAGAGTCTCAATCTCGAACAGTTTTGAGAGTATATTTTCTGCGCCATCTTGAATATTAACTACGTCACCCGGGCAACTTCTCGAACACACTCCCTTAAAGTGCCCCTGTTATAAAAAAAAAAAAACCACTTCCTTTTTTCCTTCAGATTTTGAAAGTGTGTTTGCTTAACACCTGACTGGCAAAATTTTGAGCTTTGATTTTTATCCAAAGGCCGTTTACTTTGAGTGTAAGTTTTGGATTTCACGGTCCGCCTTACTCACGTTCAAAACTGACCGATTGGACCTCAGAGGGTTGGACCCAGGGAAAAGTGACGTCAGAGGCTCACTAGCTTAATTTCAGCGTGTGAACGCAGCTTATTATATATGCAAAGCGTGAGTTTAAAAGTCTGAAAGCCCAAAACCCCCGTGCTGCACATTAATTCTTTGGCGTACACACGTATTGCATTCTTAAACTAGTGAGCCTTTGACGTCATTTTCTCCTCGATCCAGCTCTCTCAAGAACATAATGTTAGTAATGGCGGACCATTAAATAGGAAAATTACAGTTAAAATAATTAAAGAGGTGTCTTTTTGAAATCAAGGCTTAAAACGTGGGTCACTTGTTGTTTTGTTAACATAGTTTTGAAATCCAAAGAAAAATATGAGTTGATTTTTTGGTCCCAGGGGCACTTTAACATATGATTACTATCACTGGTAATTTTAGCGGTGCCGTTTGCAATCCATTTCACCCCTGTGCTAAGCCATGTCAAGGTCATTACAATCAACTGCCTCATTTTGTCAATTTGGTCGCCTATGATAGTTTTTTCCCCAGGATATCGATCCCTGTCAACTTATGAAGGCTGTTTATTTGATAGGAGAGTCTAGCAGAGGTGAGCCGTCAGAAGGCGTCCCTCAGCGACAAGCTCGAGGAAAGCGAGACTGAAGCGAGGAACCTCAAAGGTCAGCTTGAAAACCAAAAGGGTGTAAAGTTAGCAGATCAGAAGAATGTCACACATATTAATGCTCAAGTGAGTATAATAGACAAAGAAGAACTCGTCGCTGGCAAATTAAACAATCGACCACACATTTCTATATTATAGGCTGACACCGCACGGGGTGCTGGACGAACACGAGAAAAATTCGTAAACCAAGAGTCCGACAGGCGAGTGAGATATGCCGATTTTAAGAAATCGGCATATCGCGCCCCGCGCGCCTAAGCGATCAAACATTTTCGTCCCTCCAGCATCGAGCTGTGTTGGCCATGCTAAAAGAGGGCTAAACCATCAAGCATTTGTTCACCACGCAAAATGTTGGATGAAAATGTTTCATGCAGATCAAACATATGTTGAAATAGGCGGCCAAACGGTCAAACGTTTTCATTCAAAACGAGGTCGGAATCAAATGTTTGATTATTTAGCCGGGGGGTTAGAGTGTTCCGCTACGTACCAACATCCTACGAGCTTCGTCGTGCCTAGAAACCATGTCTTATTCATAACTGGAGGCCAATAAATTATTCTTTTGTCTTTGTGTTGATTAGAAACAAAGCCTCATTAAAGAGCAAAAATTGTTTTAGATTTTATTCACGTCAACCAGGCTAATTAGTGTAGCAAAGATGAGCCGTAACAAAGAAAGAAGAAAGATTTATTGGCCGCCATTTATGAATAGGTTCTATGAGTTAACTGCCACAATAAGCCATAGCTGATTGACTAACACAACCTGTGCACTCATTTTGCTATTTATAAAGTAAACTAGAAACGGCTGATTTCTGAACGCATGCTCAAACTGGAGACTTTAGGAAACACGTTATTTTGCATTGATATATAGCTTCAGTAGAGAGAGGATATTTAACAATTAGACCCGTAGCCCGAAAGGGCTACGGGTCAAAAGCCCGTGATGCGAAGCCGAATGGGCTATTGACCCGTAGCCCTTGAGGGCGAAAGGTCTAATTGTTTTAGTATCACCCAACTAGTCGGACAAATGGCAATAATAAAGTTAGCAAATGCAAGTTGAAGAAATATTTATTTGGGAATAAAACGAAAGAAAGCGTCACGCTTTTCGCTATTACTAATAGTCTATTAGTAATCGACTATTACTAATAGTCCTCTAGTAGCGTAGCTAATGAAAATGCAGGATTTGCATTAGTCCACTAGTTGGGTGATACTAAATAGGGAAATTGTTCTTATACAGGGTTAACCTCACGATTTCCCTTTTCAGGATGTTTTTATATTTGTGTTGTAACTGAACCTCCTGAATAAATGTTATGTTGTTGTTATGTTGTAGTAGAGATATTATTTTAATACGTTTCCACTACGTGGACGAATTTGTGAAGCGAATATTTTCCGAAATGTGAACACCCTTTTCCCTTATTTCCTTTCACAGTATTGCGATAACTGAAAAAGCTAGTTCCACTGATTCTCTTAATCATTAACGGAATTGTACGATAAACAGACTAGTGCCAAACGAATGCACCCTGAGACAAATGCTATTTCTGTTGTATGTAAAAGGCAATATGGAACTCCAGTTTTCCATGTTCTAATAAAAAAACAAACACGCAAACAAAAAATGATCGTAGATTGAATTGAGAGAACGTAGCAGCCTCCATCTTTCATATTAACTCGCTGGGTCAACCCCGTCCAGCATCTTTGCGTTTTTAAAAGAATCTCCCACGTGAGTTTTCGTGGGCGTTTTATAATAGCCAATCACATGAGAGCTATCTCCGTCCATTCTAAACGTCACATGCAGCCACGCGAAATAAAAATAGTACAGCTTTCGTGGCATAAGCAAGAACCCCACAGATATTACAGTTCTAAAAATAAAAAGATGTTAAAATTAGTCTAAATGCCCGACAAACATCAGAGCCGCTCTCTCAAGTAAAAGGACTCTAGCTGTCATTTTAACATGAAGGGCACCTTCAGTGAAGAGACAGCAACAACAAAAAATAAACAATCTTTACGTACTTTTACTTGTTTACAGAATCAAACAACAACTTTAGGTTTAATTCATCTTTTAGCTGGATGATATGAATCTCAAAGCGCTGGACGGCCGTATGGCCCTTCTCGACGAAGTGGAAACGTTGCGAGGACGCGTAATCGAATTTCAAACGGAAAACATGGAACTAAAAACCCAGATGAGATGGGGGCGAGATGAGGTACTTTTAAAACGCATTCGCGGTGTAACCTTTATCACTTCCTTTTTGCTTTCGCTCTTGGCTTAATAGCGCATATGAATTGACAACTCCTGATTAAAGATAGTCTTATGGTGGGGATGTCGAGGAACTGAAAGCAGTTTTGAACTTCTTCTTTGGTGATTTTATTTTCTTCACTTTATAACTTAAGCTAGGGGGTGGAGCTTCTCGCCTCCCTACTTAGCGCACAAGACGTCATAAAAAGGGCCAGTCTCGTCGGGGTAAATTTATTAGTTTCCCGTGCAAGCTTACACAAAACCATCAGTTATAAGAAAGGTCAACACGATATTAATTCAAGTGTTGCATTTATCGATGATGACTCGGGCATACTCTGGAATCCGAGTGCTCCTAACAGGAGTAGAACCTATGATGTTCGGATCCTCTACCACTAAGCTAGAGCATCCGAACTAGTAATCGGAAGGTCAAAGGTTCGACTCCTATTAGGAGTACTCGGATTTTTCCGAGTGTGGCCGAATAATCATCGATAAATGCATCACTTCAGGTCATTTATCGCGCCTAAAATTCACCATCACCTCTACTTTAATCGAGAAAATCGTGGAATTAAGTTGTGCCTGTTGGATCTTTGGAAATCAGCAAGAACCCCCTTGTTTTGACACTGAATAAGGTTACAGACCCTCCGCTTCATCTGTGTTAACTTAATGCTAATAATCTTTCTGACAGGTTTCCGGTTTGACTAATCAAGTGAAAGAACTTCAAGAGAACCTGGTCAATTGTGAGCAGCTTTGTAAGGTTTCAGAAAGCGAACTTGAAGCAATGGCAAATATCTTTACTAACGAGTTAAGAGAGCTTGAAGAAAACCTTGCTAAATCTGAACAGCTTAGTAAGGTTTCAGAATTCGAACTTGAAGCAATGATTTCGAAGAATGATGACTTAGGTATGAATATTTACGAACTAGGGAATGACAAGTGTTCTCTGGAAGCTCAGCTGAAGGAAAGCAAGGAAGAAAACAAAGAACTCAATGATAAACTGCAACTCTTGAGAGATAATAACATTAAAATGGAGATGGGTCTACAGGATGTTAAGGCTGATTTTGATCAAGAGCTGGCTAAGAGGGCACAAGAGAGTGAAGAGAAGACGAAGGCTTTGCTCAGAAAGGTTAGGAGACGTCTCCAACATAAGTTATATTTTAAACACGGACATGTATGGATCAAGGGCCGCACGCAATTATGATCTGGGATGTCAAATAGTGGTTTAGACATTCAATTTATCGAAACTTTCATGGTGTGAATCCTCTTCATTGATGGTTTTTGATGATCAATGTTTCTCTGGGAGCGTTGACACTCGTGGCTTCAAACTTTATTAGGTTCAATTACTGATCGTATTCCCCTCGCGGAAGTGTATAGCCGTCGTACGATTAAGTTTTGTTAAGCCAAAACCAGGTTAAGTACTTCCACCAATAACAACTCAGGATGTCAAATGGTTACTCCAATCACAACTCGACCTGGAACGGCGGGAAATTGAAACGCGTGCAACCGAATCACAATTAATTTTTGTTTTGCCTCTGACTGGTTGAGAAATTGACCAATCATTGAGTATAGTGAAGCAAAACCAACTGAAGGAAATCGTGCGGTCAAAGTACTTTCCACATTCATCAGCGGCCGAAACCACTAGCTTCGGTTCAGTAGCTTCTCAGTTTCCGGAAATATAGAATAATAAGAGAATTTAAAAAAGTTAAATGCAGATTTTACAACTAAATTTGTAAATTAATTAAACGAAAAAGGAAAGACAGTTTGTATCACTGGGTCTGGTTAACACCATTTTTGTGCCTATAGTGGCTCGTGTGTGACTGCAAGTTACGGCCCGCGCTTTTTCCAGTTCAATTTACGGCCATAAATTGAACTGGAACAAAACAAGGAGCCATAACTTACAGTACGGCCCGAGAAAACAAGGTTAGTAAGACATTTATTTAGATACCTCTTGGTAAAAGAATCGAACAGAAAACACACTCTGAAATTAAGTTTGCCGTACTGTAGAATACGGCCCGCTAAATTGGCCAACCATAGGGCCCGTACTATCTGAGAGACATAATTACAATGTCACGAAATCCAGTTAATCTAGGTGTAGAACAAAAGGATGAGCCAAGAAAAATTACTACCGATTTTACATGACTAGCAACGGCTAAACGTGAACACACGAGCCCGACGTCTTTCAGGGTCAATCGCCCTGTATATCTTAGCCATACTTATCCTAAAATATCTACCGTATGAACTTAGCTTAGGCCAAGTATGCAGTTCATAGTAAGTATTTCTTGCTCAACATAGCACGATAATGTGACTCAGTTGGCAACAATATTACAAGTTCCTCGTTTGAACTGATCAGCCGTCTTTGCGTTTCCGTACCAATGCACTTATTTCAAGACCTGTCGTCCACGGTTCAAAGTTGCCTCTTTTCTCTGTTTTGTTTTGTAGATTCGTGAACTTGAGAGCGAGTTGGCTGAGGATCGCAAAGCCCTTTTGAACGACGTCAATTCGCAAAAGGCGGGGGACATCGCAGAGACGCTTCCGTGTCATTCTCAGTCTCCCTTCGCAAGGCTGGAGAAGCTACTGAAGGCAGCCAACCTCGCAACGGAAGAG
Organism: Astreopora myriophthalma; assembly: GCA_014634185.1. NCBI lineage: Eukaryota > Metazoa > Cnidaria > Anthozoa > Scleractinia > Acroporidae > Astreopora > Astreopora myriophthalma. The sequence continues at coordinate 127,333 of BLFK01000498.1, forward strand.
GGACTGAAACAATTAAAGAAATGCGAATTGCAGGAGAAGTACATCCAAGAAGATCTGGACGAGGCTCGGCCAGAGAGAGATGAATTTTATCAGGATGGTACAGAAGGCGAAAGGAAAGTCGTGGAACTGGAACCGGACAACTTGAAAATGAAGAAGGTCAGTGAAGGGGAGCATGTTGACTTGAAACATGATTGTCACTAAAGAACAACACTACGAGAAAATAGAACTAAAATGCCGTGTGTCTGTTCAGTAATAGATCACAGTGGAATGACATCAAAATGTGGTAACAACAAAAAGGTGGCACGTGAGCCATGAGGCGAGCGGATTCAGAGCCACCCTAAGTTTTCAAAAATTTGCCGTAGCTCTGAATCCACTCCTGAACATTTTAAAACTTTGCAAAGAGTTTTATCTTGTCCTGCTGATCACTTTCCATCAACAAACAATGGGGGTCACCTAGATCCTTTTTGAGATATGAGCAGCTAAAGCCAAAATGTATAGGGTGTTTTTATAGGGCTTTTCTGTTGCCACGGTAAGTTTTACGTTACAATCATGACCGTTTCTTGTTCAGCAATGATTGGTGTTTCATATGCTAAGATATACAGTGTTGCAGCACCAGTCCTTCTAATAAGGAAGTCTTTTGAAAAGTGTTGAAACTGGTTTGAGCTACGTAAGTCGCTAGACTATCCTTAAATTCATGTTTTACGGTTTGGGCGGAAAACCGTCTTAGACGAGTTTTCCGTCTTCTTTTATAAATTCAACTATACTTAGCAATAAAAAAGATATTTCACAGTACATTCCAGGATCTTTGCCGTTCAGCTAATCATTTCCGTCTACCTTTTTTCAGAAGAATTCCTCTGTGAAGAGAAAAGCTCGTTTTGGACGTCTTCTGTTTTAGAAGCGCTCGTCATCTGTGCAAGTTATTAACTTGGAATACCATTATCCATCAGTACGTTTATTTTAATTCCGTACCATTAGGTCCAAGCTTGGACTACTGTATAGTATTTTTTTATTTTTTGAAAACTAATAGCTGGTTTCGATCAGTTTTTATGGGAAGCTTGAACAAAGTAAATGTATATTGAGAATTACCCGCGTTGATGGGTTTCAATTGTTTGTTTATGGCCATTTCAATGACTCTACCTCCGCCTCAGTAAAGGAGAAGTAACCAAGAAAGGGTTAATTTAGTCACATTTGCTTTTCTTCGTTCAAGTGTGAGAAGAGCGACCCGAAGAAAACTAAGTTTTGTGCCAGGACGCATATTCTGGTTGTGAGAAGTCGATTCGCCCGGATTAGTTTTCTGTAAGCCTACTTGTGAATCGATCTCCGAGGAGTTTTCTGGTATTAAGGACTGCATTTTTTTGGCGCGGTTTAGTTTCTGTGGTAATTTATCTTCCTGGTTCCTGGGCCGGGTTGTTAGAAGCAGTTTTAATGTTACTTAAAGGGATAAACATGTTAGTGTTAAAAGGATATATACCATAACAACGCCGCTTCGATCGATTTTTTCAAGCTTGAGTAGTAGTGAAAATTGCTACTTCCTGACACACGGGAAACCTTTGTGGCCAAACTCAAACGCACGATGAGACCCTTCCGAGCATTCAGAAATATTTTCATGGAAAAAAAAAAAAAAAAGAAGCAGACTTAAGGTAGATATCCACCGTGGGGTTACGCCGCTAACGCCCGTTACTTTCACTCGCGCGAAATAGAACAGTAAACAGTGCATGGACGGCTTGCGTAAGTTACCCGGCCAACTGTGGATTCTCGCCTCTTAGGCCCGTTTCTCGAAAGCCCCGAAACTTTTCGGGCGTATTTCGGCTGCCACAATTCGCTTTGTACCTTGAAAAGGCAGACGTTTTAAGCGGTGAAACTTTACTATTGGTTTGGTCTATCCTATCTTGAAAGCACCTTAACAGACCAGATTTTCAGAATAAGCGGATCGTGGTTGTACAAATTGCTTTTCGGGTCTATTGAGAGACGGGCGCCCTGGTCGCTCTCGTTTCTGTACTATTAAAAGCGGATAACAGACGAGAATTCCCTACTTGTAAAGTATGCGCAAGTTAAACCGCTTTTATAGTCGAGGCAGCGTGGCCGAGTGGTTAGGGCTGTAAATAACGTTCAAAAAGCGAAAACAAAACAAAACAAAACAAAATCTTTCGTTTCTTACGCCGTGATTTTGTCACCCCTCAAAACATAGAACTTAATACCTTACATCGAGTCAAACAAACATCTGCCAATCAAAAACCACGTGCTCTCATGTCGTAGTAACGAGTTTTAACAAGGGCGTCGGACTTGTAATTGGGAGGTCCCGGGTTCAAATCCTACTCTTACCACTTGCTCTAGGAGTCCAGGTACTCCCCTGGCGTATTTCCTAGGCAGCGCTTGAAAATAGCGAGCCAAATGCTCTCTCTCCTGCCAGTTGGGATTCACCCTGTTTTAGTTCAATTGTATAGTTTGTTTCATTGGCCCTGAAAAGCCCCTCAAAGGGAGTGTTCAATTAAGTATTTATAAATTAATTTATCTAGTTACTCAACAATTAATGTCTTACCCAGATCTCCCACTGTCAGGCAAAAGAGTGCAATTGCGCAGCAACATTGGGAATCCATACATTTCCCGTTTACTTTGATCACGCCCGTACAGCCATTCAAGTTCACGTGTGAAACCTGCATTACGCGCCATTTAATGACAATAAGTAATAGTTTTAATTCTTTAATCATTGTTTTACAAGTGGAAGAACAGCGTAATTGAGAAAAAGAGAAGTGGATTTCAGCCAATTATTATCAGAAAATGGGCTTGGGAGGAAAAAAAGAAATGCCGCAAAGCCAAGTTCGCAGTCCATTCCTCATCGCTTTTGTTGGTACGACGTCCTTTGACGAGACTAAAACTCGTCTTTCACACTAAAAAACAAAACAAAACAAAAAAAAAAACAAAACAAAACAAAACAAAAAAAACAGACAATGAGTCAATAATTTAAGCTAAGTAAAGCACTGATAACGAAGCCGACCACCCAATTGGCAGGGGATTTAGGGATTTTCTGGGCTACAGATGGGAAGAATTCCAATGAAATACAACCGGGACCGAGTTTTTCGACGCAAGGTTAAATGTATAACCAGCGTAAATACGTTAATCCGACTTGACCCAGGGATTGCGCAAACTCTGCTTCCGTCCAACAACTCTTACTCGGCCCGCAAGTTCAACCAATAGTCAGCTTAGATACCCAAAGAACAGGCACGTTGGAGCAGTGAAGCGCTAAAAGAACAGTCGTGATTTGCATTTTGCTGGGAAGATCGATTTGGTGATCACAGCTGTACTAATTTGAGTTGTAACATGCACGCAGTGCAGTGTCTTATCTGCTACACGGAAAACAGGACACCTTTTTACCTGTAAATGGACACCCCGGCACCAACTTGATGCTAAGTTTGCAACATAATTGGAATGTCTGTACTTTTAGCGACTTTGAAGGCAATCCGCACGCATCCAACGAGCTTGAAGAAAAGATCCCACTTTAGGTCGACAGGGTCGATGGTACCAGGTAAAATGTACTTGAAAAGGTTATCGTTCTGTTTATGAACAAAACATCAAGGAGGTCGCAGGAACCAAACGCAGTGATACAGTACGCTCCATGTCGAGTAAGAGTTTGGAAATGTGTTGTCGTTCGTGAGGGGATGTGAACGACAGCAAGAGGACGAGCAACAAAAACGAACTGTACCCAATACGGCGTCGACTCCAAAAATCGAGACCAGGCCGAATTTTATATTGCTGGAGCAAAGCGCTCTCACCCTTCTACCTCTGGGTGGGGAATTTAAATGTCTGCCCAGAGTCCCAGACTGAGGCAGGCAATTAACTCTAGGTACAGGTACAATGAAACCAAGCAACTCCGACGTCACGACGGCATTCCCTGGAGATCCTCTGGAAGCGATGACCACGCCAGAACAAACAACGCAATACTAGTCGCCACGTGTTGCGTGAAGTGACACGCGAAGCGTGAAGTGACACGTGTTGCGTGAAGTGACATGCCCGGGACCACAGAGTGTTGCACGTCACTTGTGAATGTTTTTAAACATTTCATATTGCCATTTATATTCTCTTTCTTTTCTTTTTAACAACTGATATGGCAAGCTGTACATCAGGATTCTGTGGACAAAAATGAAAAAAAAAAACCCTTTGAATTAAACTAAATCTTTTAGCATGGTAAATTAAAAAGAGAAACGAACAAGAGGAAATAACAGGAGAGAATCGTTTGTCAAGTCGTCAAAGAATTACGATAAAAAACAGACAGACAGACAGACAAAACAAACAAACAACAAATGAAATACATCGAACATGCCGACATTAAAATCTCCTTTACTGCTAGCATTTAGGAAACATTAGCATGAAAAGGATTGTACAATCTTAGTCACCATAATACCTACATGTACCTCAACAAGTTGCATGCTTGGTACAGAAGAGGGAGAGACTTCCTGTGTGCTTGATAATTGTTGAGTAAAATCAAGAACACTTTGAGGTCAACATACAAACATGCATAACCTTCAGTATAATTATTCTCCTGCAGGTATAACACCACTTCCCGAATTTATGTGTTTAGAATGTCTCTTAATTTTTGACCATTAAACAACAAGAACAAAAACAAACAAAAACAAAGCAAAACAAACAAGCAAAATAAATACCACAAAGATTAACATGAGATGCACATGATCAAAGAATAGGATTCGTACAATTTGTACAAGTGGTCGGTTTTAGGTCAAAAACGTGTGTGAATAAGGGACGATGCTGTACCTTCACTTACACTGTGATCAGGCTCTTTTCGTTTTGCGTGGTGAAGGATTCCAAGCCGTGACAGAAGAGAACATAACAGTGATGCTAAAATTGTGCCTGATCGCAAGTCACCTCTTGTGAGACCTTTCATTTTTTGATTACATTCCAACAACCTTAAACAGGCTAGTGTGCCAAGAATGTTGTGGTGTTGGAGGAACAATTTTCAGTGCATTTAAGGAAAGCCATGTACATGGAATTACCAAGTGTACTGCTGTATGCAGATGTACATGCAGATGTAGACGTCATGTAATACCTTTCGCATTTTCTTTCTGATAGACATCGCAGTCTGGTCCAGTGAAAGATCTCCTGTCTAACCAAAACAAACAAAAAAGGAAAGGTGATTAAATGCCTAACAACTTTCAACTAGCACCATTGATGCTATTGGACACAGTTAACCACTCAGAAGGCGATTGCATTTCGCCCATGGTCCTTGTGAAAATATGGTGTTGTGTGACGTATCACAACCACGTGGCGTGTTACATCACAGCCTTGTTCCGATAAAGCCTTGTCTCGTTGAGTTACCATCTACGGAATGTCTTCTTGTTCCACAAAACCTAGTCAGTTAAACTTACTACTGTCCTCAACATAAGAAAGCAAAGAGAACATGCATCATCATATGGTAAAAGAAAAGTGCAGTTAGCAACCTACATGTAAGGGATTTCAATTTAATCAAAGTTAAAAAAAAAGTCTTACCAGAGAAGCCTTGTTTGGAGAAGCTCTAAAAGAAAGAAAAACAGCAAAGTCAGCTGCAGAGTCCTTCATTACAGAAAAAATAGCGGTAATTGTTTTAAAGCAGAATAGTAAATGTAACAAGTAAAGATAGCATCCTTGTTTAATGGCATAGACAGCAACATGCATATGATACTATTTCCAAATTTCGCAAAATAACTTGAAAACATCACGTCTTTTTTGACAAATCAGGTCAATAACCATAGAACGTGACTACCTGAAGATGATTTCCAGACTCCCAACTTCTTTAACCTTTAATTTACTCTAGTGTACTTATTATAATAATGTCTCTGTAGCATTGAATCAGTAAGTTGTTTACTGCTGGCAACTATTCCATGCAAAAGTTACCCCCGACAGACCCCTTAAAGAAGCACTTGAGAACTGGTTTTATAAGAGAATAACATTGTCAGGTGATATCTGGAAGTTCAAAGAGAGAAAAACTTACTAGGATCGTCCAGCAAGGGCATTCTAGAGTTCAGTTCATTGATAACAAACACATACATGTAGTCAATGTACAAGTTCCAGGTCAGATGCTACTTAGACACTACGCTCTTTTTAAACCTACCCCTCTTCACGTTGTGGCCCAATCATGCCTTGGGACATATACACAGTAAATGGCTTTTCCTCTTTGCCTCCTTGAACATGCACATGGGTATCCGCAAGCAGAGGTGTGTCAGTTGGTGGGGGTGGGGGTGGAGGAGGAGGGGGACATGGAGGGGGCAGAGTTTGTAAGTATAATGGGAGTGTGGCATGGCTTGATGGTACCCGAGGTAATTCCCAAGGGGGTGGGGGTGGGGGGTACATGTATGGATAAAGGTGCTGTGGGGGTGGTGGTAGGTTTGGATAATAACACGAAGAGCTTGATGGCATAGAGAGTCCTGCACTGTTGCCACGAAGCAAGGAGTCAGGTGGTGAATTTGGTGTACTGATTGGTTGATCAACTCTTGCATGTGTTCTGTTGTTCCCAATGGATGATTCAATCACAGCTTTATTCTCTTCTTCAGCTGGTCTCTTGAATGATGCCTCTTGTGCATCTGAAACTTTGGCTGCAGGTTGTTTTGGCTGAACGCCAAACAGCTCTGCAAAAGGGTTTACATTGTAAGAACACTGTTATTATAAAGAACAAAGTTTGCACTAAAAGTATTTGCCTAATGCACTGACAATATATTAACTATAACGACAAAACAATTATGGAGGATACTTGGAAAAATGGTTTTAATCATTATGATGATGAAAGCTGGTAAGCTTTTGGTTGCAATTTCTCTACAAATAAATCTACAAGTAAAATTTGAGAAGAGTCATTCATTTATTTGATTCCCAAACACAGTGAATTTATTGGTTGAGAAACTTGGCCTTGAGGCATTTTTATCAACCCATTTCTGCACAATTAGAAATTGACTCAAATCCAAGGTTCTCTGGGTTTTTGTGTAAGTGTACTTGTACTACATTGCATACAAAGAGCACTTACCTCTTGTCTTCTTAGCAACAACTTTTCTTCTATCTTGAAGCTTCTCTCTTGTATCATCAACTGTTTCAAACTCTGGAGCATAGCAAACATGTAAGATGCCTCCAAAAAATGACCTGTTATCCAATTTCTTCTTGGCAACTCTGATGGTAATCAAATGAAACAAATGGGTTGATCTCGGAATAAAGACAACTGAGCTACAGCATACAATAATGATAGTGATAAAGACGGTGACAATCAAGATAACGATAACAATAACAATAATGTCAACGATTACAATGACGACAACTGTGTTTGGCAATCAAACGACAACGACGATGATAACCATAACCATAATGATAACAATAATGGTTATAATTCTAACAATTTCGAATAACTCTGTCCATTGAACTCAATCAATTTTCATAACATCAAGCAACAAGTACCATAATGTTTATATTACAATATCACATACCTCGCTGAATTTATTCTCTGGAACTTAATCCAATAAACCTCAGTGAAAGGCTCCGTTGGATAGTCATCTAATATACGATATCTGTATAACAACCGTAGTAACCCATGAATGAAAATGAAACTTCAAAACACGTATTAGATGTATAAATAACTGTTCATTTGAGTAAAACTGCTCTAATGGCAATCCAAAACTTTAAATTACTGTGAAAAGTACAAAACCGTGAACACTAGAAGTATTAATGGAATGTTATTGCAAGGAAAAGGCGAATCAGGACTGAGACAGCTAAACCACAAACACCAACAGTTAAACCAGTTTGTGGTGTCACTCAGAAATAAAAAATTTCTCCAGTGTATTGGTGACTAAACACTTGAGAGCTGGAACAATATATATATTTATCCCATGCCATAGAGAATACAGCCAATCAGAAAGCTAGAAACCCATTACACATTCTGCAGTATGCAACGGGTAGTATTCCATGAAAAAATCCTGGCGTTCCTCGCGGCCTACAAAGACTTTTATACATTTAATGAGCAGTACCTATTTATAGATTTTTTATTTTTTTAAATCAAAATTACATACTTTCAAGAAACATTGCCATTCTGTTGAATATTTTTTAACTTAATTTATTTGCTATTAAAGCATTGAAGAGTGACGTTTTGTGCTAATTCGATGAGTGGCATGGAATAAATTAGTTATGCAAAGCTTTCTCATGGTATACCGTGAATATCCCACTTGTGGCTTGATTTTTCTATGTATGCACACTTGCCTAAAGGCTCGTGTGTATACTAAGAAAAATCAAGTCACTTGTGGGATATTTCACGGTATACCACTCGAAAGCATTGCATAACTAGTATTTATATTTGAACAATTCCGATTCAATTTGCCTGACCCCACGCAAAGATCATATTCCCCATCACCAGGAAGGCCTCAATCATCAAATTCCCTTCTCCCCTAGCACAGAAAATACCCAAATGCCAGAGGTATGCCGTTGGACAGGGTATATTCTGCAGTTACTCCATTGACAGATTAGTTCAAAAACAAAAACAGAAGAAAAAAAGGTGCACACTACACGTACAGCTGTAGCTATAGAGTGTTCGTAACTTAATGTAGCTTACTCATCAATTGCTCCATAGAGTGCAAACAGTTCCAGCAATTCTTTTGTAGCACCTACAGCAGGAACTCCTTGAACAAGAATATACTTGGATTCCAAATTGATTGTGTAGACCTATAAAAGAATCAACCGAACACATTTAGCTTTACAAAGGCAAAAGCAAAAGCAAAGATAGGAATTAACAAAACCAAACCAGCCCCCCCCCCTCCCCCCCAAAAAAACAACAACAACAAAAAAACAGGAAAACACAAGACAAAACAAAACGAAACGAAACAAGAAATCGAAATAAAGGAAACGAACCTTAACTGCTCTTTCCCATCGAGCTTCTCTGTACTTTGGTCGATTATAGCTGAAGGACGTTTGGTTGTGATGCTTCTTAACGGAGGAATGTGTAATATTTTGCTCAGGAAAATCCCTCGCTTCCTCCGCCATGTTGAAAAACTGAATTGATATTACATGAAAAGTCCCTGAAAAAATAAGCACCCGCTGGCTATTGAATTCGTAGTAAACAATTCCGGCTATTTTTTATGGGAAACTCCGCGTGACACTTCGAGAATCGCGGACTCAGGCTGGTTCAGGTCAGAGTTTCCGCTTCCGGCTGTTGATTTTCTAAGAAAATGGTTTCGAGGTATGTTGATTTTCTGTTCAGTAATAGATCGTAGATGACGTTAAAATGTGGTAAGAACCAAAAAAGGCACAGGAGGCGATAGCCGAGTGTGTCACTGATGTTATTACCACATTTTGACGTCTTCTATGATCTATTGCTGAAAAGACGCACGGCAACATGGAATCTATTTGTTTTATATAATAAAGAGAAAAAAAACAAAAAACAAAAACACGCGTAGATGACGTCATCTATGAGTCTGTCCTCTAATAGATCATAAGTGAGAGCCAAGCAAAACACGCGTAGAATTGAGTTTAATATATGATCGGCTATAGATTAAGTTTCCCTTTCCGCTTTCGTCCCCAGGGCATGCAATCCGCGCCGTAGCCTCGAGGGTATCACGCAGATTGTCCTGGGGACGAGGTTGGCTGCCACCGAGCTTCCGCTGTATGGCTGAGATCGTGGTAAACAAAATCGAACGGGGACAAATATTGGCTTCAGTTTATTTATTTTTTATGGTACTTGTTTTTTGGGTTTTGCTCCATATTTAAAATGGCGAGGAAAAAGAAGAAGGACGCTTCTGGCCAGGAAGTTCAGAAGTTAGGCATGGGAATTAATCACTCGAAATCACCAGCGCGAAACAAGTCTAAAAAAACAAAACACAAAGAAGATGGCGCGAAAGTTGATTCGATTGGGCTCATTCCAGTTTCAAAATACGGCTTTGGATATGCTTTTCTAGTGCTGTTTATTGGTATGGCTTGAATTTGTGAAATGTTTGTTGGTGTATTGTGCTGTAGAAGTAAAGCAAAAAGCAATGCCCCTTTTTCAGTTCAAGCATGTGTTGGTTCATTTACTAATCAGCTTAAGCTTATGTTTTGTTAAAGACCTAAGGCCTTGTTGACAATGAGCTATTTTTTACCCCTTTAGCTGCAAGTTTCGGAATTTTTCAGAGGTAAATAAGCTTTGTTGTTTTTAATGAGGCAAATATTCTTTAATTTCTATTTTACTTTTATTTTTAATTTGAAAATTAGAAGTATTGATCGCGCATTGAAACTGACCAGATCATTTGTAATTTCTCCACAAGCTACCACGTGTCCAGAATGTTTGAGAATGAGCGCTTCTTCTCACATTTGTCCGCTTTGGAGAGAGAATTGTCTTTTAGAACTGAAATGGTGAGCTCTACTTTGCTGTTTTTCATTCAACGTTATTATAGTCATGTATGCGTCTGTTTTACATAGTAACGTTTGATTGAATAGGTGTCAGGGTTCATTAATTGCACGTACACCTGTATTTAGTTACAATCCAAAGGGACAGTCCCTTTAAATGGGCAATGCTGAAGCAAATATATAAAGACTATTAAACTTTCATCAGTAGAATGCCTGAGATGTGTGTATGCATGCAATAATTCCACAATATTGATAATTTGGCGCCGTTAAATCCAATAATTCTGAAAACGGTTTTTAAAATTAATTATTGATGGTGGAGGAAGACGCGTATCTTAGGGATAACTGTTTAAAGTAGTGAATTAGTACTCATATTGGGAGAGAGGGGAAGAGGTTGGTATGATCTTACAACTTCAAATCACTATTATTGTTTTTTTTTTCTTATTATTTACAGGGTCTTTACTACTCTTATTATAAAACTATGGTGGAAGCTCCAACATTTCTTGACGGTGTTCATGCCATTATGCACTGCAATATTACAGAGTATCCTGATACTGTCAATACTCTTAAGAGATTTAATTTATATCCAGAGGTAAGTACTCTGGCATAGTGTAAGTGTGACTACAGTAGTGGAACTATTTTCATTGAGGGGTTTGTGGAAAAAGGTCATATTTTAAGTGACAATTTTGCTCTAGAAAAAAAAAATTGTGAAGTTTTTGCATACTGGCTCGCTTTTTTGTGTTAAACCTTAATGATCTGTTATATTTTTGTTCCTGGAGAAAGGGTACGTAGACAATTTTATGATCCTTTTAATTAATGCCAAAATCAGCCAAGTGTTAGAGTTAAACCTTTCAGCTAGAAAATAAAAACACCAAGGTTAATCACAAAAAATTTGAGCCCGTATGTGAACATTAGGCAATTTGTGAGCATTCTTTTTTCCAAACACAATAATCACATCGCCCTTTTTGTACACAGAACTCTTCAATTATAGTGCCAACCCTCAGGACGTTGTCAGAAACCAAGCATACATGTATAATGCGAGTAGCCACTTTGTACAGGACCGAAAATATAGCCCTTACTGGACATGGTCACAAAATAATAACATGAGAAATCCTCATTCAAGCAAACAATGCTATCTCTGGCAATCTAAACTTAGAACAATTAAGTCACTAATTTGTAAGTGCAAGGGTGAAGCAATTCAAGATGATGAGGGGTAAGGTTAGAAGCAGTTGAAGGGCTGTATGCATAACAATTGTAATGGACTTCTTTTCCTATGATATGTTCAGTTGTTATGTCATTATTGGCCTAATTGTCTTGTAGATCTGCTGCATTGGGAGTCCGTGGATTTATCTTTTATAATGAATATGAAACAGAAAGAGTCTCTGGAATGCATTTACCAGCAGTGGACTGGTCCAGCTTTGATATTTTATGGCTCTTTTTTGGCAGGTTGTCTTAGGATTTGCTTTCCGTATGTATGATTGGGTAACTACAAGCATGAACATTCACACCAAGACATGTTATACAGTGAACAGAGGCTACAACCTACCACCTGTTCAGAGTTGTGAGGGTAAGTAGAAGTGGGACTAAAGACTAGGTTATATTACATGCCAGGTCACAGGTCGATGGCTATGTTTAATAGACAACAATGAACACAGTAAAGCTAGCTAAACACTGGTTCAGTATGTAGTAATAACTACCCAAAACACCAGTTTAGAGCAATGGGAAACTCTTTTTGTTTAGCTTGTTTGTTTATCTATGACACCTTGATTGCGGCATTCCAGATACATTTAGAGATAGGGTGCCCACAGGAAACCTGGACAGGTCAATATCATTAGGTCTCTATATTATGCATTTTGTCAAGTCTGTTACTTGATTTGTTGACTTAGGTGTCCATCTTTGTTGTTGTTGTTGTTGTTGTTGTTGTTTTTACCAAAGACCCGTCTCCAATCTGGAACACTGACTGACTGACTAATCCGTATGGTAACCAGTGAGCTGACTATGATCTATGCTGTGCACCTTTAAGTTATCTCCCTCTGGGAAATGAGAGACTGACTGTACATCCCTAAAATGTTATTTTCAGGGGTCAGTACAGTTGGTATACCATTAAACATCTTTTTGATTTTTTGGCATTGTGCTGATGCTTTTATTATAATATACCAAGAAACTGATGTTAATATTTTAATATACCAAGAAACTGATGTGAATTGATGTGAATTCCGTGAATAACTTCTTGGCGTAGAGACGAGAGATAACTTTATTATATCACTTTAGGATATCTCTATTTAGGAAATCTATTTACAAAATTATTATTAACATGTAATAAAAATTGAAATGTATTATGAAGAATACTAAAATCCAAAGAATAATATTAAGACAAGATATTTTGCTGCATGGCAACATCGCAATTGGCTAGTAAATAATTGACATGTTCACTTTTATCGCTTATTCTATTAAGAGATTTCTTCTGACAGTTTCCAGAATCCATAAGGCGAATGAGGTTTAGATAACTTAAAGAGGTCAAGACCAGGCTTAAAGGCATTGATGCTTGTTGAATTTTGCGCACATAGTGGCAGCTGGTTCCAATATTTAATAACTCTACTGCTAAATAAGTCATGCGCTGGTCTTAATAGTGTAGGTCTAAATTAATTTTAAACTAAGTCCATGCAGCGTGCAACTGATTAAAAGAGAAAGATTTCATTTGAATGTTCAACTTTCTTATTTCTATTTAGGTATGGGGGAGCTATCATTCTTCTATGTTTATGCTATCTTTTATTTGAGTGGGATTATGATGTCCATGTTCTTTTTGCTTTGCTTCTATCTCAGGTAAGAATATAATTGATGCATTTAAAGTGCCCATGTCATGAAAATTTTTATTTTCCTATTTGAAAGTCCATTTTACAAAATGAACGAAACGTGAATTTTCTACGATTTTTTAAATCCTACTTTTATTTGGTACACCCCTTCCGCTGGTCAGCGTTTCATGGGCTCGCTCTGACGTAGATTAAGGAACGCATGTTGGCGTGGAACGCCAAAGTATCGATCCCTTTTTCAAGATCCGCCGTGTTGTTACATCGAGGGGCAATGAATCTTTCAGGTGTTTGTACGCATCAACCCTACAAAAATCCTTATAGCGTTAATGTTATCACGTGTTCCTTAATCTACGTCATAAGTCGAGAGAAGACTTGAGCGAGTGGTGTGCCAAGATGGCGGGCAATTTGAACGCTTTTAAAAAATCGTAGAAAATTCGCGTTTCGTTTGAATCGAAAAATTCTTTCGCAGAAGTTCATTTTTTAATATGGACTTTCAAATACGAAAATAAAAATTTTCATGAAATGGGCACTTTAAATTTATTCACAGTAATCAGTGTCAAGAATAAATTATTTTATAATCATTACTGCATTTTGAAATTACCTTCACATACCAGATTGGGTACAAAAAACATGCAGTCACTATTTTTTATTACTATGTACTGGCCACCACTTTAAAGATTTGTATTTCTTTTTTTCTGCAAAAGTAATTTAATATAACCCCAATAATTTGTAATAGCATTAGTTACTATAAGCCAAATTTATGTTACACCATTCATTTTGTTCAAAAGCTACAACCCTTAGTTTCTGTGAAGTTGCAGGCAAATATTCTGCCCAATATTTTAAATAGCTTAGGTTGATCCCATAATTTGACAGTGGTGAATATAGTCCAAAATAAGCAGACATAAGCGTAAGAATGAGCACTTGAGCTAAATGAACTTGTTGGTTCTCTTAAGCTTATGGTTATGCCCATTCTTGTACTTTTCATGCTTGTTCTTGCATTTTCACTTTTGAATGCACAGTTTAATCTAGATGTAATTGTGCTTTTTCCTAGTGAAAACAAGGCTTAAAGAATATACTTATTAACTGCATGACTGACAAGTTTTCTTTCTTTCAAGTGGCAGTATTTTTGGTGGACTAATAGGAACTCTATCGTACTTCTATAATCATGGTGAGGTAAGATAGGGTGGCAGGATAAATGACATATTTGGTAATTATGAATTTTGAATACATGCCCCTGTCCCAATGTTTTTAATGCAATGACTTATTAATAATTACTTATGTGGTAATTATTGTCAAGAATAAAATGTGGGTATCCCGTGATTGAGTTCAGGTCTCAAATTCATAATTCAATTCAGACAAAACAACAAATGGCAACAGATTGACTGTAGTCAAGTTTACTGGGTCAAAGGGAAAAGTACATGTAGCAGCTGTAAACAACAAAAGTGTCCGCTTTCTTGTTGTCCTTGAGTCAGCAGTGGTTTCCAGTGTAGGAGGTAAAATTGCCAGCTGCCTGGAACCATTTCAAGAGGGTTGTGAAATCCAATGGAGATTTTTTCAATAATTATAGTTCTGTAATGAAAATTATATAATAATATTATGTTCAGGACTATCAATAAGTGGCCACCTAGATCCCAGGGATTTTCCTTCTTATCCAAGTTTTAACTCTTCATTCCTTCTTTGGGGAACTGACTGCTCCAGTCTCCCATTTTGCTGCCTTGAAAAACCTCAGTGACAGCTCTGATTATCAGTAGCAAAATTACTCTTAATTCATACCCAGTTTATATATTAACAAGATTCCTTTCTTTATAGAGCACCAGGGTTATGTGGACTCCACCATTGAGAGAGAGCTTCTCATATCCATTCCTTGTCTTCCAACTTCTGACCATCACTCTCACAATCAAGTAAGTACATCTCATAAAAAAACTTGATTGTATAACACTTGTGAGCCCAATGACGATGATGATGATGATGACAAATTGATGACAATGACAACGATGATGACAATGAAGATGGTGATGTGAGTAAAGATTTAGAATTTAGAATGTTTCGTATAATGGTGAAGTAATTATCTTGATCTTGACAGATCTTCAAAGGCTGACTGGCATCATTTGTCATTAGTTGCCTTAACAACAAGCCTATTCATGATTCCTTGGCAGGTAATTAAGGGCAGCCGTCATTAGTTTATTAATTACTGTATGCTGGTCTGTTTGTCTAAAGTGTACAACTCTTGAATTGCACATGCACCAAGTGTGTTGATACTGACAATATTAATGGAAGGACTTTGAGCAAATTACATCCTGAGTGGCTTTTGCACATTTTTTTAAGGGGTGGGGATAGGGGGTCATTTTGCAAAATCACAGCCAATTTCCACTGAATTAACTGCACTAAAATTATGGAGTTCACAAACTTTCCCAAGGGGCAATTAAATGAAAAAAAGCCAAATTAAAATCATTCTCCCATATTCATATTTTCATTTTCTTGTACCGGGTATGACAAGATGTCCAGGTTTATACATCATTTCCTTCATGCGACTTGGAATGGGTAATTCCATAATTTCCAATTTAGTGAAGTAACCAAACAGGCTCATCAACCAAACATGCTCATCAATAGACCTTTTTACCGATACGGCGGCCATCTTGAATTCTATTGTTCCTTGAAAGATATTATGGGATGCCCAGGGGCAAATGTATACATGTTGCCCCCTGGGCATCCCATAATATCTTTCACAGAACAATAGAATTCAAGATGGCTGCCGTATCGGTAAAAGGGTCTATTGTGATTTATTTAATTTATTATTTTTTCCCTTTTCAGTTTGCCCAGTTTGCCTTGCTAACTCAGGTAAGCTGTTTTTAACAAAACTGTCACACACTTTTCATTCAAGCAGGTGGGGAAATTAGAGAATTAAGTTGGTGGGCAGACAGCAAACTTGTAGTGTCTACTCTGTTGTAGTTCTCTTAACAAAGGCAGGGATGAAACTCCCGGTAGGCGGGGAAAATCCCCGACCAAGCCTCATGGTTACAGCACTGATATTCCAGCCACTTTATCAAAATGAAGTCTATTGAACTGGTTATTTGAATACTATATTATTCTTGTGACCTTGACTGTACACTGTACAAGGTACCCCTCAAGAATTTATGCATACTTATTAAAATAGACCTTGCAAGGGGTTTTGCTGACAGGTGAGATGACCTCAAAATGTGGCAACAATCTTCTTCCAAAACACCCACAGCTGACAGAAACAGACAGATAAAAGGCAACATTTTTGTTATAGTGACAGTGACAAAATATGACAGGGATGCTGTCTGTAACAAAATTGGTGATGGGCTGGCTCCAAAACAAGCGACAAAGTGACAGCAGACCGTCCCCCCCTGGAAGGCCTCACTAGACTGTTTTCACATAATATCCTAATGGCCATGTTGATGCTGCAAATTAATTCTGCAAGAATTGAACTTTATTGCTATGCAAATATTTCCTTTTGTTTTGGTTAAAACTAAGGCCGGTGATCATGTGGGTGATATCTCAATATTATCACGATACTGCAATACTTCTACACCATAATAATTCTTATTGTGTTTGTATTTTGTAGACATGTGCATTGTTTGGATTATACTTTCTTCGATTTATAACATCCCACAAACTGTGTATTATCTTATTTGGACTGCTGGTATGTTTACTTGAAATGTAAATATTAACACCATTTTTTGCCTTGGTCAAAATAGTACTTTCATTTAAGGTATGATCCATCACCTTTAGAGAACTAGATCAATCTCTGGCAGCTTTTAAAAGGGACTCTTATCATTGGGTTTTTGGCTAGCAGCTAGAGTAGCTCAACATATATCTCCTGACCAACCAGAGAGCAGCAATAAATACTTGTACCACGTTAGGAGGTAGGTGGGCATGAGCCACTCCAGCTGCTTTAGCTACAACTGGTGACTGCAAAAAAGGGAGCATTTTATTTGTAACTTAGTGTGTATCACACATTCACTTTTATTATCAATATTGTAAGTAGTTTTAGTTTCTTTGATTAAGTAATCTTAATGTGTTGCAGGTGGGGCATCTATTAAACTTTATTATTCAGTTTGGAAATTCTATGCTTCTTAGGTAAGAAATATTGCCTTGTCATTGATCTTTGCCACTGACAATAGGTAATACCAGCAACCTCACCTCACAAAACCCTACACCCTTGACCCCTTGTGTCAGTGTAATGTTCAACATTTAAATTAAGCTTCAAGAAAGTTAACACCAGTGCTACATTCTTTGTACGAACAGTTCATTTTTCTTGTCAGCCCTCATGACAACGTTGGTAAGTATAACAAAAATTGATCTAAAAGATTTTAGCATTGTGATGTAAGATCAAATAAATTGTTCACACTGCTAAAAAAAGTGTAACAGGTGTCCAGAACTTGCATGAAAATGAAATGTTATAACACCAGATTGTGTCAAAAACCATTTTGTAGCACAGCTAACATGAGGGCAGTACACCCTGTCACTGGTCAATTACTATTTACTATTTTTCAATGTTTGCAAATCGCACTTCTCTGCACTGTTCTGAAAAAGTTCCTGCATGCTTATATAATTAAAAAATGTGATCGGTGCATTTTTTATTTATTTTAATTAGTAACTTACATATAGCTGTCATTTATATCATATTCATTAGTGATGAGTGTGGTGGGTACTATTTTGTTAACAGGTTGTAAATTTTTTGCATGCCTAAATACTGTTATTGATACTAAGTACCAGCCCTTATTAAACAGCTTTGTTATCCTTTTTTTTTCTTTAGATAATAGCCAAGCTTGAACGTTTTATCTATCAACTACCCAACCAGCTCCTTATTTGGGTAAAATTTCTTTTGGATGATCAGCAATTAAGTAGATTGCTTATGTGCAAAGCCATGGGGTCATGCATTTCCTTCAAAAGGAGCCTGTTCAAGTTGTTCAGATCATGGGGAGCAGCTAAAGAATTATGTTGGTTGCTCACTCACAGCATCTTTTTATTTTCGCCTCTCCTCACAATCTGAACTCCTGGAACAGGCCACTTCAAATTGTGTAAAACTGCCTGAGTGAAAATCTTTGTACTTTGCAGTTTCAAGTTAGTCATCAGGGCATACTTAGGTCGTGTTTCATATACTCTATTTAAAAATAAATTAGTGGAATAGTTTCTAATTTTCTCATTTAAGGTAAATATGCCGGTATGTGGATCAAGTTACGTAAGAGCAATATTGCTTGCACATGATGTTTCATGAAAGTTTTGATACCTCAAGATAGAAACCATTTTCTGTATTTTGAGTCGAAACAAACACGCTCTTACACAAGTGTTATCATAGCTTGTCACCCCTAGGAGAATTTGGATGTTATCTGAATGCAAAGGAGGCTTTCAGCATTGTTTCCCGACGCAATGTTGTAGAGAAATCTACCTAAATTTGCCTCCAAAGGAAAATCTGGAGGCTATTCCATTTATTCTTATTCATGAAGAGGGTCAATAGACTATGCTCTCAATATACGTGTAGCACTGGTTAAAGGGGCTAGGTCACGCTATTTTAGGTAATTTTCTTTATTTTGTTGATTATGAGCTCTAAACGTCAAATTAGCAGAACAAGAGTCTTTCGTTTGCAAAATCACGGCCACATAACAACTGAGAATGATTTTCCAGCTGTGTAAATGACATTTTGATACAAACTGATATCAATTTGAAAAAAGGTGAGCCGATGTTTTCAAATTTTTCCAAATGCAATCCATTTTAATCCTCTCTAGTTTTGTCCATCCATGACCCTTCTTGGCTTTCCTGTGTTTTGTTTGAGTTGTTCTATAGTTTTTAGCCGTTATTGTGATATTTTAGTTAATTCTATGACCATTTGATCAGTGCTGAAATTGCCTAAAATTGCGTGACCTAGCCTCTTTAACTAACTGACAAACATGACTGACTGACCAGACCAACTGACTGAGCGAGCGACCAACTGACCGACTGGCTGGCCACAGGCTGATTGGCCTACTGGTTCCAACCGCTCTCGACCAAATCAAGGGGTGACTTTATGAAGAAAGCTTGTTGCTGCATTGAGGACTGACTGACCTGCCACTCAACCAAAAAACTCACAGGGACTGTCTTGGATATTTTCAGGGAGCTCAAGGTGTGTTGTTCGTTACTGGGACTATAGGAATCAAGTTTGCAATAGCAAAAATGCTTGGAATTGCTGATGACGTAAGTTCAGGAGAAGTTACTGCAAGCTTTGTTTTGCAAGTGTGGGATCCGTTTTTGTCTTGAGAATTTGTCTTCTCCCTCTTTGATTGTCAAACGACCGGGAAAAAAAATCAGGACCTCCATTTCAGCGAGACTTGCAAAACTCTGTTGGGTAGCATTCGCCCCCCTCCCCTACCAGAATCACTCTTTCTACACTCGCAGGAACCCATAACCCGGAGCGTACAACTCCCATACTAGGGCTATGTCACAGCATTTTTACAGACCAAGCTATTTATAGACATGTTTTTCCCGTGGAAAGTTCAGTTCCAGTCCGCACGCGTCCAAGCAGCTAATTATGCAAGGCTTATGATTGGCTAGCAACTCTCCTGTGGGACACCGAGGCTCCGGTGGGAAAGTGAATTCACGGGAAAATCAATCTAAAAATAGCCTAGTCAGGGAAAACGCCGTGACACAAGTATATTGAAGTTGTATGCTCCGGGTTATGGGCTCCTGACACTCGCTAAATTTACCGCCTACTTTCTGTCTCTTTCCTTCTGCCCTAACGTAACCCTTAATAAGTCGAGGACGCCAGTTCCTCTGTTCATAAAGGAATTTAACGATGTTGCCTTTGGGATTTTTGGATTTATTTGCATTCCTTAGGCACACATAACAAGTATCTTGCGTTCCAAGTTTACCGACTTCAGGAATTTTGATACGTCCTTGTACACATGTGCACCGGAATTTGACTTTATAGATCCAGAGGTGAGGAAAAAAACATAAAATAATGAAATGAAATGAACTGAACCACTATGTAAGTGTCAATTAACAAACTGGCGTCCGTTTTTTATGCGTCTGTCCTCTTATTGATCATAAATTGTGTCATAACATTGTCAAAGTGGGACGACAGCTATTCATAGAGTTATTTTTATAGAGTTATGGCCTAGAGTTAGAGTTAAACTTACAAGACCCTCCCTAAATTCATGATTTTGGGGGTTAGATCTAAGGTTAGTGATTACCATTAGGTCTAAACTGACTTTTAGAGGTCAGGTTTCATTCTGGTTTTTGGACTCTTGAATTCAGGATTTTGGCAGTCGTTAACTCTAACTCTAAGTCGTAACTCTACTGAAATAACTCCATTGCTAGTCGACCTCTCAAAGTGGCTGTGGAAATCACGAGCCGCAGTTTACAATAACAAACACCCCAAAATGGTTAATTGCCAGGTTAAAATGAGGGGGAAAGAGCAGTAAACAGCCGTAAACATGAATTTTATTCAAATTGACGCGAACATTGTCAACAGCTTTTCTCGCTTTCTGATTGGCTACTTACAACAGTCAATGAAATTTCGTTGGTTAATTAAAAAGTTGACGGTTTGACAGTTCAAAAGATTTTCGCACAACTCTTGTTGATGATAAAAATTAGCCAATGAGCTAATGCTGGGGCATTGCTTGGAGAAATCAGTCAGGTCAAATTTAGCGTTGGTTTTTACCGGCGTATCCGAGAAAAACCTGTTGGAGCAGAGCAGAGAACCAAGAAACTCAACCCAATTTATGACGCCGAGCCCTGGAATCAAACCCTGGACGCATCAGTGGAAGGCGAGTGCTCGCACCACTACGCCTAGACTTGCACTAAGTCGACCTCTTTATATCAGTAATACGGGGTAAAAGTTTGTCAGTACCTTCAAAGCCAGCGGTCAGTGAGCGTTATTTAGGTCGCGAAGCGACCGAGCGAGCGACGCAGGTCTTTGTGAAAGTCTACACTACGCCCGACCTGCCATTCTCTCAAGGGCTGATTCATCTGTTTGGCTTCCATAAAAAATTTGCCTCAAATGCAATCCAAAAAGACTAGTTTCTAACCAGAAAACCCAGCGCTTATAATATTAGTTCAGTTATTAGGTATATCCTTCTTACTATCTAGACTTGTATTTAGTTTATTTCATATAAAATGAATCTTTTAACTCAAATATTTATCCAAATATATTGTAAGTATGTACCGTCCCGTGGAAATGTGAATAAAATATTGGGTTTTTCTTATATTGTACTTTAAAAGCTAAAGTCCCTTATTCCCGTTTTGTTCTTGTTTTATTCACCTACTTGCTTCAGCTGTTTTAATTCCTGCACGTGTTCTGTTCATAATAAATTGCTTGCAAAGAAGTCTTTGCTTTCTTTTTATCAGACTCCTGGAAAATTGACCAAGACCTTAGTGTTACCCGCTGCTATTGTTTCTGTTGCTGCTGTTATCGTAAAGGTAAAGTTACGCGGACTATTTTTTAAAGTCATCTTTACAGCAGGTGCAGTAGACGCAAAACAGTTGAACAGTCTGAGTGAATTGCAATGAAATCTATTTCTCTAAGGGAGAAAAAAAAAATCGAAAACTCTTTTAAAAGAAAAAGCTTGACGTGCAAAACTTGGCTTTGTCAGTACGCTCCATCGTTCATATCACTTTTAGTTTCCTGAATTTTGCATGCTGTTTTCAGATTCTTAGCAATGAGTGGAAGGCTTGGAAGAATTCCAAAGACAAGCCGGGAAAAAAGAGATCATCTGATTCCGTCGAGGATGAAACGGACAATCGCAAGTAAGATTCGAATGACCACAAGCTGCATGCATTGTTGCTATCTTTGGGAAACAGTGCAATAGCCAAAATCGGACTTAAACAGTGGTTTCGTTATAAGTAATTCCTACAGTCCTGTATTGTATTATTGAGCAATTCACGTTCTATTGGTCATTAGATGTATCATACGTCTCCACCGGTTTAACTGCTAGACAGTAGAGGCCTTCTTATTCTGAGCGAATCCAAGTGGGATGTCTTTCATGTGGAAATTATTTTTCATTCAAATCGCTTTGTAAAAGAAGGTGAAGTGAACTCGGACGTGGCCCATTTGTTAAGCACAAAACATCGGACAGTGAATCCACTTGCTTGCAGGTTCGTGTTCAAAAGGGCCTGTAGCTGTCAGAATGGAAGACTTGCCAAGGAGCTTGACGGTCGGTCGTTTGCGCGAGAAATGAAAACTTGCAATTTCTGGAGTGTGTTGTAAAAAAAAGAAAAAATTCGTTCGCCCTTAGACAAGGACAGCTGCAATTTGTTTTAAGATTCAGTGGAATGCTCAGATAATAATTGTCTGTTGAATCTGGTCATTCATGTTGCTTTTCCCTTTTTCAGTGGCAGGAAAGACGTTAATTTGAAACCTTACGCGGAGGTAATCATTCCACATCTTCTTCACATGCTCTAAGATCTCTATTCTTTTTTAGAAACACAAAGATAGGTGCTTTGAAAGCCTTCCGGAAATTTTATTGGTATTCCTACAATTTCCACAAGTCAGATAAACACGCGTACATAGCTGAACATAGTGATCCCAGCATATAAGAAGTCACTCACGCATAAACAGCTTAATCCGTTATTTATTCTTTTTATGCAGTGGTCTAGCTGTTGAAGCGGTTGCTGCAATTAATTGTGTGTCAAATAGAACGTCTTCGCGTTGTCACGGTTGGACTGGGACGAGCATGCAATTGACGCTCTTGGCGAAATCATTTGCATCTGATAAGATTCTTTTGCATTAGCCTCCCTCCCATGCTCGTTCCAGTTCCACTGTGAGAATAAGAACATTCCGAGGATTCTTTTCAAGGCAACACTTTTTCCTTCAGCATTTCTACCATGTGCTGCAGTCATTAGCATTTGTTGCCATGGCAATCATCATCATGCGGTTGAAGTTGTTTGGTACTCCAGCGCTGTGTGTTATGGCCTCACTCTTAGCTTCTAGACAGGTAAGCTGCCATTTGTGTTGAAAGTCTTTAAAGACCTTTGCGAGACGTGTACCCAAAGTAAGAGATGGTTAAATTGGCAAATAGCTTGCTCATGAATTTGAGTCCGAAATTTATCAACTTAGAGAGGTGTGCTTGTGTAGTGCTCGGGGCTTGCGATTGAGCAAAAGTTCTGAGCTCCTCGTGGTCTCTCTGAACGCAGTTGTATTAGGCCCTGTTTACAAGAAGATACGGTAACCTTAGTGTAGTGCGAGGGTACCCACTAGGGTTACCCTGGCAAGAGGATCACCCCAGCACTTTCCTATCTCTTCTTTTTTTTGTGTGTGTGTTGTTTACCAGGCGGCTAAGGTTAAGCTGGCACTGGGGTTATCCTAAAATGCACACCGCTAGATCGTCGAAATAAGCTTGTACCGATGAGGAGCGAAGACGAGTCGCTGTACATTGGAAAACCTATGCTCGTCAAAGGTCATTGCTGTTTGGCTTGCAGTCAAGCTTTCATCTCCGGCAGCACGATTTTCCTTCTGTTGTTAATGTCAGTTTTTCTTTGTTTGTTGTTTTTCAGTTATTTGCTTCTGTTTGTGATAAACGGAAACATCAAGCAGCTGTGATTGTACTAATCGCTGCTATGTCAGTGCAAGGACTCGTGAACTTAAAAGCGCAATTCGTAAGTACATACTGTATATTGAAATCCTTCTCTTGGTTTTATCAAGCCGTAGGCTTCCCTCCAACGGAATGGTTACTAACTCCACCCGGTCTCCAGCGAATGCTTGTGTGACCTCTGCACCATGGGCGTTTTCAATGTGCAACACCGGATGGAGTGCACCGTAATGATTTGATTGCCCATTCCGAAGTTAAAAAAACGACTGACTGGGAACTAGTTTACACATTGTTCAAATTACATCTCATTTGAAAAATTGACCACGCCACCAGCTGAAGATAGCCAAAAAAGTTGGTAATTTAAGTAAGATTGGTTAGGTTTCATTGCATATGTTGCTACAGCGGTACAGTAGTAAAGTAGTAAGGCCAGGGGCAGCGGATGTCACCAATGTGCTTGGTGACCGCGCAGGCTCGCTTTGAGCCGCCATGTTTCGTCTAAATCACAAGTTTGATTCATTTAGTTTTTCACCTGTGTAATCTTTCAATCATCCGGATATGTAAAGGCGGACTAAGTTGTTATCTCAAGAATAAAGTGTTCATCTTGCGAATAAATAACAAAGGTCTTCTAATGGTTGAAACTCCTCTGGATGCCACAAGTGCGACGTTCAGAGGCAGTCACAGCATATGAATGTCTCCAGAAGTCTATAACCCAGAAAGTCTCGATCTGCAATGAAATGCGGCCCATCACTTTACGGTATGAATGGCTGCTGCATGATTTTGGATTTTGCACGAACAACCCTCGTGCAGCTCTTGGTTTCGGAGCAGTCAGACGTGTTGTGGTTATCAGGGGCAATCTGATTGGCCGTTATTTGGCGGGACCTCTATTTTAAATTTAGATAATACCAGAAACTGATGGAGCAAGCCCAAGTGAGGGAGATCGAGGCTACTGGGTCATGGACATCTGATGTCTCTCATTCGGAAATGCCGTCCCCCAAATCCAAAAATCGCGAAAGTACTTTTTGATTTATTGCGGTGTGTGCTTTACATCCAGGCCACACAAGGCGAATATAATAATCCGGAACAAGAGGAATTGGTGAGTGCTAATTAAACTCTGCCCTCTTTCTTAGCCGCTCAATGCGCTCACCTAGAGGCATGGCCCCAGCTGTTCAAAGCCCGGATAACTTTATCCGGTGGATAAGTTCATATCAAGCTTTTCAAATATACTTGAAGTTAAACTTTTGCCAAGTTTTTTTTACTCCTCCCTACTTACCTATGCATAGAGTGTGTACATTTAACAATTATTCGATGAGCCCGCGTTGGATACGAGCTGGTCAATAGGCCATTTCCGAATTGCTGTTTGCCTCTGGTTCAAAGCGAGTCTTGGTGCTAAACCATTCGAATGATAATGACATTGATTTGCATGAAAATACACAACTCATTTGCTTTTGAATGGTTGTGCACCAAGACTCGCTTTGAACTAGATGCAAACAGCAATTCGGAAATGGCCTATTACAAGCGAGGCGTATAACGCCGAATTGGCTATAACCAATTTCGTATACAACAAGGGCGAATGGAATAATTGTTTTATTCAATGCTCAACTTTAAGTTGTTTTTTTTTTTTGTCAACGAAACTTCGCTTCCTGCTGGAAAAAAGAACAAGCGAGGTGACATTTTCCATATAAGGGCAAACGTAAGTGTAATGGCTAATAACCGAGATTTAGCGAGCTAAGGTACGGCAAAGTTAGAAATGCATTATCCGAGGTTGAGAATTTAATGAAGGTGTTTACATCTGGTAACAGGGAAATCTCGGCACCTATTGAAAACTGCTGGACGGTGACTTATCAAAGTATCCGAGCTTTGAACTTTGAATAACTGGGGGCTGGCCAGTAGAATAATTTAAGAGAATTGAGACAACCCGGAGGGTAATTTAACGATGCCAGCGACTTTAACAAAGGGGGGATAATGCATTTGTAACATAGAGGCTCATACGTTTTGCCTGTAAATATCCTGGAAGATACATTTTGGTTCCATTGCATAAGCCAGCCTGTCACACACAAGCTATTTTCGGAAATGTTGTCATTCCTAGAGGGGTGTTTGCCACGATGAAATGTTACTTAAAACTTAACAGTCACCAACTTTGGGAAGCTTTGTTGGGTCTGATTTTAGCCTGCGTGGCAGGCGTTCAAAATGGAAGGGGAAGCGGGGATTGGGCGCCAAGAAATTCACCGCGCGAGAACGGCCTCGCGCGCCGCCCGAATTTCTTCGCGCCCAATCCCCCGTTCCCCTTCCCTTTGAACGCCTGCCACGCAGGCTAGGTCTGATTTCTGGTCTGATTCATGATCTTATTCTTCAGGTTGAGTGGATCAATACAAAAACACCGAAAAGTAAGTTCAAATATGGCGCATTTTATTATATTCCATAAACTTACGAAAATGCGCTACATGAATGCAATATTGTTTTTATTATCAACGAGGCTAAAATCGCGCTTATACGACAGCGAAAACTACGAATGGTCTGCATTCGGAGAAAAAGAAAAGTGGTAGAACGGTTCCGATAATTTTGTTAGAGGAACAGTGGACTTTTTCGCGACGGCGCCATGGGTGCCTTTGGTCATATGCATGGCTGAACGGATGTTTCTCTGCAAAGATTATCGGCCCGTTTTTTGTTCCTGTGGCGTCCGGACCAGATGTTTCGCTGTCGGGCAAATTTAAATATCTTTTAACAGTTGAACTTATGAAGATTTCGTTCGAACAGGCTCTGTATTCGCCGGTGCCATGCCAACTATGGCTACAGTCAAACTTTGCACGGGACGAGCCGTTGTAAATCACCCACACTATGAAGACGTTGGCATAAGGTAATGACAGACTTTGTCCGGGGGATTTGCTTGGGACACCAACGTGGCTGTCGTTTGTTTTTTTGTTTGTTTGTTTGTTTGTTTAGGAAAATCAACATGGCCGCCGTCAGCTTGCAAGTTTAGCTTCAGTCATTCCATCGATTGTTATGCACGACAAAGAAGCTGTTTGCTAAATTAGGCAAATAGCCTCAAAAAGAATTCCTACGTTAACCATTCCTATCGGTGTTCATGTTAATATGAGTGATTTTCGGTAATGGAGTTTCGTTTGGTTATTACAGAGAGCGGACGCACAAAGTCTACCAAATCTTTAGTCGGAAGCCGCCTGCTGTTGTCTGGGAAACTCTGAACTCAATGCAAGTAACGCATATGGTTATTGACACTCAGTGGTGTCAGGGCAGACCAAAGTAAGTCTAAAGTTGAGACCGGTTTTCAGTGAGTGTGTGTTGAACGTGCAATAAATTCACCTTTACCGGATGTGGCATTGCTCTCCCAAGCTCTGATTGGTCGCAGTGCTCGTTTCACTTTCTCGACCATTGAGAAGTCAACCGAAAGTCCTTCGCAAACGATCGTGAACAGTTTCTTGCTCTCGTTTCCCCGCCCTTGGCGTTGGTTAGAAGTACTAGATTTTTCGAATTCTATTAGTTTGTGCTTGCTGTTTATAGTCTGCGAGGATACTGTCTCAAACGGAAGAAGAAAAGAGAAAGGTTTTTCTTAGGCTATGCTTTTTTAGGCCGTTGTTATTAGCCAGTGTCATTACTTGAGTGCAGGCGACAGGTACAGTTGGAATACTGTGGCTTTCATCTTTGAACAGAATTCAAAGATGTCTTGGATTGTTAACCGAACAAGCTTGACACATCACCGGATTTGACTTTATCCAAACTAAGGACTGGCTTTATGCACCCTAACAGAGACTATACGAGTGACCTTGGGAACGTCATTCCCAGCAACAGCCATTCTGCCTAGATATACCTTTTCCGCATTCATCCAGTCCTCCACGGTATGTAAACGAGGCTGGGGTGGATTACATTCAAAATGGCTGGAGCAAACATTTTCCCGCCATTTCCAATTTTATCCACCACAGCCTCGTCTCGTTTCTTACCGTGGGGGACTGGGAGGAATGCGGGATTGATATATATTTGACGTTTTTTTTTAGCCCTCCTTCAACATAGTGGGGTGCGGTTATAGTTCATTCAATTTATGAAGATCAAGGCCGTATGAGCACTGCACCATCACTTTCCCATCGCAAGGTGTCCCTACGCAAATGTGTAGCAAGATGAAAGATTTGGTTTTAATTTTACGATAATTAATTAATTAATTAAATCAATTAATTAATTATGACATTGGATGAGTGAATCATTCAAGAACCGGTTGGCAAAGTCTTTCTCAGATCTTTCTTAGCTTTTCTCGTATCCGATGCTTTGACACATTCATTAATGCGAGGATCTATGCGATTAATGTGAGGATTCATGCGAGGATCATAGCTTCATTTGATTTCATATCCGCAGTTCAATATATGATTCATTTCACACATCATTTCATCTGTTCATTCATTCATCACGGGAACATTTCAACCCACAAATGACCAGCTCCCAACATCAGTGGCTTCATAGCTCAGTTGGTTAGAGCGTCGCACCGGCATCGCGAGATCACGGGTTCAAACCCCGTTGAAGTCCTCAATTTTTTCAGGCTTCTCTACGCAATTGCTAAAATTGAGTCCAT
>BLFK01000498.1:158073-173961 GCA_014634185.1 Astreopora myriophthalma
TTGTTGACACAGTGAAGTCGTGTTTTCCTTCTTCGGCTAATGTGGCACATACCCGAAGACGGAAGCATTCT
The DNA here is from genome assembly GCA_014634185.1 of Astreopora myriophthalma. NCBI lineage: Eukaryota > Metazoa > Cnidaria > Anthozoa > Scleractinia > Acroporidae > Astreopora > Astreopora myriophthalma. The sequence goes on from BLFK01000498.1 coordinate 158,145, forward strand.
CAATTCGGGCTGTCGCTCTCTCGATATCCAAACACATGCTCCTTCAGACTCAGTCGGTCAACATTGGCGGACTTGCAGGGGAAGGGAGAAAACATGATATAGAACACTACCCTATGCTTTTTGTTCAGGATTGTAGACATCGTATTTGTATTTTCACAGTTTAATTCGCTAATAACATCAAGTGACGAAGGCAGAAATTGCGATGATTAAGAATTATTTACCATTGAAGATAAAATATGTTAAATGCCCAAGACCGCCATGTTAGCTGTCTTCGATTCTCGCTCGCTTTTTGGCGATGGGGGTCTTCGACAGCCTTACGCAGTTCGCGGAGGACTTCCCTCCTCGAGGAACGGTTAGCGGTATTTGCTTTCCCGGATGTAAGGGTGTCAACTTGTGAATCTGAAGACCTTTTATCGGCTTTGTCTGTAGTTTGCGCCGAGATCAACGATGAAGCGTCAGGGACTGGCGATGAGTACCGTGGCCGTTTCTTGGCAAACAACTGTTTTTCACTGCTGCTGCCGGAGTCTGTTTCCGCTGCCGGGGGTATGACGGGAAGGCAGCTTGCAGGTCTCTCCTCTGTCTGGCTTTGGTATACGGAGTGTCGTGACAATAAAAACCAAACATTATACTATACATTTGGCTCCTAAATCGAGACGCCAAAGCAAGACCTTATATCAAGGGGAACCACTGGGTGCCAAGTTCGTAGGACTGGGAAAGGGAAAGAATTACGAACTTCGTATAAGAAAGGTAAGAAAAGTTCCGAAGTTGAGATACGAACGAAAGATGAAGACCGCCGACAAAAGAACGCTTTTCAGGCCTTCTCCTCGGAGCTGCTTAGCTGGGAACTGAAACGCAAGTTAAAATTACATACTTTGCCTCGAGGAAGAGAAACCTCGGAAAGGTCCCCGTACATATCATACAAGATGTCCCTTGGTAACTTTGGAATGCCCAATAAATCACATACACTGTACCATGTTCAAAGTAAGTTTAATATCTCTATGGCCGCTACATGGAAAGTGGTATATTTCGCTTGACTTGGTCAGCCTTAGGTCCTGCTCGGCATGTTCCGACCGGGTTCCGTTATTCTTCTACTTCGCTGTCAGAGCAGCTGGATAACCGACTGCGTATTCTACCTCGCCGTCGTGTGGCTCGAGGAGAACTTGGCCCTGCTAACGTGTGGTCCATGCTATCAGAACTATAACTTGAAGAACGTTGAAAAGGAAAATTAACATAATTATTCCCTTTAAACTGCATGACCAATATGTAAGATACTATGCTTCGGTCAACGCTAAAGAACGAAAAGTGTAGGCGATGTAGACCTCAATGTGGAGGTTCACATCACTCACTCTGTTCTGGAGGCACCTGTAGATTCTACAGGATATTCAAAATTAGCTCCATAACAACTGCGAGATTAAGCTTCACGTTTTCGGCAAACGCCGAACATCAGGCCGGATTCGCTGTTAACAAAAAGTCATGATCCAGAAGCACCGGGGTTTTCTGATAAGCAGCGGCCACCCATTTGCAATGGCCGAAAACGCGAAACTTGATCTTGAATTTCGTTCAATGTCCGGATCGAACTTCCCAACATGATGTCTGTATTGCCCCGTCTCAAAAGAAGCCTAGGCGATTTTGATTTTGAATATGAGCCCCTTAAACCCATTCTTTCAGTAATATATGCCGCGGTACATATTTAAGGCAATTTGCGGTATGCTCTGACTTTAAGTCAGTAACATTGTTCAAATTTAAGCAACTTACCTGTCTAGTTCATCGTAGCGACACTGACCTTCATTCTGCAAAAAAGAACAACAAATACAACTCAGTTCCGACGGGGACTTTCGTACGAGTTCAGTGCTTTTCCAGTGAACTATTTTTGGGGGTTCGACGGCAGCATAAAATATTATTATCTGGTCATCACTGGAGACACATTCATGACGGCACGATTATACGTACCCTGACTTGTCGAGGTGAGCGCGACCTTCCGCGTCTGTCAGGACTTTGTCCTCTCCGAGGATGACCGCTGCCACGCTCCGCTCTACCGGACAAAAAAGAAATCATCAGATACAATGGAACCTAGATTTACCGAACCCGTATATAACGAAGTCCTCGATATAACGAACGATATATACTTGAGTTCACTTTAACGGACACACAGGGATTTCCACCTATCTAAATTTACAGCGCATCTCAGTCCCGTACGCGGACACTTCCCGTAAGCGAACACCAACTGTTGGACCGACTGTATCATGCAAAAGCGAGAAAGGCCAAAAGAACCTGACTATACAGCACAACCCTGTTCTGATCAGTGCTTTTAAACGATAAGCCAGTTGTATAAGAACCTAGATAAACGACCCAGCTTATTAGGAGTTCTTGTAGCTCAGTGGTAACTCCTGGTGAGCTAGGTCGTTTCTATTAAACGCTGGTCTTCTACGCCACAGTGTAGCAACTTGGGGAGCAATTTCCACGGCCTCTGAATCCATCACCCTTGATTGAGCTTCGTTCGTTAGCTCGTTGCAGGCTTCACCAGCCCTGTAGACTGAATTATTTCATGGGTTTGTTCGTGAAGGCCAAGGTTAACAACTGTGCGAACGACGTAACACGGGTCAGATGCTCTAAACACTGAGCTACAAGAACTCCTGGTGAACTAGGTCGTTTATCTAGGTTCTTAAACAAAGCGTCTAACAACCTAGATGAACAACCTAGCTCACCAGGCCCCAGTTTTTCGAAGGACGGATAGCGCCATTCACTGGATGAATCAGTATCCAATGGATAATTCAATTGGTTTTGCTGGCGCATGTCTGATGAATAGTGATCAATCTAGGCTCGATTACCAGCCGCTGTTCGGGAAAATGAGCCCGCGCTCATCCCCTATGATCAATCCGGTGGACAGCGCTATCCACCTTTTGAACAACCGAGGCCAGGAGTTCTTGTAGCTCAGTGGTTAGAGCATCCGACGGTATTACGGAGGTCGTACGTTCGATGCCTGTCTGGGACTGTGCACTGATTCCTTTTCAACTGTGCCTTCGCTCGTTTCCAAGCAACTAGCATGTCAAAATGTCAAAGTTGAATTTTGGCGGGGATATAACGCCATACGTTGACAGATCATGGCTGAAAGGCCATAATAACGAACGGTATATCAAAGTCAAAAGTGAAATTGTCAAAGCACAGAAATGATCCCCAGATTAATCGAAATTTATACCCCGATTTCAATTTTCTTGTCGTCTCTTTCAGCTCCTTCTCTGTCTTGTTTAAACGAGTCTGCGTATCGGTCAGTGATCTGGTTGTTATATCCAGCTTCGTTTCAGTGTTGTTTAACTGAGTCTGCGTCTTGTCCAGTTTTCTTGCCGTCTTCCTCAGCTTCCGTTCAGTGTTGTTTAGTTTTGCTGACGCCTCATTCAACTGAGTTTGTGTATTGTCAAGCGTTCTTGCGGTATCTTTCAACCTTGAAAAAAACAAGTCAAGATGATGTCCCATGGAAGATTGAAGATGGTCCACAGCTGATCTGCGCGGAATCTGCAGAAAAACGAACAAATTAGGAGAGAAAGAGAAGAAAACAAAATGACAAGAGCTTCATGCCAGCCCACATAACCATACATATGGGACCAAACAGTACTTTTAAACAACAGCTAAAAATATTGGTTTGTGCTCTCTATGCGAGCTAGTGTGAAGTAGCTACTTGCTCGAAACCTTCTTTGCAGCGCACACCTATACACACTCTATTTCATGGCGGACAATCAGGTATAAAATGTCACATGGAACTGCGAAAATAAAATTTTATGATTCAGTTTTGATCATCGCCGCGAAATGAGCAACTTAAGCAGTCTAGTTGAGGCTTTGCAACTGCTTAAGTTGCTCACTTCACAGTGATGATAAACTTACATCATAAAATTTTATTTCCGCAGTTCAATGTGACATTTTATAGATTGTTATTTTATTAATAACAAGGGTGACAAATTACTCCTTAATTTTGGCGCGAAATTTCAGCGCTAATTTTTGAAGCTCTCGTCAGTTAATATCCCTCGAATTTTTGCTATCGATGCGTTTGCACTTCCACGTAATATTATCATTGGCCCCCAATTGGTGAAATACATATTGTTTCGCTTATTCGACTGTTTGTTTATTTGGATTTCTTTCAAATCTTACCTTAAAAAAGGTAATAGTGCTTAAGATAGTACCTCTTTTGAGCGCAGAATTTCTTGCCTTATTAGCGCACGCACACTGACAACCTAAACGGATTTTCCAGGCACAAAGCTTAATCTTTCAAGCGATGGCCATTTTCTCCTGATCGAGTGGCCGACCCCTATTTTGTATTTCCTGATATTGATGAGAACTGTGTGTTCATCTAGTAGAAAAATACTGAAATCAGCAACAGACTATAGCTAATCTTTTTAGGGAAAGGAATGACTATATTGGCCAAAGGGAGCAATATTGCTCCAGCAGCACAAATCCACAGTACATTAAATTTAGGTTCGAGCGTCAAGTAATCACGAAAGTATTCAAATACATCTTTTTTCCTTTCACGTAGAATGAAGTCAGTCACAGTGTGATATCACAGGCTTCATTTAATAAATTGAGTTTTGTCTGTCCAGCATTGGGTGTGCCCGACTTTTGTCAAAAAGGGGCCTAAATGGACGCATTTGTCAGTATCGTACGTAGAAGCGAGCATCGCGATTTCTCCTTTTATGACAATTTCAATATCTCTTCGACTTGCCCCAACAGCTACAACTATTTCATCGGAAATCTGTAACAGTTTCTTTTCCTAGGTCACCTTAGAATTAGCTTACCTTCGTGGTGCACCCCATTTCAGCATACGAACAGGGAATTATGGTCAACGGACATTCGTTGTCAATATGGCCTTCAATCTGGGGGTAGAAACAGTTGTGAAGCAGTTATGTTTTGAGGAAACAGTGTGCTTAATATTGAGGATAAAGCAAGGCTAACGAATATTAAAAATCAAGACGTGCTTCCGAGACCCGAGCAGTCATCAAGCGTTAGGGCATGTTAGGGTGTCAATAACAAAACAGAGACAGCTATCTTGGTGGAATAAGGTACTGTATAATCATGGTTATGAGGCACGCTCGTTAACCCTGGCTTACCTCCTCTCTGGGAATAAGAGCTTGACCTTCATCGCACTGTTGAGGACACATCATTGGGTATCTTCTACACTCAATCTGATGACCCTGCAATACAAAAATGTAGCCTATTTAATCAAAGTTTTGCTGAAGATAACGAAAGGCCTAGAGCCCAATTCAAATGAAGTGGTCTTGGTTGCCCAGTTGTCATACACAAGCGGAATAACTGTGGTAATCACGACACGTTATAAAAACAGTTCAAAAGTAAGATGAGAAATATCATGATGAAATTTTCATAGAGTTAAATTGCGGATATGTAAAGAATTGTTGCGAGATCATCTCTGTTACTGAAGCAACTTTAGCAGTTGCAGAGAAGCCTGGAAAGGTAACAAAACAAACAAACAAACAAAAAAGCAGGCTTGAGAGAGACTCGAACCCATGACCGTGCGATTGCGTTGCACACAGCTCTCATAGTACACCATCTGAGCTATCAGACCAACCAAGGGGGCTCAAATGCGAGTTTGTGTTATATCCCTTAACAGGTGAATGTATGATGGCAAACATAAAATCTTCATATAGTTGACGGAACTGCGGATATGTAATGAATTAAGGTGAGATCATCGCAGTTACTGAAGCGCAAAGAAACTGAACCCAGTTGCAGAGAAGCAACTGCTTAAGTAACTTAAATTGGAGTCCCAGTCTATTTTTAGTAGGAGGTCATGAGATCATCTACATTTATTTATTGACAACGCTTTCGCATCAAGTCAATATAAATTAAATAAATTGCAATATCAGAAATACAATAGGAAAACTTACAAATTATATATAGTAATATATTACAATCAAATAATAAAATTATTTCATAATAAATATAAATCAGAAAATAGCTCAAGGAAAATACGCGCGCTGATTGGTTAATAATCGTGTTTCTATTAAACAATTAGATTATGAGCTCGAGATTTCTATCGCGTGATAGTTGACGAGGGCGCAGCCCGAGTCAACTATCACGCATAGAAATCGAGAGCGAATAATCTAATTGTTTTAGTATAAATCTACTAGTCGTTCAAAACTAAACACAGAATAGATAGTGAGTAGCGTAGCGAATCAGAGAACGGCATTCGTGATAGAAGCTAGTAGATTTATACTAAAACACGATAGAAACACGGAAAATGTTTTCTATTTCTTAAATACATATATACAAATGAATAAGATAAATAACATTTAAAAAAAAAGGAAAAGCAGCGATCAATTATTTCTAATAGATGACAAACAGTGATCTTTAAATAATGAAAAAATTGAACTAGTACGAATAAGATCACTTATTGAAATGTCGAATTCCGATTCGTCTGTCTTGTGAAACATGAACCGCGAGGTCATGGGGCTGGGGTTAAATTACGGACAAATTTTAGCCACGAAGCGGCGACAACGAAACGCGAAGCGGTGTGGGACCAAAAACCTCTGGTTTCGGTCGCTGCGAATCTCCCTTCCATGCGGATGCCAACCGTCAAACGCTTCAAAAATCATCGTTAAGAAAACAACCAATGAGAATCATGCCATCACGTGCTCATCAGCCGGATATTTGTTCAGTGGCTGACGAGCACGTGATGGCACGAATCTGATTGGTAGTTTTCTTAGCGATGATTTTGAAGCGTTTGACAGTTGGCATCCGCATGGAAGTGAGATTCCCAGCGACCGGAACCAGAGGTTTTTCTTCCCTCACCGCTTCGCGGTTTGCTGTCGCCGCTTCGTGACTAAAATTTGTCCCTTGGATTAAATATAGGGTGCACTTTTGGGGGACTTTTCCGGAATAAGAATAGATGGAATGGTCGGTTTACGCGTTTTAGGGGGACCTATTCCGCTTTCGCAATGAACAGAATAGTATTCCGTTCATTCTGCTCGCGATAACAGAATGAACGGAATAAACAGAATACGGTTCACTCGCAACACACAGAATACGCGTTCTTTTGGTATTATTTCGGCGCCCTAATTGTGCGCGGCCTCCAAATGTCACTCTTAGTCGTGTCCAGACTATTCCGAGTGTTAGTTCTCAAATCACCTCTGCAAGAGGGTCAGTGCGCAGCTATTACAACAGCCCACGCGATTGGCTCAGAAAACAATAGAAGCATTCAAAGAAACAACAGAAACAATGAACCCTAAACCTAAAAAGAATAGAGCTGCGTCCTAATCAGATCCAATGAAATTACAGGTTGTAAACAGCTGCGTGGTATCTGCTGCAAGAACCATTCCGTTTTCGGAATACGCGTTTTTTTTTTGTTTGTTTTTTTTTTTTTTGTTTGTTTGTTTTTTTTTGAAAATCTTATTTCTGTTTCTGTTATTCTGTTAATCCTAAACCGGAATAGGTGTGCCGCGAAATTTAAAAAATACATTGAAAATAATTACCAGGAGGCAAAGGAGTATGTTCTCTCACCTTATGCTCTCTTGTCTCACTTAAAATCAGAAGTTAAAATGGCTGCACCCAGGAAAATGGGAGATAATCAAATACCTTTTTCCTCAAACTCTTTTCTCAAAATTTGAATGAAACCAGTATTTCCAGCCATTTAAAGCTATTTCGCTGTAAGAGGGGAAGTTGCTGGAGAAGAGCACTCTCGAAAGAACCACAGGAGGCCTTGCTAGTTACGTTTGTTTTTAACTACACGTGACCAGAAACACTTTAGAACCGAACTGCACCATACGTAACGCGGCAAATCAAAAACATGCGCAAACTTCTATGTTCTCGTTATTCAAATCAGAAATTTCGCGAGTAGCTCAATTCACCTTTCTCACGGCCGGCTATTTTGAATCCCAAGAGGCTGAAAACTTTTGTTTTTGCCCGTCGAAACTCGTTCCCAAACTCATCAACTTGAGGCTTGGCTTACGAGATTTATTGTTCCTTGCCAAAATGGCTGCAGCGTGACAAAAGCGCATTCCTATCTGCTGGTCACGGAGAGTGAAGACCCTCGCTATGCGATTTTGCAGTGCAGCAATGAGACGTAATCTCACATCAGTGTGAGGTTGTTGTTGTTGCTGTTTTTTTTTTTTAGAAATGGATATTTTTAGGACAACAGTAACAGCTGAGATTTCATCAAAAACACCCCACACTCTCAAAAACAACACCAGACAAAACAAAAACAAAATTGTGCCTTCCTGCAACACAAAAGGTTTCATCTGATGACAGAGCCAATGTCAAATATTTCTTGTGGAACTGAACATCCCCCCGGACCCCCTAGAAGCTTATGTCTTTCATGCTTGTGTTATCGCCCCAAAATGGTCATTTTTTGCCTAATCAAACTGCTATCAAAACTGAAACGTGACAGATGCTAAAAGGTGATTGTTTTCACTACAAATGCTTAGCAATACAAAGATACTGAGCAGAATTTTAATTACGACAAAGCTCGTTCTTACCTCTGTTGTACACGCTGGGTATGACTCACTACAGTATGTGCACTGAAGAACTCTCCAACCACATTTTTCGGTCGCGTGTTCCTGCAGGTCTTTCCTGGCCATTGTCATGCCACAGAGTAAGTTCGTGCACGGAACGACTTTCAGAGGGCAAGATTCTAAATGATTCTTGTATTTAAAAAAATAATAATAATAATAAACGTAAAGAAAAAAGCTTGCACTCCAGCTCCATTTTGAAGGTTTTCGCTAGACCCCACGAGAAACTTGAAAACTCTGACAGCACGTGAACAAAAGATGATCGGATGGCGCCAAAAACTTTGTTCAGTTTCGATTTCATCATCAAAGGGCACGTGTAACCCGACGAAACCGTTAACGTTTTGCGTACTTTTAAAATGATTTTAAAAGTACACACAACTTATTTTACAAATACACAAAAACTGAAAGTAAGAGTTATACTTTAGTATACTCATTATCCTCCGTACTATTTGTTGCATTTTTAGTTAAGAGCCTCCTTCACTCCTTTTAAGAGTAAAACTACTTTATATTTTACAGCTCCAAGTAATCACCACAGGAAATCAAAAGATTTTGACTTACCTCTTTTGATCTCAATTCTCCAGTCCATTTACATCCTTCAGTTGGGCATTTGATGACAAGGGAAAGAACCTTTCTCTCTGTTGCTTTGTCTGGGAAAATATCAGTCTACAGAAAAAGAGTGCAAAGATCCAACTCAAACGTGAGCTACGTTAACAAAGAAGCCCAAACAATTTTGGTTACTGTATGACTTTAAGATTGATAGAATTATTTCTTGTCAGGCTCTTTAAATGTGGATTTTGTACCATGTGACAGTTTCATGCAAAGAGCCCATTGGTTAGGTGGCTAGTGTAGTTGCAAAACATTCCTCCAAAAGACAACAATTGAACAATCTAGTCAAAGACTGACTTGAGAAAATAATGATCCCAAATTGATTATCAAGGCTCTCTCAAACTGGTTTCAGCACTTTTGAAGAGACTCACTTATTAGAAGGACTGACATTGCAACACTGTCTCACATATTAGCAATGTTATGGTACCATATGAAACAGCAATTATTGCTGAATAAGATGAAGTCATTATTGTGACATAATACATAACCATGGTAACACCCCCCTCGCGAATCTGCTGAGATTATGTAGGGGGGAAGATGTATATAGCAGGGGAATATCTTGATCTATTTGTACACCGGTACAAAAGGGTTTTCATGCCCTTTTCTGAATTTCCTAGCCACTCATTTTAATGAAATAAACTCACACTGATAGTCGCTTCATCTTAAAACTGTTTTGTTTTTTGTAAAACAAGATGGTGTTAAGAAAAGGGGGCTCATAGTTTGCAGGGTTCAGATGGGGGAGAGGGAGAAATTCTCTTAGACTATCAGGGGAACCTCCAAAGAAATGCAAAGAAGCAGTCTTTCATACTCTCTCTCGGCTCAGGTCTCCTCGATCCACAGGACAATAAAGAGGTTGCCTTTCTCGCTCGAGTCTGTTAATGCAAAATATCTGTATATAAATATTAAATCATAATGTACATGTAAACAGAAACACTTATATTTCACTTCTCAGTAATCTGATTGGCTCCTTGTGAAAGGTATAATTATTATCACTGTTGGTAGTCTGGTCTGTGTACTGTGAAATAATTCAGACTTAATTCTTAATTGTTTTACATGATAACCAATTAAAACTTAGTAGGATCAGCCACTAAATGTTGTAAAGTGAAGATTTAGGGCTGAGCTACTATGTTCAGGCATAGCTGATATAGCAGTATTATTAGAAATTGGTCATTGCAGGTAAAAAAGATGTCTTGAAATGACTGGTATTGCAGTTCAGTGCACGAAAAGTATGTGAATGCCTTAAGTTATACTTGGGTTGATGTCTATGTGGCACTACGTGGTCTTCACACGTGTGTTCAGAACTGATAAGGTGAAGGAAGGGCTCTCTTCTGAACCCTCTGAAAGTCCTCCTGGTAACCCGTGGTAAAATACCAGGGAATGGTAGAATGGACCTTATACTCATGCACTAAAAGTTCACAATGTCTCTACGGTGAAATACTGGCTCTATGGTAAGACAAGTAAGACTAGAGAGTACAACCGTTCATTAGCTTTCTTAATGAACTCTTCAACATGAGTGTTCCAGCTAATATCACTTGATATGGTTAAGCCTGCAATCTTAGCACTGACAACAACAGTTACATTAGAGCCGCTAACATACAAAGGACTAAAAGAGAGCGGAATTCTCTTCAAGTCAATTAACAGTTCCTTGCACTAAGCAGCATTCAATTGCATCTTGTTAGCGCTAGACTGGTCTAGCATGATGTTGACCATGCACTGAGCATGGCTAACCTCACACTGAGGCACTATTTCAGCGATAGTGGTAAATGTATCATCCATGCACTTCCACGTTGAGACGTCCGGGATGGCAAGATCATTGAACATTAGGAGGAATAGCAATAGCCCAGGATTGGTCTCCCTGTGGCACACCGGCAGGTACCTCACCCCACTCAGAAAGGCAGTCTGATGCCAGTTTCACACGCCGTTTCCAGTTGGATGGAAAATCCCTTGTGACCTCTCGGGGAATATGTAGTTTGAGGATCTTGTCAGCCAGAAGATGGTGATAAATAAGATCAAAAGCTTTTCTGTAATCAAACAGCATGGTACCCACTACAGCACCAGTACCGTAAGTTGCCTTAGACCAGTGACCTGTGGATCATAAAGAATAAGGCCATGCTGGTAGGGGACTTGGGAATACCATCATACAGATCGGGGTCAATAATACAGAGAACTGGGAGGCTGACATGTGATGCCACAAGAAAATCCTCTACCAGTATAGAGATAGAGGGCACGAGAGAGATATGGTGAAGATGTTTACAAAATTAATGTCCTCAACTGGCTGTTGCTTAGGGAGGGTAACAACGTCAGCTAGCTTCTAGCACTGGGGCAGCTGCTGCTCAGCAAAGCTGCAGTTCAATATGGAAGTGAGAGGTTGGGAGAAGCCATCTACAAAGTTCTGCACAAGCTAGTTGGGTAGGCCATCGGGTCCCGATGGCTTATTAGGGTTCTGCTTCCTCACTGTGCACAGGACATTGGTTTCACTCATGCGATGGAAGTCATTGGAGTCAGGGTCAACAAGCGGGGAAGACACACAAGATGCTGGAATCCTTGCACAAGCCCCTGGGAGGTTGCTTTGATTTTATTAGCCAAGTCAAGTGGCAAGAGGGAATCAGCTCCTCAGACCCAGATAAGGGAGACATGCCAGCTAGCTTGCTAACAGTGGAGCACCACTGAGCAGGTTTGGTGTCCTTAGTTGGTGAACTTTGGACTCAAAACATCTTCTACATAGGGTTTTGCACTCTTGATTGACATTACGGTAGTGCCTCAAGCCAACCGTATCACCTGAGATGAAAGCTTTTTGAAGCAGGTCGATCAGCTACTTGAAATCGGGTGTAATCCTCGGGGATAACCCACATGTACCCTCAAGTACTTGGCCAGCACAACAGAGTCAAGACCAATCTTAGCCAGGTCTACAAACATGGTGGATCTATCATCGCAGTTGCCAAAATCAGATAAAAACCAGGTTTAGCCTTTCTGCTTGCAGAGGAAACAATAACACACCATGATGTAATAGCTCAGTTGTATGAGTCATATTTACTGTAAATTGCAAAAGTCTCATCCTGTCATAAAGTGTTAAACAGTAGACATTTTAACAGTTACATGTAATGACACCATCCTGGTTGGGGGCAAACACGGCTAAAATTAGTAATAGTAGGGCGAAGTGTAGTACAATTCAGGGAGTAATCAGGCGAGTAATTTCAAAATCAGCGCTCAGCTAATTTTAAATTAAGAGCATGATTACCCTTGAATTGTATGACACAAAGTCCTATAATTACCAAAGGGAGGGAAAAAAACAAAACAAAAAAGAATCAGCACACGCTTGATGACACATACTGTCAAACTACTCAGGAATGATGTGTATAACTATCCAATTACAAGGTGTCCAATTACAAACTGTCCAGCGATTAATGGTGAAATCAGGGCTGCTGATAACCAATCAGATTTGAGAATTTTGTTATAGTTACGACTAGTCATTATGAAATTATAGGATTTAAGTTTGGGCATGGCCAATTTTGAACCCCTGTTTGCTGCAGTATTTTGACAGTGACAATATCTTTTAAGAAGCATAATTATGTAGAGAGATTATTTTCACAAAGTACAGAGAGCAGATTCTCGCAACGATGGCCATAAACAAATTTTTCAGATTTCATACACACCCCTCCCACCAAAATTGTGGAAACTGCTGCAATTAATTGACAAATAGATTCCATGTTGCCATGCATCTGTTCAGTAAATAAGATCACAGATGAAGTCAAAATGTGGTAAGAACAAAAAAGTGGCGCACAAGGCGATAGCCAAGTGTGTCACTGACACACTCATCTGACTCAGTTGTTATTGGGTTAATGATATCAAGAAAATCATTTAAAATAATGGCAAATGTTGGAAATCCATTTCTCAATGTGACAGTGTTTACAGCAGTTTGAAGTTGCCCCAAATCCCAAATATTTGCTTTTATTTCAGCTGTGTTTGTCCCCCAACCAAGATGGCATCATTAAATGTGACAACTACCTTCCTGAAGGACCAGTCATTGACTCTTTCAATCCAATTGCATGGTGTTAGCTAGAGTAGGATCTAACACAGGCTGCCAAAACTCACAGCATGGGTGCTCAGTCAACCCACTGATTTATAGGGTTTATTATGGGAAACATAAAATAACAAAGAAAATCACCTAATTATAGCTCATGGTGAAGAAAATAAATAAAATAAGCTTACTTTTGCTCTATCATGTGTCCTTAAGTCTGTCTCAGGCATTCTAGGCTGATTTTGCGATTCGCTCCTACATAACCCTTGCACACAGCATACAAGGAAACACCTGAGCTAACTGCCTCGCGAGGCATTTTCCTCAGACCTTTCCCCAAGTGTGTGGCAGGCCTAAACACGATAAACACAGATCGGCTTCTCAGTACTCTAGCTAGAAAGCTATTATCTGCTAAGAATAAACCAGTTTTTAAAATACACTTTTTCCTTGTTTCCAGCAGATCAACTCCTAAACTTCTAATCACCAGGAGTTTCCATTTACAAACAGTCGGTTGTTCGATTCAAAGCTGTAAAATGTAGTTTCATCTGGTAATGAATCGAACGCAAGGCCACGCCTGAAGTTTTCAATTGCCTTGGACCTGATTGCATTTGAGAACCAACCACAGCCTGTAATAGCTGCAACAGGCACAAATTTGAACTTTAAGAATGTGGATTGTGTTTGTGAGGAGTTCATGTGTTTTGCGTCTTGAACAATCTTTCACTTCTGCTTGTGTAGCCAGCCTAAAATAACATCCTCAAACAAGGATTCTGACCAGAAGAATAACAAAATAAAGAAAACGATGAAATATGGAATTCTTATACTTACCTTTGGAAGTGTCCTTCGAGGCATGTATTACAAACTTTGTGCCCGCATTTTGTCAAAATCGGATCCTTCATTGGCAAGTGGCAAATTATACATTGCAAATCTTCATTAACTGCCTCTACAAACTCATCGTTGTATCCTCCAAACGATGGATAACGTTGTGCTTCCGCCATAGTCACCAGACGTGTGCTTAGGTGAGTTGACTAATGAAACTGATCCTCGTTCTTACTGGGTTACTCCACTCACTACCACAGGTAGCCCAGGCTCTGCAAGCAACCATTTGAAAACAGTAGTTGTGAGGCAGCAATTTTGGCACAAATAATCTTGATATGAACTAGTAATAATCAGCAATCAGGGAAGTGCGTTTGACCAAAGGCAACTGGAGGGGGAGAAGAGGGGTTGACTGTTTTTTCTTTCTGGGGTGCTTTTGAAATTTCCCTTCATTACCTTTTTTATGTCAGCGGGTATGTGCCAAAGGACTAGGAGGTAGTTGAAATCTTTGTGAAGAGGAAAATAATAACATTCTTTGGGAATAAAGTGTAAACAGCAAATTACAACTGTCATTTGCTGGAAGTACACCTCCTTTTAAATTTAAACCGTGGGAAATATGATCGACACCCTGTTGGTGACTGAAGTCCGACTTTCTTCGTACCATTTTGATTGCAAAATCTTTACGCCCACGCTCAGTTTTCTCAGCATTTAAAGAAATTACCGCACCAGAACAACTGCTGTCAGGGATTGTTGAAAGTATACCATTCATATCACTGTCATAGTTACATTTGCGGCTTCAATGTATCAAAATCTGAACAGGATAATGTGCACAAGTTTTGGTTGCGTGATATAAAAGAATGCTTCGAATTCGGCTGCCTGATTTACTTGAGTGAAGAATGCTTCGACAAAATTTGCTCGCTTCAAGTGTTGTTTCGGTCAGCACCGCACAGTGGCCGCCGAGCAAGACAACTCGAAAGGTTTGTAATTCGACCACACATCATGATCATTTGCTGTCGCTGAGCTGCACAACTCGGTGGGTTATACATTTTTTGACCACAAGTCATGCTGATGAGTCTGATTCGGTCAGCACTGCCCAGTGCCCACCGAGCTACACAACTCGGAAAGTTTGTTATTTGACCACAAATCATGGCCATTTTCCGTCGCTGAGCCGCACAACTCGCTGGGCTAAACATTTTGGGACCACAAATCATGCTTGTTAAGCCGCCCTAGCGGCTTAACAATGTTCGAGTTTTTTTGACACCCAGCGCTCGATTGACAACACAGTCGTGCACATTTCCCTCACACTTAGATAAACCAAATCGCCAAATCGTTTAATTAACAACTCAATAGAACTTACTTTTCCGAGCGTTTGAATTCCACGGCAAACCTTTTTCTCCACCCTGTCACGAACTGCGCGATACAGAGCGATACAGCGCGATACTAGAGACTTTATTAAGGCTTACGTATCGCGATCTTCTTATAGTTTTGCCTATGCGCGAGCCGTCAATATTTCGTGGTATTGCCGTCTCACTTTTGTGGCCTGTGATTGGTTCTAATGTTGAAATTGACGTCGTTGCACTAAATTGGGTTGCTGACGTACGCTAAACAAATTGACGCCCCATTCAAATGATTGTACAAATATTTCACTTCAAGTGTTTTGCATAACGCACATATTTTACAAAAAAAATGGTAGACACGTGTTGAAGCATGCGTTTTTTGCGTGTCACACATGCCTCCGCGGAGTATAAATAGATGCGTGCGTCGCCTCAAAGGCGAAGAGAAGAGAAGGCAACCAGAATTTTTGACAACGCAAAACGTAAAACGTAAAACCTAAAACGTAAAACTTAATAAAACTCAGTTGTTGTTCAAGAATCAGTTC
>BLFK01000498.1:191643-214143 GCA_014634185.1 Astreopora myriophthalma
AAGCTCGTTAAGCTTCTCTTTTGTAAGCTTATCATTAAGCAGACTAATGAAATGAAATGATTGTGAAGTGCGGGTTAGAAATGAATTGAAGAAGTGATCCTCACACTTTCTGGACAATTTAAGCAATTGTCTCCTATGTGCACTTAAAAAATTTCAAGTGACTTCAACGGGTTTCGAACCCACGACCTCTGCGATGCCGGTGCAGTGCTCTTACCAACGTACTCAGCTATGAAGCCACACAGTTGAGAGAAGGTCAATTTGTTGGGCTCATGCGTGTTTTTCCCGTGAAAGGGAATGATGAATGAAAATTCATTAAGCAGACTGTTGACGATATCAGCCAAGTTTGCATTAATTGTGGGGGATGTTTTCTCTGCAACACATGCAGAATTCCTCTGCAAGTGACTTAAAAGGGTGACTTAAAAGGGTCACTGCCTGATCCCTAGTCAAGTTTGAGTTCCTTAGGCTGTGTAAATTCATCATTTTTGCCTGCAACTAGGTTGTGTTCTGAATTATCTTCTGTCTGGGGTTGAACAACCTCAAACTCAACATGGGTGTCATCCACACCTTTCAAAATAAGCGTATACCTAGTCCATAGAGTCTTTTACATGTGCTAAGATGTCTCGTTTGGCTCCATCTATATAGGAGTTCTGCGAACATAGCTTAGAAATCAGCTGCCGAAGGGGCACCTGTCTTAGCCTCGCCACCCATCGTCTAACATAGGACGAAGGAATGAAAAGAGATTACACTGAAGCTTGTAAACCAAGATGGCGAACACGTCCACCAAGTGGATTTATGCCGGTGTATGGACCAATTTACCTAATCCACTGAAGTTGACTGATGCTGACTGGCCGCACAACAAATCGCCCTGGCCTAAACAAAACATAAGCTATACAAATTCGGCCAAATGAGACCAACAAAAGCTATCGAGGTCGTAACTTCTAGTGAATCGTCAGGTAATTTCAAAACAAAAAAAGCAAGAGTGTCACATGACCGAAAAAGGCGCGGAAAAAAACAACACACAGGCAACCCAGCCGCTACAGCCGGTTTTAATATTCGGCGGATTATTCCTTACACTCTCTGTAAGCGATTATGAAAACAGCTCAAAACCTCTAAAGAGTTCGAGTTCGAGTTCGTTCTAAAGAGGTATAAGACAAGTTATACCCCGATGTTTAGACTGAGGACACTTCCTACAGTTTACTCGGCTACTATGCGGAATCATAGTAGGTACTAACTATGGCCGAATAGAGATCTGACACGTCACAAAACTCGGGAGAATTCGAGTCAAAAGACCCGAAAAATAGTGGACGACGTCCATTGTAAACAGAATACAAACGCACAAAAGCAGAAAAGACTTACCGATAAAGTAGTGGTTCAGAAGACTAGCAAAACGCAAGAGCATGCGAGAACACTTCCCATCCCAGGGCGATCTAACAGTGCACTGACACGCGGCGGTGCGTGCGCATCTCATGGTAACCCAGATGTACGTAAGGATTTGGTAAAATGATGGTGATGATCTAATGCAGTCATGCGAAATACATCAAGAGCGAAGGGACAAATGAAACGGAAAACAGAGTTCCAGGCAGGATTCGAACCTACGACCTCCATCACAGGTCACCCAGGCTATCTATTCGTGTCAAATTCAGGTTTCATATGGGAAAATAAGGGGCACACATGGGGCGAAGTTCAAGTCGAGAAATTTGTAAGAAATTGTGAATAGAAATCGACGAAACGTATGGCGAGTGATGGTTGTCCGTAATGTTCACACGGAGTTTGACCTTCGAAAAATAAGGTCCTCTTCACCCTCCATACAAGTAAAACGGAAAGGTAGAAGGCTGGCTATGGAGGTATATCTATGACAAAATTCAATGATTAGTATTTGAAATAAAATCGTCCAAATCATAAATGCATCAATCCAAAGATGAATGGCAACAAGCCGATTCTTAAAAATGGCCATCACGGAAAGAGGCATTACGCAAATAGCCATAACGCAAAAAGGCATAACGCAAATAGGCACAACGCGAAAAGGCATAACGCAAATAGGTATAACGCGAAAAGGCATCATGCTAATAGACATCACGCAGATCACAACGCGAAATAATCAGCGGTAGGAGGACCTGGGCATGCGCCAAAGTCGAACCAACAACCTTCGTTAAAATAACGTATTATGTTTGAGGGATGGTAGCGGCATGAGTTTCTGCGGCGCCAGTTTTGTCTTGCTTACATTACAGCAACATAAAGGAAACTTACGTTGTAATTCCTGCACGACTCCGAATATGCGAAAGCAAATGTAAGACATCGCCAAAAACTCTTCTAATCTACTCCGTGTACTTGACAACTGCTATTACTGGAGACCCGTCAGCGCGACTGGACCTTCAACCTAGAAATCGTGTTGCGCTAGAAAGTCTAAAACTTACAAATCTGTGTCGCAAACGTAACGCAATATTATCATAATACCTTTTTCTTCTCCCCCTTTTTCCTTTTTTTCTTCTCGAGTACGGTATTATCATCTCTGGTACCTTTACCCACCTCAAATAGCTCCGATAATTGCCAGTGGGTAAACAGTACTGTAACTTTTTCATTTATAAGAAAATATTGTTGTCGTTGTTGTCTTTGAATCAAAAGCGTATACGACAAATTCTGCACTTATTCGGGTGGACTGGTGGTAACCCGTATTAACAAGGTGTCACGCCCATCGCCTAAGAAAGCCGTTGTCGCTAATGAACAGGGCACCCATTTACAGACCAGTTCATCATGAAAAGGCCCGTTTAAATTCTCGAAACCACCTTTAGTACTATAAACCAAAAATGTGTTGGGTTTTTGTTCCACTCCATCTGACCCTCCTTGACCAATCATGGTTATCCACACCTCACGGCTGAAAGGCCAGGGTAATATGGAATCGCATTCACCTTTCATAATAACGAATGATATGTCAAACGTAACTGCGTGAGGAATAGTACCGATCGTGTGGATTCGAACTGAGTGCACGATTAATCGGAATCTATACCCCGACTTGTCGTAGAAGGGTGGACTTTCGAGCGAGAATCCTCCTAAACGAGGCAGTCTTTTCCACAATCCATTCAAGTTGATCTTCCAGTCATTCATGGAAGGCTGAAGTTGTCTGCTGACAAGAAGTTTAGCGATCTCAAATTTTCCTGTCGTGTCCTCCAGCTTCTGCTCTGTGTTGTTTAACCGAGTCTGCGTGTCGATCAGTGCTCTGGTTGTCTCGTTTAGTTTTGTTGTTGTCTCATTCAACTGACTTTGTGTATTGTTGAGTGTTCTTGCAGTATCTTTCAACTTTAAACAAACCAAGTCGAGATGACGTCCCATGGAAGATTGAAGATGGTCCTCAGCTGATCTCCGCTGAATCTGCGGCAAAACAAGCAAATTATGTACTACCCTTAATACAAAGATAAAATATCATTACAGTGTTTATAGTAAGAAACGTTAACGGGATATGACATAGTGGCGACGCTTGCGCACGAAGAAACACACGTACACACCCATATAATACACATCAATTTGTAAGAGCCCCTGGAGGTCCTACAGTTAATCTAAAGAAAGGTGACTTGGCGATGATCAAATTCACGTCATAAAATACTTTATTTCGCGCTTCTGTTTTAGTGCGTGGGTATTTTTCTACATTTTGGTGTTACTAGGAATTATTCCTTGTGGCTATATTCGTTGCAGTACATCACGTAATTTGAGTCGTAATTGTAATAGACCTCTTTAGCTCTGTACGCTAATTGCCCCATACAGATCATGTGCCAATATAAGAGGAACTGTTCCTTTATACCTTTTTACTTCTTGCCAGCGTGCAAATGCTAATTTTTGAAGAAACAATTCCCCAGAGCATGGTTACCTGGCCTGTATTGCGAAAACAAACAATGAGGCTAAAGAGGTCTAAAAAAGTGTTGTAAGGGTCGTGTTTTGAAAACAGCTCACGTTGCCTCCTTCCAGTTGTTCTCTTTATTTGAATTGTTACTTTCTGTTACAGCGAAACATGTGAATTAGGTTTTTTGATTTCTTTTGCTTTTGCTTTTCCGTAATTAGGTGTTTTTCTTTTTTTTTTGGTGCTAGTTCATTAGTCGTTAGTATTCGTTATTGTCCCGTTTCATCGTTCGCTACAGCTTACTGTTATTCTCGTTATCTATTCGTATTGTTGCGTCACTATTTGTTAATTTTTTTTTAGAATAAATACGACCTAGGTCGACGTTTTTTACGCCACTATTTTGAAGTCTTTTTAAGCAGCAAGTTTTTTTTTTTTAATTTCGTCAAGTCAGGACACCGTTAAGGCAAACCTTTGTGCGTGTTATACGTTCCTTTTTTCCTCATTTTGTTAGCTATCGTTTTCTCAGGTTTCATTCACATGATTCATCTACTTTTCTGGTTTATATATAGTACCGTAAGAGAGTCAATTTAAATGAAGTTTTGAACACGATTACGCGTAACTTCGGTTAGACTTTCTATCCTCGACTCCACAAGCTTGAAGCCTTAAAAACCATCGTGTATAAATAAAGGTACTTTACATTACTTTTGCTTTAAACAGAGACGCATATGAGTAATGTTCTTCGATGGCTGATGTACTATAGTACTGGAATTGGTTAATCCTTTCTCTACACTAGTTTTCCGCATCCAAACATCCAGCTATGAAGACTACAATATACACCTAAACATGGCTATATGGTTTAAAAACTTCACGAGTTTGTCTCTTACTTCCAGAAGTGTTCGAGAATGAAAAAACAAAAAAATCAACAGAAGTGCGAACGAGTGGACTAAAGTATGGTTATATGAGGGGACCGCAAGTTGGGTAGGAGTTGACCGTAATTCGTTAAAACACGTGTCACGTATATTAGCCAACCAAATTTCATGTCAAGACTCCAATCAAGGATTATGGGTTCCCTTACCTAACGCCAAAAAGGAGCTGTCTGTGGTGTCTGGGATCGTCCACGCGGTGCGACACAGACAGCTAACGACTGTGTCGCACACCGTTCAGATCATATGAAAACCAGGTCTTGGTAACGTTTTCACAGTTGAACCCCGCTTTACCGACACCCGCTTAATACGGACAACCCGTTAATACGGACAGTTCTCTTTGTCCCTGGGGAAAGCCCATACATTTTTTTCTAAATTCAAACCGCTTTATACGTACACCGGTTCGGACAACGGACACTTTTTCCTTCCCCATTATCTCATTTTCATAGGAACTTAACATCGCTAATACGGACACTTTTTCATCAACATTGTCCTTAATGCAGCGCTAACCAAAAAATGGCAACTTGGTACGTTATCGACGTTCAGTTTGTTGATGTTAGTGTTTTGATTTATCTTCTGGTATTTCGCTCCAATAATTTTTTTAGTAAATTTACACAACCCGCTTAATACGGACACCCCGTTAATACGGACACTACCCATTGTCTGTTTGGTGTCTGTATTAACGGGGTTCGACTGTATTACTTTTCATATCGTTCCATGCGCCTGGCGGCCCCCACCCATACTAACTGGTTTTTCGGCTTTGCTATCGATGGGTGTGGACTTTCACGTAAAATTATCATTAGCCTCCAGTTGCTAAAATACATATTGTTTGGCTGATTTGACTGCTTATTTGGGTTTGTTTCAAATCTAACCGTGAAAAGGGATAAGGCTTAAGATCCTCCGAAAGGTGTGAAATAAAGTTGAAACTGATAAATTCCATTGGAGACAAAATAAAAAAGATCACTGGCCTCCCGTATCGCAGTATTGTAACATGTGAAAAAAAAAAAAAAAGATTCGCGTGCACGCAGTACCTCATAAATAATAATACTGCAATCAGTAACAGTCTATGGCCAGTTGTTGTTGTTGTTGTTTTTGGCAAATCAACTGACTAAATTGGGCAGAGGGAGTCGTATCTGCTCCAGCAGCACAAATCCACAATATATTAAATTTAGTTTGGAGCGTCAAGTAATCACGAAGGTATTCACGTACGTCTTTTTTCCTATCATGTAGGTAAATAAATAACAGAATGAAGTCATTCTTACAGTCATATCACATGAGCATTGTGTGTCCAGCATTGGGTGTGCACGGCTTTTGTCAAAATGGACTTAAATAGACGTATCCGTCAATATCGTAGGCAGAAACGAGCATCGTGATTTCTCCTTTCATGACAGTTTTCTTATTTCTTCGACTTGCCCCAACAGGTACAACGATTTCATTGGAAATCTGTAACAGCTTGTTTTCCTAGGTCACCTTAGAATTAGCTTACCTTCATGGTGCACCCCATTTCGGCATACGAACATGAAATTATGGTCAGCGGACATTCGTTGTCAACATGGGCTTCAATCTGGGGATAAAAAAAATTTGAAACAGTTATGTCTTGAGAACAGAGTGTGCAGTATATTAAACACTGAAAAGCAATAAAAGAAAGTAAGGCTAAAGAACGTTAAAAATGAAGATGTGCTACCGAGACCCAAGTAGTCATCCAGCATTAAGGAATGTTAGGGTGTCGATACAAAACGGAGGCAGCTATTTTGGTGGCATACGGTACCGTATACTGATTATGATTCAAATCAAAGGACGGCTGGATTACCCTTACCTCCTCTCTGGGAATAAGCGTTTGACCTTCACCGCACAGTTGAGGACATATTATTGGGTATCTTCGACATTCAGTCAGATGATCCTGAAAGATCAAAATGTAATCCTATTTAATCAAAGTCTTGCTTAAGATAACGAAAGGACCAGAGCCAAATTCAAATGAGGTGGCCTTGGTTGCCTAGTTGTAATACAAAAAAACAACTGTGGTAATCGCGACACGTTATGACAAATGTTAAAATGGCAGTACCCAGGAAAATGGGCGATAATCAAATCCCATTTTCCTCAAACTCTTCCTTTCACAGAATTTGAACGCAAGCAGTATTTCCAGCAATTAACGCTATTTTGTTGTGAGAGTGGACGGTCCTGCACAAGTGCACTGAAAATACCGGCTTCTCAGATCCGCACATGGCGTTGCCAGTTACGTTTGTTTTCAACTACAAGTGATCTGCAGCACTCTAGAACCGAACTGCACCACACCTAAAAATATAAAGCGGCAAATACATAAAACATATGCAAACTTCAAATCAGAAGTTTCCGGCGAGTCACTTATTTCCCATCTGCTGGTCACGGATAGCGATGAGCCCTCACACCGGTGTCAAGTTGTTGTTGTTGTTTTTTTTTACGGAAATGAATATTTCTAGGACAACAACAACAACAACAACAGCTGAGATTTAGTCAAGAACACCACACATGCACTCTCAAAAACAACAACAAGAACAACAACAAAAACAAACAAACAAAAACAAAATGACAGATGCGATATTAGCCAATATTGTGTCCAGTGTAGTAGAGCATTTCAGAAAATCAAATGTCAAACATTTCATATGGAACATACTCCCCCCCCCCGCGACTCCCTAGACGTTTACATCTGCTATGCTTGTGTTATCGCCGCAAATCGTCATTTTTTTCCTAATCAAACTGCTATTAAAACTGAAACATCCGAAACAGATTAAAAAATGATTTACAAATGCTTATCAATACAAATTTAGTAAGCAGAATCACCCCTCCCTCCTCGCGACCCCCTAGAAGCTTACGTCTGCTATGCTTGTGTTATCGCCCTCAAATAGTCATTTCTTTCCCGTTCAAACTGCTATTAAAACTGAAACATATGATAGATGTTAAAAATGATTGTTTTCACTACAAATGCTTAGCAATACAAATATACTAAGTGTAGCAGTGAAATCCGTGGAAACCACCGCACACGGTTAACAAACTTTACACCTTCTTCTACTAAAATGAGCGCGGGATGGCTCCGCAACTTTCTTACTTTTGCGCCAAAAAAACAGACAAAAACCCTTCCAAAAACTACAGGGGTCAAATTACGATACAATGCGCCAATACCCAATTGCGTGACCCACGTGTGCATGAGTAATGCAACACAACTCTTCTACATAAGCAGAATCATAATTAAGGCAAAGCTCGTTCTTACCTCTGTTGTACACGCCGGGTGTGACACAACACAGTATTTGCATTGAAGAATTCTCCAACCACATGTTACGGTCACGTGTTCCTGCAGGTCTTTCCTGGCAATCTTTATGCTACAGTTCAAGTTCGTACACGGAACGACTTTCAGAGGGCAAGATTCTAAATGATTCTTGTACAGAAAAGGCAAGAAAGAAAGAGATAAAAACAGCAGCTTTTGAAGCACAAAAAAGCGATCTAGAAGCACTCAGTATTACTAGCTTGTTAGTCATACACTTAGAGAAGATACAGGTCGAATGCTGCAACAATTATTTGCTTCGTTCTTTAGGGCTTTCTAATGTGCAATATAAGTTCGGTTTTAGTCATCACTAAAGCACATTTTACGGAGATTTTATTTTCTTCTCGGTAAAACCGACTGTAAAGCGCACTTTACCGTCTCTAGAACAGTCCAAAGACAACAGCCGGACAACATTCTGTGTAAGTTTATGGCAATTTTAAGCTAATTTTTATTTCCTTTACCCTGTTCTGACAAACTTCCATAAAATTCCTTATATTGTTGTGCTTCGAGAGTGCTATTTTGGGCCACTACTCCCTGTGGTTGTGGCTATGCAAATGCACGAAATCGAAACTGACAAGAGCTCTTCTAGGAAGAAAAGGGAGGCTGCGTGGCCAGTTGATTTGAGCTTCAGACTTGAAATCCAGAGGTCCCAGGTTCAAGTCCCCCTCTGACCATCGGCTGGAGTTGTTCTGGGTAATCCCTGGTTAAACTCATTGGCTGTACTTGTCAATAGCTAACTGGTCTGTCTCGGGCCAGTTGGGATTCTTAAAGAGCCTGGGTCATTTTGCTGCGCATGTGCAGCAAAGTGCTGATGATCGGATTTCTGGTCCTGTGAACTTTTTTTCAAAGTCTTATTCAATAGGGAAAATCCTTTTCCATCGACCTAATGAAGCTGTGAAAGTTATAAAAATTGGCATCGTAAAACAATTTGGTCCTTTATGGAAGATTGGCTATGAAGGGGGAGGGGGCGAATCCCAGTTTCCTGCCTAAATTTGGTACAAATCCCAGTTCCCAAATCTAAAATAATAATTATCTTTGTATAAATCATCTTTTATAATTCTCCCGGGCTGCACCTTAAGTTTAAGAGAAGTTTTGAAATTTCTGTGTGTGTTACAGCATTTTTGCGTTAATATACTTAATTTCTATGGCCGTTTCTCCCGTTTGCAGTAAACTTAATGCTCCTGACCTCTATTAGACCTCCTTTCAATTTCCCGCACGCTACTGTCGTTAAATAACCACACGCTCTCTTCTCGATCCGTGGCAGCATTGTTACCATTTTGGTAAACTAGTATACTTAATTTCGATCGCCGTAGTTCGCGAACGCCATTGGATGCCATTTTTATCTCTCCCGCCATGTGCAAACATACGGATGTCATTCCAACATCAACAAACCGCTGAGCAGAAAAAATGTACTGATTTTGCGTCTACTGAGGTCCACTGATACATAACTTTACATAACTTTACATAAGCAGTGGTGTCAAGTAATAGAGTCAAAGAGGGCTAAAATAAAAATCCTATTCCCATTTTTGAAATTGTTCATCCCATTCCCAGTGGTTAAATCCCAGTCCCAGAGCAGGAAATCCAATTTTCTTAGTCCAAAAAAAGGGCAAATTCCAGTTCTCATTTTACTTCTTCGTGACCCTCTCTTAATGAGGGAATGTACATTAGCAAAGTCCGTAACTCAGAAGTCTCGATCTGTCTCATTTGGCCTTGGCCCATCCGTTTACGGTATTATCTAAATTTAGAATAGGGGTCCCGCCAAAGAATGGCCGATCAGATTGAGCCTGATAACCACAATGCGTCTCATTGGTCCGCAACCAAGAGTCGCACGAGGGATTGCTAGCGCTAAATGCAAATCTTGGCACAAATCTAATTAACAGCAGCCATTCTAAAAATAGATAATACCGTAAACTGATGCGCTGCATACCATTCCAGATCGAGACTTCTGGGTTATGGACTTCTGGCATTAGACTTTGACTGCGAAGCTCAACAAGTTGGTTTTCGACACTAATTAATTGAATATGGAAGTTGTACGAAAAAATTAAATAGAATTCCCGGGAGGAACCCGAAGCGACTCCAGACGAATTTTGCTTCCTCTCGATGAGTACTACTCTGAGGACAAACCTCGCTTATAATATATATTTGAATAATTTTAAAAATTACCATTAATTCAAAGTAACAGTCATACTATAGTATACTTATTACACAGTACTATTTGTTGCATTTTTTAGTGAAGAGCCTCCTTTGCTCCTTCTAAGAATGAAACTAGTTTGTATTTTACAGCTAATTACCAAAGGAAATAAATATATTTTAGATTTACCTCCTTTGATCTCAGTTCTCCAGTCCATTTGCATCCTTCACTTGGGCATTTGATTGCAAGGGAAAGAATCTTTCTCTGTTGATTTGTCTGGGAAAATATCGGCCTACAGAAAAAGAGTGCAAAGATCAATTTAGAAATTTGCAACCTTAAGAAAGAAGCCCTAACAATTTCGGTCCGTGTATGACTTTAAGACTGACAGAATCATTACTTGTCAGGCCGTTTAAATGATTTCTGACTTTCATTAACATGTGGAAATAAATTTGTTTTTACCATAGCAAAAAGGAAGAAATTAATAACCTCCACACCTTAAATTATCACCCAGTGTTAAAAATTCAGTGTCACAGGAAACTGTTCCGTCCGTTGTCAAAACTACGGAGCAGAACGCTTAATCATGACACTGAATGAGCTTCGACATTTGTACTCTAGTATTCAACGCACTATGATTTATGTAACAGTTTCGTTCGTTACCCTAAAATAGAAAAGCAAGCCAGTTACTGATATCAGACAGTAGTTGCTAATCAGTACGTTACGACAAAGTAAGTGATTCAGAGAGATCCTTGTAAGCAAATTCGGTAGTATGAGCACGGTTAGCGCGCGTCTTGAAAACCCTTGATTTTCAGGGTCATTTCAAGGGCTGAAAAGTACTTGACACTGGTTTTGGCATGGGTCCTTGAAAGTCCTTGATTTTTCACTGAACAGGATCATTCTCTAAGTTTGAAGTACTGGGTGAAAATGTTCCTTCAAACGGAGGGAAAACATTGCATATAGAAATGCGTGAAAGTAATGTGTGAAAACATTCATTTTTTTTTCGTTCCCATGGCTATCTTGTCACTTATGTGCAAGCATTCTGCTTCGGTTGGACAAATTGAACAAAGAAGTCCTCGAATTTTCAAAACAGGGTACTGGAAAGTTCTTGAAAAGTCCTTAGATTTTTGGCCTTTAGAAGTGTACAAAACCTGCATGAAGCTTAAATAACTTATACAATGGATCGTTTTCACGTGACGTCATGGCGGCCATATTGGTGTACCTAAACAAAGAAACGGCGGCCATTTTGGTGTCCGAAAGCAATCCTCTGGGAATTAAACTCCATTTGTATGCCAATATTTCACGTGAGTGAAAACGATCTATAGCAGGTTCATATCAATAGTTGTCCATTAATTAAATGGTCAATTCAATTAATCATCAGTAATTGTCGAAATAATTATACGATTTGTGGAGATCGTTCAGTTGGATTTCAATCAGCAGGAAGAATGGAACAATATATAGAGAGAGATCTAGGCAGTTAATTGGTTAGGTGGCTATTTTAGTTGCAAAATATTCCTCCAAAAGGCAATAATTAAACATTCGGACTATAGTCAAAGACTGACTTGAGGGAAATGGTGATTCCAAATTGGCTCTCACAATTTTTAATAGAATTTCATAACCAATTTCGATTGTTTCGGATCCGCAATATGGGTACAGATGTTGCAAAGGAATGTCATAGGTAGAGAGTGTTGCAAAGTCGAGTTCAGACGAAACTATCGTGCCCTCCCGCTAATCTGCTGGGATTATGTAGAGGGCAGGGGGGAGCTTTACACCCGTACACAAATGGTTTTCATGCTGTTTTCCTAATTTTTCAACCATGAAAATAAACTCACACTGATAGTCGCCTCATCTTAGAACTGTTGGTTTTATTTTGTAAAACAGGGTGGTGGTAAGAAAAGGGGGCTCATGGTTTGCAGGGTATCTAATGGGTGAAGGGGGAGATAAATTGTCTTAGACCATCAGGGGGACTTCCAAAAAAATACAAGGACAAAACTAGAAGCCATCATAGCCACCATCTACATAAATTATGAACCCTCCGTGATGCTTTGACTAAAGGCCCCCTAGGCATTTAAATTAATGTTTCATCACTATCAAGTATCAGAGAAGCAGTCTTCGTACTCTCTCTCGGCTCAGGTCTTCACGATCCATAGGACACTGAAGAGGTTGCCCTTCTTGCTCGAGTCTGTTAATACAAAATATGTGTATATAAATATTAAATCATATTGTAAACAAAACCAATTATATTTCACTTCCCAGTAATCTGATTGGCTCCTTGTGAAAGGTATAATTAATATCATTGTCGTTGGTCTGGTCTGTGTGCTTTGAAATGATCCAGTTTGCAATTTCAGCGCTCGAAACACCAGTAGCCGTATGTAAAGTCGTGATTCTTAATTCTACATTATAACCAATTAAAACTTAGTAGGATCAGCCATTAAACGTTGTAATTTTAAGATTCAGGGCTGAGGTGCTATGTTCGGACATAACTGATGGACTAGTTTCTTTTAGAAATTGGTCACTGCAGATAAAAAAAAAGATCTTTTGAATTGAAACGACTGGTATTACATTTCGGTGCAATAAAAGTGTGTGAACGGCCTCGCGTTATACTTAGGTTGATGTCTATGAGGGACTAGGTGGTCTTCACAGGTGTGCTCAGAATTGATGTGAAGGGCTCTCTTAATGAACCCTCTGAATTTCCCCGTGAAGATACTTGGGTAACGCGTAATGAAATACTAGCGAACAGCATTCTAGAATGGACCTAAGACACGTGCAACAAAAGTTCACAATGTCCTACAGTGGAATACCGACTCTAAGGAGTAAGACAAGAAAGTCCAACCGTTCATTAGCTTTCTTAATGATGTCTTCAACCTGAGCGCTCCAGCCAAGGTCACTTGATATGGTTAAGCCCAAAATCTTAGCACAGACAACGACGGTTAAATTAGAGCCACCAACAAACACAAGACTAAAACAGTGTGGAATTCTTTTGAAGTCAATCAAGAGTCCCTTGCACGTAGAAGCATTTCATTGCAACTTGTCAGCGCTAGACCGGTCTTGTGCAATATCAAGCACACATTGGGTATGGGTCACCTCACCCCGAGGCACTATTTTAGTGATCGTAGGATCACCCGCGTACTTCCATGTTGAGACATCCGGGATGGCAACATCATTGATAATCAGGAGGAATAACCATAGCTCACGCTTGGTCCCCTGAGACATGCTAGCCTTTACCTCACCCCACTCAAAAAGAGAGTCCGATGTAAGTTTCAAGCGCTGTTTCCGGATGGATAGAAAATCCCTCTTGACCCCTTGGGGAATATCTACTCTGAGAATCTTGTCAGCCAGAAGACGGTGATAAATAAGATCAAAAACTTTTTTGTAAGCAAACAGCATGGCACACACTGCAGCAAAAGTAATCTCAGTCGCGTTAGACCAGTGGTGATCATAGACAATAAGGCCATTCAGGTAGAGGACTTGAGAATACCATCATACTGATTGGGGTCAATAATACACAGAATTGGGGGGCTGACATGCGATCCCGCAACAAAAATCCTCCACCAGTATAGAGATAGAAGGCATCAGGGAGATAGGGTAAAGATGTTTTCAAATGTCCTCGACGTACTGCCTGTTGCTTAGAGAGGGGAACCACCTTCAGCTAGCCTCTAACACTGGAGGAGTCACTGCTCAGCGAAGCTCCTGTTCAATATGGAAGTAAGAGGTTCGGCAAGGCCATCTGCAAAGTCCTGCAAAAGCTAGTTAGGTAGGCCGTTTGGTCGCGATGACTTATTAGCGTTCTGCTTCCTCAGTGCACACAGGACAGCGATTTCACTCATGCAACGGATGTCATGGGAGTCACGGTCAACAGGTGGGGGAAGAGACTCAAGAGGCTGGAATCCTTGCATTGGCTCCTGGAAGGTTGCATTGATTTTATTAGCCAGGTCAAGTGGCAAGAGGAAATCAGCTGCTCAGATCCAGAGGAAGGAGATATGCCAGCTAGCTTTTCAACAGCGGACCACTACTAAGCAGCCTTGGTGTCCTTAGGTTGGTGAACTTTGGACTCAAAACATCTTCTACATAGGGTTTTGCGCTCTCGATTGACATTACGATAGCGCTTGAGGTAACGGGTATCACCTCGGATGAAAGCCCTTTGAGGCTGGCGGATAAGCTGCTCGAAATCGGGCGTAACCCTGGGGGATCACCCCAACCAATGCCCCCAACCAAGATGGCATCATTAACCGTGAATAGGCCTATCAAATGTTGTGACAACTAGTTTCCTGAGGCACCAGTCATTTACCCTTTCGTTCTAATCATCTGGCGCTAGCCAGAGTAAAAATCTATAAAGTCACTATTGTGAGTAAAAGGGTTAACGGATTGAACAGACCGACAGGTTGTTAAGCTGAATTTTTTTTTTGTAATAATACAGAACAACGAAGACCGTTAGAAAAAAAGGGTAATCCGGCAGCTGAAACTGTTACAAAATGCTGTGATTCTCTGATTCTCATCTGTTTGTGCCTGGTTTTGGGATGAAGCCTGTTAACCCCATTGTTGATTTGCTTCTGTTGAGTACTACTGAACATCCTTTGAGCTCAAAGAAATCACTGTGATGCATGGTACTCATTAAATTTTGCGACTGCGGGCGTCTGAGCCTCGTGGCTGCTAGAATCAACCTCTTGTCGATGTCGCACAAAGTTCATTTTGTTTTTTGTATTTTTCATTTGAACAAGAACACTGTCGTAGATTGATTTATTTTACCAAATTTTGTGTACCTGTTGTAATTTCTAAAACAATCTGCTGTAAATTTGCGGAATTATGGATCCTGAAAGTTACCAAATATTAATTTGGCAACAAGATTGCTAAAAAATTACGGCTACCGCCTTGTGCACGTAGTTTCTTCAAATCGGGATTGCGTAGCATGCTACCATTATTACCCAGCCACTCCGTAGGAGGCCTGGGTTATAAATTGGGCTTCGTTTTCCACGTTCAGTCACAAATCGCCGTTGAGGCTCTAAAGCGCATGCGTGAAATCTAACAGCCTGCGTTACCCTTGTTTAGCTCAATGGGCTCCCTGGTGCTGACCAAACCGATCGCAGCTTCTGGGAACGAAATTGATGGCTTGCGATGGCTTGCAAAAAGACGGTGTCCTTGTCAAAAGTTAGAACGAATACTATGATTCCAAATACTCTCAAACCACATACAAAAGCACCCACCTTTGCGGTAGACCTGCACTAAATGACGTTGAGCGTTTTCGATCTGGGTCGCTCCGCGAACTTTACAAGAGATCAATTTACGAGCGAATGTTTATGAGTGAACCTATCGAGAATCATGCTGTATCAAATGAGCTATCTGGTGTTAATCGAAAGGAACATCCACGTAAACATCGTTGTGCATTTAGACGTGATCGTGAACCCTGTAGAATACCAGTACGAGCTCTACAACGTGTGAGGAACAAGAAAAGAAAGGTTAGAGAATTTGTTTACAAATGTATTCGTTCGAGTAAACCCAAGTCTTCAAAAATGCATTGTTTCATCAAGGTTGGAAAGCATCAGAATAAAACGAATTTATCGCTTAAATGCTCTGGGACACTTCGTCAAGGAATTAAAAAAGTAAAGCATCGAGCTAAGTGATATCATTGTTTTCTTGTTCTATATGGCTAGTGCCTGGGTGCACGCAGCTATGCGTCTATTTTCTTTTTACTTAAGCACCAGTCATTTGAAATCCCCGACGCCCCCACCCCTCGGTCATGACCGGGGTAATGCGGCGACTGCCCGGTCGGGGCATAAGCGGGCCAGTCACTCTATGGTCAGCGGTTTTCATTTTCGCGCCACGTAGTAATTTTTGCATACTTTGATCGATCGACCGAGCGAAGCGAATTGCGAAGCGAAGGGGATCCCGAAAGAAAAGATACAAAATGCTCTGAAAAAGCGTCTTTCCGTTCTTCCAATTCAGGTTTGAAGAAGGCTGTTTTAGCCGAAGATTTGTCAAGTCTAGTAAGGAAAGGTAGGGATATTTTCAATCACATTGTTTTAATATTTAAATCTTTAATATGCATTGATTTTTCTTATCGATGAACAACGGTAGCCTTCTGTTATCAATGTTCACCATTCACTTTTGCCCCGGGGACCGGGGGAGTTTACTGGCTCTCACTTGCTTAAAAAGTGAATGCCCCGGTCATGCCCGAAGGGGGTGGGGATGTCCGGGGGTTTCAAATGACTGGTGCATTACTTCTCTATACCCTTTGCGACTGGCATGGTATATTGCCACATCGGGTTTAAAACCCTGCGGGGGCTATTAGACGTCATGTGACCTCGAAATCACGAATCTCGACAGGTAATTATAATTTTGCGGACTGATGACACGGCTCAATGCCACGGTTAACTCCTAAA
This sequence comes from Astreopora myriophthalma, assembly GCA_014634185.1. Taxonomy (NCBI): domain Eukaryota; kingdom Metazoa; phylum Cnidaria; class Anthozoa; order Scleractinia; family Acroporidae; genus Astreopora; species Astreopora myriophthalma. The sequence continues at coordinate 208,193 of BLFK01000498.1, forward strand.
CTTCTAATCATCGGAATTTTTCATTTAGGAACGGGCACTTCTTCGATTCATAGCTGTTAGTTTCACTTGATATTTAACACGAGGAGGCGCCAGAAGTGTCCCATTGCTTTGGACCTGGTCGCAGGCAGGAATGGAACTTGAGAAGGAACGACCTGGCTGAAAGCACAAATTCGATTTCATTGGTTTCAAGAATGTAGAAGAATGTCGATTGTGTTCGTGAGGAGTTGTATTGGGTCTCGAACAATCTTTCGCTTCTGCTTGTGTAGTTGGCCTAAAGTAAGATCCTCGAACAAGGATTCTAGCCAGAGGAATAACAAAATAATTACATTGTTGTACTCGATCCGAAGAAAGCGGTGGAGTATGGAATTATCATACTTACCTTTGGAAGTGTCGTTCGAGGCACTTATTACAAAATTTGTGCCCACATTTCGTCAAAATCGGATCCTTAAGTGGCAACTGGCAAATTACACATTGAAAATCTTCGTCAACTGCCTCTACAAACGCATCATCGTATCCTCCCAGCGACGGATACCCTCCTGCTTCCGCCATACTTTGATGAGTCGCCAGACGTAGGAGTATTCGACTTGATTTAGTGAAGCAAATCTCTCTTCTTATTGGGTCGGTCCACTTAAGAGACAGAAATCTGAATATTTCAACACTTTCGTGTGTCACGCATTTTTTTCTTTCACCGGGTTGCCACAGGTTACCCAGTCTTAAAATGCGTTTCACTTCTGATTTCCCCTCCGCGACAAATGGAAATATTGCGCAATAGTTCTCAATATGTCTTGTGTAGGTTTAGAAAGTTCCCCTCCCCCTCCCCTCCACTATTTTCATCATCCAAGATGGCGGCATGGCATCGAAATTTAGCTGGTCTTCATTGCTTGCACGTCCACTGAAATACGGTTGCTCTTCAGGCTATGGATTTACTTCCTTCGCTTTGAGCCTGGAGGCGTGCTCTGTCAGTCCGTTCACGGCTTTTACTGCTTTGGATTTAATTTCGTAACGGTGATCTTTATGGTGAATCGCTTTTCCCTGGGACACTAAAAGTAAATACCTCAATATCTCGTGCTACAAATACCAACGGACGCCATATTGCAATGCTCGGTTCGCAGACCAGCTACGGAAGCTTAACGCAAAACAAAAATAGCGTAAAGAGAATTTCCAAAGCAAATAAATTGCCTTAATAGGCTAGGATCAATGCCGAGTAAGATAACTTAGGCTTTCATGCACTGTATTTTCATGGGTCGAAAACAGGTCACAGGTCATTGCATGTTTTATACACATCATAATATGCCACGGCAGTTTTACTAGGACCAATATAAAGAGGACCAGGTTTTTTCTACATATCCAGCTTCGATTTACCACGTGATTGAGGGCTTTATACGCTCACCGACTAAATAAAGTTGACATAAATTATGACTGTTTGGTCTGATTGTTTAGGTGGATCATGATGATTATGAAGGTTTTAGTTCAACCCGGTGCTATCTAAACCTGTTACGACTTTTTATACAGCTTTTCCCTCGCTTGCTTAACTCATGTAGAAAAGGGTATCTGTGAATACACAAGACAACAGTGCACCCAATGTCTATTTGCACGCAACCCAGTAAACGCCTATGAGGCGTCTTGTTCGGAGAAAATCGAGGGATTTTTTGTTTTTCTTTTTTAGCCTGTGAGTACAACCGCCCCTCATCGCTCCCCCTAGCGACCGGGAGCCATGAGAGGCGGCTGTATTCGTGGGCTATTTGTTTTTTTCTTTTCTTTTCTTTCTTTTTCTTCTTCATAGTAAGTGCCATCATATGAGTCGAGAAAGTCATTTCAGCGTACCGGCAGGAAATATTGGCCAACGGACATTCCATCCAAATATGGGGTGTTGTCTGCAAGAAAAATCCTCGACTATTTGATCAATCAACAGTGCTTTCCTGGAGCTGCTGGAGGAGTATTATCAAATGGCGAACCCATTCCCACTGCCCTAGAAGGAGGTTTCCCCGAGTCCTTGGAAGTTCATAGAAGAATAAATTGAATCCTGCAAAGGCTTGGGGACCTGATGCCGTTCCATATTAGCTGCTTAACGATTTCACAGAGACAGAGTTGTCCGTTTCCTCAACGGTTGATGCCACTTACAAAAAAATTCAATGCTCTGAGCATGCTTTTTTCCCCACTTCATCTAGGTGCAAACATGTTTACCAACACAAACCATGGCTTAAATCTTCCGAGTATGAGTTGCGAAGGCCGCCATGCACCCAGCCCTCAGTAAGAACGGCTCTCGAGATTGGTTCAGAAAACAAATGCTATGCGACATCTTTTTGCGTCATAAATTTTTTATTTGGACCCAAGAAAATCTGTATGGACGAGTCGTCCATACAGATTTTCTCAACAAATGTTTGACTGTGGTGTTGTTTCCAAGCGTCTTTGGCTTGTTCTCCTGTCAGCACGTGAATCCTCTATCGAAGTCCATCTCCAGCAAACAAACAAGCGTTTATGCACAGGAGAAAATGTTTTTGTCTCCTGAAACACTGCAAGGCCAGAGAGAAAGCAAGCTATGCTTGGCTGTCCGAGAATGCAGCACGAAAGAGGCATTTAGCACACCGAAGGAGAGACTGCAAAGTAATCTTCAGCGCCAGTTGTTCGAAAACGGGGTTAGCGCTAACCCTGGGTTAAGTCCGATTGAAACCCATAGTGTTGCCATGGTATTTATCCCGGGTTTGGCACCGACATTGCTTTGACCAACTAAGCCCAGACTTTTAGCTCAATACATTAAGATATGCTTGACAAAATGTGTTCAACCTAAGAAAACAAATTTATTGCATCATTGTGAAACTAAAATAAACTCATCAAATAAATGTTCAAAACCAATAAATAATTATTTGTGTTTTGCAACATCCTATCCTTATGAAAACTGGAAATCGTACACATCGCGATGGCCTGGGATGGTGAGCGACAAATAGGGAAGATTGAGAGCATTTCTATTTTCCGAAAGCGCCCTAGATTTCTACGATCGTCGGAGAACCAAAAGCCAATATGGGTTAACGACGGTTTTTCACGCGTGCCCTCTTCTTCTCCTTGGCACTGTGGACTCGCAGCACCGACACAGCTTCTTGCGTCTTGGCAGCCAGAGCCTCGTGAGACTCCAACATGTGTAGCAGCTCTCCATTGTCAATCTCCAACAGCATGCCTGTGATCTTACCCGCCTGGTCAGGGTGAGTGACTTGGATCAAGGGATACAGACGCTCGCCTATGATCTGTTTCTGTTCTTGAGGAGTGGCCGCAGCAAGCATGTTTAGGTTGAGCGGCTCTTGGCCCTAGAAAAGCGGAGAAACAAAATGACTTACTTATATATACGTCATTCTGAGCGATAACAAAAACGATGAATGAGATGCTAAAGAAAAAAGAAAACTATAGTGAGGCGTCGATCGATCGGAAATTGAAGAGGTAATGTCACATTTTTAGCAACGCGTCATAAACCCAAATGGACGTTTTTCGGCTAATTGAAGCTGCAAGATAATGATAAAAACTATTTCAAACGACTGTTGTAATGCACAGAAACTAAATATTCCTTGAAGTTCTCAGTAGCAGATGCACACAGTATGAGTTATCATGTGTGCCAATTTGTCGGGCCTACGTTTCCAAGTTTTTCCATAATAACTCATATAAAATAGGTAACAACAAATTTCTGCTCATCCTTTTGGTCACAGTTGACTTCAGTTCAAGAACGAACGAAAGCAATTTTCAAAACGGTTAGGTGGGAATAAATATCTGCAAGATCTGCTTTTATGAGAATAAATGAATTCCGAAATAAGAATACACGGAATGTTCGGTTTCTCTGTTCTCTTAGAACTTATTCCGTTTTCAGAAAGAACGGAATAGCATTTTGTTTATCCTGTTCTCGATAGCAGAATAAAGGAAATAAACAAAATACGGTTTACTCGCAATACGCAGAATGACCCATTCTTTTGGGATGATCATTTGGGCGCAAAAATGGTGCGCCGCCACCGAAATTTTGCGCACACAATCTCGAGCATAGGTTGTCTGGTCACCTCCACAATAACCATTCCGTTTTTGGAATATGCGTTCTTTTGGACAATCTTATTCCAGTTATCCTATTATTCCTAAACCGCAATAGGAGTAAACAGAATGGCCCCAAGAGAACACACCCATAGTCTCCTTTCAGAAAGGAGTTTGTCCTTACAGGTATATGGATGGCTTCTTGCACTGGCTCTTCCGGTTGCATGGAAACAGCTCCCGCATATCCCCGTGGCTGATTGCGCACATTTTGCTGAAATTTGAAGGCTGGTCTTCGCCACTGACTTAGCGTTCCTCTAAGCCCTTGCACCTGTGACGGTTGTCCTATGCTTCCCAGCCGCTGGCTGGGTCCTCCGGGTCCAGCACGTTGCTTCTGTTCTCCAGGCACTTTCTTGGGAGGTACAGGACGGATGCACCTTGCTCGTGGAACCTGACCAGCTCCCGGCATTCCTTGCATCCCTGAGTGGCGAACCTGCTGCTGAGGTTGCACAAGCTGCCAGCGCGGACGTAATAGCTGCATTTGAAAAAAAAAGGGACGGTTAAAGAGATAATCAAGAAAGAACTTCAAATAAACAAAGACAGTAACATGAATTTCTTCAAATTATCCTAGTACGACCTTACCCTTACTTGCACTTAACAATATCAAACTAGCTTTAAAACATCTTGGAAATCGGGGTGTACACTGTTTAAAAGCGCAGCCCCCTCCCCTTCCAGCCCCAAGAATCACTATGATCAGAAGTATGTGAAAGATGTTAAACACAACTTGGAGGGCTATTTCATAAACGTCGTTGATAAAAGAGGAAAATAACTTCTCTAAGGCCATTATTTAGATGCTTTAGATGCATTAGCGGTCAAAAGTTAAAGAGAAAAGTTTTTTTTTACGCCTGTCTTCTTTTCCTTGGCACAGTGGGCTCGCAGCACTGACACAGCTTCTTGCGTTTTGGCAGCCAGAGCCTCGCGCGACTCCAACATGCGTAGCAGCTCTGCATTGTCAATCTCCAACAGCATGCCAGTGATCTTTCCAGCCTGTTCGGGGTGAGTGGCTTGGATCAAGGGATACAGATGCTCGCCGATGATCTGTTTCTGTTCTTCAGGAGAGAATGCACACAACACGCTTTGGTTTAGCGCCTCTTGTCCCTAGACAACGGAGAAAGTAAAGTTCAAACTTATATATACACACATATATCACATTATGAGCAAGAATTCTGAGCAAAACAACGAATGAGATAGCTTCTAAATAAACTGTAGTGGAGCGTCGATGAAAAATTTAAGGGGTATTATTATTGCACTATTGCGTCATTTCACCATAAAAGGTCAAGAGAACGCGCAAAATATGAGACCGTAATATACTGTCGTGTCCCGGTTTGAACGGTTTACAACAGAGCGAATACGGACGGAATAGGCTGGAAAAGGCGCAATTTCAATGGAAGAACGGTTTTTGAAACGATGCAAGCTCGAAAACTAGTTTTAGCATGCCAATCACTTGTCATTTATCTTTTCATTTTATCCAATCGAATTAAACTGGCTTTCTGTGTTGTTTACGTCATTCGTACGCGCCATTTCAACACTCTTCCCAAAACAGAGAAGCCAAAATAACAAAACCTTTTTGTAGTGGAATAATAAATCTCTTATTCGATGGTTTTACATATAATACGCGCGGACATTTTGCTCATTGCTCGTAAAAAGAATACCACGCAACTCGCAAAATATCCGCGCGTATCACATGTAAAACCATCGAATAAGATATATTTATTGTATCGCTCAGATAGTACGCGCGCTATGATTGGCCAATTTAGCGGGACGTATTCTACAGCACAGCCCGCTTATTTCAAGAGTGTGCTTTCCTGTTCGATTCATTACCAAGAGATATAATATGTTACTACTAAACCTCGTTTTCTCGGGCCGTACTGTAAGTATAGTAACGGCTCCTT
>BLFK01000498.1:216643-221766 GCA_014634185.1 Astreopora myriophthalma
TTTCTCTAAAGAGGAAAACAAATAAGTGCGAAAGGAAAGTGAAGACTTTAAAACGACGGAAGAAGATAATGTGTATAGTGGAGAACCAAAAAGAATGAAGGGCACATACTGGTTATCGTGAAAGCATCTTTTAGCCAGGAACCAAGCGTTTCGCAGTCGCTTTTGATTTAAGGCTGCCTCACAATTTAATGGAACCAATGTGAAGAGAATTGTAACCAATGAGGATTGTTAAGGTCTTCATCGAACCTCAAAAGTTAGAGTGTCCATGGCAAGGAATTATTATGATTTCAAGGACTTTGTAGTTATCTCCTCGAGTAATTAGTGGACTAGCGGTGGGTCATGAAATTTGGTGTTGGTTGGCTTGAACTCTCTCTCTCTCTCTCTCTCTCTCTCTCTCTCTCTCTCTCTCTCTCCCTCGCTCTCCATTTTGTAAGTCTTTAAAAGGAATGCACCATACAAAAGCAAATGATGCTAGTGTGATATTTGAGCGGATCACATTACTTTTGGTAAGTCAAGCGACATCGAAAGTAAGGAAATGTTTACTTAACCTGTGAAGTACATGGCACAAATACATAAGCTTAACTGAAACGACTTCCATTCGTTGTTTTCAGATATATTTGATTCAGTTGTATTTGATAAATGTTGCCTCACAGTTATTGGGGCCTCTTATTAGCCAAGTAATTTGAACTTTTTTTTCAGTACTGTTGCCTCAGTTATAAAGACCTCTTCAGTTACCTACTTTGAAGGGGCCACTTTTAGCATCCAATTTGTATATTTTGCCACATTCTGGATATCGCCAGCCCTCTGGTGATTTTTGCCAAAATCGTCAATTTCGCCAAAATCGCCAGCCTCCAAGGGGCCACTGTTGGCATCCAATTCAAATCGCCAGAGGCTGGCGATTTTTTGCCAGTTTCGCCATTTTCGCCGTTGCATGCATTTCTGGACATAAGTGACATATTAGCCCCAAAATAACCTGGGCTGGATGCCGTGAGCAACACATTTCAAGGACTTTCCAGCACCAAATGCAATTTCCAAGGACTTTCGAGGCCTTGAATTTCTAGATTTGAAATTCAAGGAATTTCAAGGACTTTCGAGGTGCGTGCGAACCTTGCCTATTACGGGATACAACATGTACCAACTCGCAATTAACTAGCTCCCAAATAGCTTGACAGCACACTTGGTAAAGCAATGTTCAGCGCAATCGTACGGTGGTGAGTTCGAGTCTTCTTCAAGGGCCTGGATGTGGCTTCTTTGCAACTTGCGTAGGTTGCTCCATTAACTGCGATGATCAATCAAACTTCGAATTATATCCACATCTTTGTCATTGCTTATTGCGTTAGCTTTACACCATTATATTACATATTTCATTCTTTTAAATCATAATTTTTCCCTCCAAACAAAGAATACGCTGAAAATTCAACAAGCTTCCACTCCTTCTTTACATAAGTAGTTGACAAAAACTGATTGTCGTGCCGTGCTCTGTAGCTCTGTGTGAAGCGGTCATTGGTATCTCGAAGAACGGCCACTGCGCGTGCTATTTTTCAGGCACTTTGCGAAGTCCACAAAATTTCTGTGTGTGTAAACTAGAGAGGGGTTAAGTTTTATAAGCGCTTTTATACTTCGAACCTTGTTTCTCGCTTTAAAATGATGTTTGAGAAATTGCGATGTAAAACAAAGCAAGACAAATTAAGCTCATTAAGAAAAGCATTAAACAGTATGGTCCTTGTGGGACATCTCCATTTACGGACGTATTATCAAAATTAAAACCTCAGCTTTATGAAACGGCGAATTAATACAGTTAAGGTTACCGTATACCTTCAGGGTTGTCTCGCTTCCGAGCGATGTAGTACGTCCGGTTTAAACTGTAGATACCTAAACCTTCATATCAAATTAAATCTTATAGAGCTGGCCATCAAACTATACCAAGAATTTTGGAAATAAAATGAATTGGCAAATTTGTCATGCCCTCTAATCGTGAGCGTCCAAACCACCTTTTCAAAGGTACAAGTCAAAGCGAATTTGTTGGTTTGGCCTCAAATTTGGACAGTAGCTAATTAAACATACAAACAACAAAAAGGTCTCTTCGAATTTTTTATTTCGAAATATTTTTTCTCCGAGAGCGATTTTTGTTCGATCGCTCTGAGTTTTTTTAATCCTATATTGAAAATGTGCTGTAATTTTTCACTGCAATTGAATATGGCAAAACGCAGACACGTTTTTTTAGCGCTTTGGGTCCGGAAAATGAGAAACAAATCAAAGTAGTGAAAAACAAAATTCGCTTTGACTTGTAGCTTTCAAAAGGTGATTCGGACGCTCATATTTAGAGGTCATCAACAATTCGACAATCAATTTTACTTCAAAATTCTTGCTATAATTTGATAGCCAGTTTTATAAGCTTTAATTTGATATGGGGTTTAGGTACCTACAGTTCAAACCAGACGTGCTACATCGCTTGGACGCGAGACACTTCTGAAGGTATATGGTAACCTTTAAAGCCTAGCTTTATCAACACTCACTTTTATTTGTAGTGTTCTGGATACCCTGATGGTTTCGCAGAAATATAATAGTGAATGAGTAATTTCTAAATTTATTTGAAAGTACAGAAACCCCAGGATAAAGAATTGACTACTATAGTAAAACCGAAAGAGGAAGGGTGGCGAAATATGATCGATTTTTCCCTGTTTGATAAGGTCCATGTGATTCTCCTTGGAAATAACTCGATTTAGCACTTCTATATAATGTTGACGGTGAAGTGCTGTTTAAATGCAACCACAAGGTTAATCACTTGACTCAAGTGATTTGAAGACATGTCTATAGCGAAGTTCAACAGACTGAGATGTAATCACCTACAGGGGTAACAGTTCATTAATAACATTCCAAAAACTAAAACCAGGTCCTGCATCAAATTATCTGGAATAACAGATATCTCACATTAGTATAAATCTACTAGCGTTCTATCACAAATGCCGTTCTCTGATTGGCTACGCTACTCGCTATCTATTCTGTGATAGATAGCGAGTAGCGGTTTTCAACAAAATGGCGTGGAAAGAACTTCCAAAACTAAATTCAGATAACACAGTTAACTCCTTGGGCACTATTGAAATCAATTGAAGAAGTGATCCTCACACTTTCTGGACAATTTCAGCAATTGTCTCATATATGCACTTAAAAAAATTCAAGTGATTTCAACGGGATTCGAACCCACGACCTCTGCGATGCCGGTGCAGTGCTCTTACCAACTGAGCTATGAAGCCACACAGTTGAGAGCAGGTTAATTTGTTGGGCTCACGCGTGTTTTCCCGTGAAAGGAATGATGAATGAAATGATTGTAAAGTGCGGGTTGGAAATGAATTGAAGAAGTGATCCTCACACGTTCTGGACAATTTAAGCAATTGTCTCATATATGCACTTGAAAAACATTGTTGGCCAACAACTCCCAACAATATTTGGAGTTGTTGCGTCCGTTTGCACGGAGCTTAATGCTGACCTATCGGACGTTATTGACCACGTGAAACTGAGGCCAAATTTAGTGCCTAACTTCTGCAACCGACTGTAGCAAGTCGTTCGCAAATAACTGACGAAGGCGATAAGATAAAAGGAAACAAAAATAATTTTTTCCCCTCTGTTTTATCCTGTTGCTCTCTGCTTTTGCCTGCAACTTGTAGAGTCCACCGCAGATGTTATGCACGCTTTATTGCTCGAAATTTGACCACGATTTCACGAGTGAATAATCGAAATACTAAAAAAGGTCACTTACGGGTCATATGCATACAGCCCTTCACAACCGAGCTACCGAGTTTATCATCATGAACGTTCACCTGGGGGCACACCGGAAAGAACAGAGGTTTTTGAGAACGACGAAGAATCTTTATCCTCTTCAAAAATCGATTATTTGTTTCATATAGGAATTTGTCAGTCCAAACAGATAAAGTTGGTCGTGCTAAAGGCTCGACAGCCATTCCCTGTCGAGCCGACCTACGCATGTCTTCTTCGTTGGAAGAGGTCGCACTGTAAAGTTAAGTCCACTTGGCTTCTCATTACTTATTCGCATGCTTTTAGTCATAAACTGCAAAGGATTTGCCGAAAAAAAATAACAACAACAACGACAAAAAACAAAACAAAACATGATTTAAGCGTTTCATCCGGCTCATTGCCCCGTTCCCGCGTGTATAAAATAAAGTGATAAAATATCACGATAATATTAATGTTACGCTTTTACTTCTTTCTTTTTTTATTTTCAGTTGTACAAGCCCGCGTGCAATCGACGCATCCAAGGAAATCTCGTTTTGGGCGAGTAATTAAGACTTTCAGGAGACTTCAAAATTGTACTTAACATGAAAAAGCATGAGAAGTCGAGTTGTTGGGACAATAAAAAGAAATACATCTGCCGAAAGAAAACTATGTTTCTTTTTCTTTTGCCGTTTTTAAACTGGGCCAGTACATCAGTAGTCAACACTTCCTTTTCGCTCTGTGTTCCATGTGTTAGCCTTGTGTTTAGTGTCGTAATTCCACACCGTAGTTTTCCCACCATATGTAAATTCATGTCGCTAGTTCTATATATATATATATATATATATATATAGAAATCGTTTCATGGTATCACTCGCTATCCATCCTAATCCAGCAATTGTTGCTAAGTGTTTTCTCTCCTCGTTATTAAGTTGTACTCGTCGTTTCACTCTTGGATTCGCTGTAACTATTCACTCACTCTGTTTGTAATTTTCTTTAGGCATTTACCAAACCCCGACTGCGTTAAATATAATTGCTGCTTTTTTAGAAGTTGTCTACAAGTAATCGTCTATCCTTGGATTTTGGATACTGTATACTGTTCGTATCCCAGACCAATTCTCGATTTGCCAGAACTGGGCGCGCGCGGAAGAGGAGGTAGACCATTAAAACTTTTGAGGGAGGGATGATTTGGCATAGGATGATATTTATTTTTTATTTTATTTTTTATTTTTGTTCAAACCCTTCCATGCACAAGGAATTCTTTTCCTCAGGGCATTTGCATGCATGATATTCCTAATTTTCTCTGTAACATTTTTTTCCGGCTCACTGAACGTGTCGGAATTTTCTTCCCAGCTGTGGTCATGTGTGGGATTTCCCCCCCCCCCCGGCCCCCT
>BLFK01000498.1:222820-237820 GCA_014634185.1 Astreopora myriophthalma
GGGGGGGGGGGGGGGGGGGCAGTTTCAGTGTTAGCTAACGATTACTAGTGTTAATTGTACGGCATCTGAACTGGGCCTTAGCTGGGATCCGGTCACATAAAATGGAGGCAGCTAGTGAATTGTAGTATAATGTATAATCCTGATTCTAAGACAAGCTTGTGCACCCTAACCTCCTCTGTGGGAATAAGAGTTCGACCTCTATGGGACAGTTGAGGACACACTGCTGGGTATCTGTTACATACAGTCAGATGATCCTGAAAGAACAAAATGCATCATATTTCATCTCAGTCCTGCTTAAGATAACGAAAGGGGCCAAGGGCAACCTGAAATTAAGCGGCCATGGTTGCCGGTTGGTTGAAAAAAAATTCCCATCAAAAATTGAATTTAAATTAGTATTTCCAACAATTTAAAGCTATCTTATCGTAAGATTGGACGTTCCTGGAGAAGTGCGCCGAAAATACCAGACTTTCAGAAAACCCGCAGGTGGCTTTGCCAGTTCAGTTTCAGATTTTTAATTACAAGTGATCGGCAGCACGGTTGAACAGAACTGAGCCATACGTAACGCGGCAATAGAGATTTTAGGTGCGTTTACACGACGGAGGAAAAATGGCGCGGGTCCGATAAAAAGTGGAATGGTTCCGATCATTCTTATAAAGAATGAGGCTATGTTCACACGGGACCGGTCCCAAATAGATCCGAACCGATCCTGGAACGGACCACTTCTGTTCACACGGGACCGTTCCGTTTATAACCGTCAGGCTACACGGGACCGATTTGTCACGGTCCGGTACTGGATCGAAGCGACGATCGAAGCTGTTTCTACCAGCTAAGCATGCGCAGAATGCACGTGAAAGCTTTCAAAATGGCGCCGAAAAAGGCTACGTCGATAGAGGAAGGAGATAAAGCTTTCAGCTTGACGGATGATGGATTATCCCTTCTCTTAAAAGTTATTGTGGATTACGAAGCCCAGCGGTCTTCAAACGGGAAAGACTGGGAAACTGTTAAAAGACAGTATGAAGACATCACTCATAGATAACTAGTGCCCATGCTTAAATCGTTGTGCTAGTACCGAAAGGAACTGGTCCAGGTGTTAACACGGTGGGAGATCCATTTGGGACCCAAAGGGTTCCAAAACTGGACCTGCTTTTCTGGAGGTCTAGAAATCGGACCTTGCCGGGAACGGACTGGCAGTACGGTTAGCAGGTCCCGTGCGAACAAAAGGCCTATCCGTCACGATTCTTAGATCGGAACCATTTGGAACCGGTCCCGGGTGAACATAGCCACATGTCATTCTTTACAAGAATGATCGGAACCGTTCCACTTTTTATTGGACCCCTACCATTTCTCCTGTCTTGTAAGCGTCCATTAAATTTAAAGGCCCATTTACAGTACATAAGAAAACTGGGTCCGGACCCACTGAAAAGTTAGTACGGACCATATATTTTTGCTGTGTAAACTATCCGTTCCATGTTTTTATGAAATAAATCCGGACCAATGCAATGCAATCAATGCACTTTACAGTCATTACCACTATATCACTACCACTACTACTACTACTACCACTGCCACTAGACTTACCTCTTTTGATCTCAATTCCCCAGTCCATTTGCATCCTTCACTTGGGCATTTGATGGCAAGAGAAAGAATTTCTCTCTCTGTTGCTTTGTCTGGGAAAATATCAGCCTTCCGGGAAATAACACAAATATAAATTTCAATAGATAATTTAGGTTAAGAGAGAAGGCCAAACAATTTTGGCCGGTGTATGACTTAAACTGGCAGAATTACTAGCTGTTAGGCTATTTAAAAGATTTTGTTTTGACCACAAAGGAACAAATTGAATAAACTTTCTCAGTCACCACAAAAAAAATAATAATAAAAAAAATTAAAAATAAATAGAAAATAACATGCAAGGCTAAAATAAACTTTGCAAAAAATTATCACAGGGAACATTCGCTTGAAATATGTTTACTTTGACTTCAAGCTGTTTGTCGTCGACCATTTGCGTGTCAGCTCGCTTTCTGATTTCTTGCTGCAAATTAACAGGGTCTTCGTGTTAGACCAGTGGGTCTTCGTTTTAGACCTGTGGGTCTTCGTTTTAGAGCGGTGGGCCTTCGTTTTAGAGCGGTGGGTCTTCGTTTTAGAGCCTGTGGGGGTATATCTATGACAAAATTCAATGATCAGTATTGGAAATAAAATCGTCCAAATCATAAATGCATCAATCCAAAGCTGCATGGCATCAAGGCGATTCTGAAAATGGCCATCACGGAAAGAGGCATAACGCAGATAGCCATAACGCAAAAGGGCATAACGCAAAGAGGCACAACTCGAAAAGGCATAACGCAAAGAGGCATAGCGCGAAAAGTCATAACGCAAAGAGGCATAACGCAAAAAGGCATAACGCAAAGAGGCATAACGCAAATAGGTATAACGCGAAAAGGCTTCATGCTAATAGACATCACGCAGATAATCACAACGCGAAATAATCAGCGGTAGGAGGACCTGGGAATGCGCCAAAGTCGAACCAACAACCTTCGTTCAAAGAACGTATAACGTTTGAGAGATGGTGTTCGAGCGGGTGATACGCTCTTCTTCTACTCAGAATGTCTTCGCTCAATATTTGAGAATAATTCTTGTTGGTTCGACTTTGGCACATGCCCAGGTCCTCCTACCGCTGATTATTTCGCGTTGTGATTATCTGCGTGATGTCTATTAGCATGAAGCCTTTTCGCGTTATACCTATTTGCGTTACGCCTTTTTGAGTTATGCCTCTTTGCGTTATGCCTTTTTGCGTTATGCCTCTTTGCGTTATGCCTTTTTGCGTTATGACTTTTCGCGTTATGCCTCTTTGCGTTATGCCTCTTTCCGTGATGGCCATTTTCAGAATCGGCTTGTTGCCATTCAGCTTTGGATTGATGCATTTATGATTAGGACGATTTTATTTCCAATACTGATCATTGAATTTTGTCATAGATATACCTCTATATAGAGCGGTGGGTCTTCGTTTTAGACCAGAGGGTCTTAGTTTTAGACCATTGGGTCTTCGGTCTTCGTTTTCGACACATCCGGGAATATTCATTTAGATGGAGAGCTTAACACTTAACTTAGGTGGCTAGTGCACTGGCCAAAAGTCTTCAGAAAGAAAGAAACATTTCTATAATCCAACTATTCAAACACTGGCATGAGGGAGTTTAGGAAGCCAATTGATTCAATAACCTCCAATTATTACACTGTTTAACAGATTTCATAATCATTGCATTGATTGATTTGTGCACAAATGGGTATGTATGGTTGTAATGAAATAAATGCATGTAAATAAATGCATTTAAATTAACTTTTGATCAGTATCAGAGAAGCAGTCTTTTTAAAATACTCTCTCTCTGCTGAGTTCTCCTCGATCCACAGGACAATGAAGAGTTTGTTTTCGTTGCTCAAGTCTGTTGAGGAAAAAGATTAAGATATGGATAAATAATATTTAATATTATTTCATAATGTAAACATGGATTTTCAGCAAATTGATTGGTTCCTCAATGAAGATGGATTATGCAGTGTGGGCACTGAGAAACTACGCCCAATAAAATCTTAGGAATCATAATTCCAACAATGAAATTTGTGAGATGGCTGAATGCCCCTAATAATGCAATTGGTTCTTGAATGTCTATCTACAAATGGACCAGGTATTGCATATGATTGCATCAGAGTACCAAATTTTCCCCGAGCCTTGCTTCTGAAAAAATATTTACAACTGAAACTTGCTATAAATATTTCAAACAAGAAGTCTTTACATCTTCACTGCTTTGCAGATCACCAGTACATGTATACATTCCCTGTGGGACTGCATGTTAAACAAGAGATTCTGATGTAAACATGCATGCATAATGCACCCATCAATGTTGAGCCCAAGGGAGGGTGGTGGGGGAGGGGGAGCAGCTACCCACAGGAATTTCACTCTACAAGGGCCTTCCTCTGGGCAGGAATTTTCACACGTACATGTTGCCCCAGGGTCAGGAAATTTGACATGCTACCTTTCTTGGAAGACCAAGAACCCACAGGCAGCCCAGATGTGATGTTTGTTTTCAATAGCCCATTTCTGAGTTGCCGTTTGCCTTGGGTTCTTTTAAAGCGAGTCCTGGTGCACAACCATTCAAATGGAAATGAGTTGTGTATTTTCATTCAAATCAAACTCATTATCATTTGAATGGTTTAGCACCAAGACTCGCTTTGAACCAGAGGCAAATAGCAACTCAGAAATGGGCTATTAGCTGTTAAATTTAACATTTACATTTACAGTCTAAATGGTGATTAAAAAGTCCTCAATTTGCATAACATAACCTGCCTACCTTTAGCCAAATGTTTCCTTGGTTGTCCTGGCTGGTTTAGACGGCATTTTCTCACTTTTCATCTTCACTGGTAGCAAGAGAACATTTGTCTAAAGTTGGGGGAAGGGGGGGCTTTGTTTGCAAATTGAGGATGTTCTAATCACCAGTTAGACTGTAAATATAAATGTTAAATTTAACATGTAACTGAAAACAAACATTACATCTGGGCTGCCTATGAAAATCCCTGAATTTAACATTCAGTACACACTGTAGGTGCTCAGGGGTGGGGAATTTGACATTCAGTAGGTGCTCAGCGGTGGGGAATTCATGACTCTAGCTTCCATGAACATGCCAAATTCCCCTGAGTCAGTCCCCCCCCCCCCCCCCACCCCCTGAGGCTCAACATTGGTAGATAAATTCTTCCATTCAAAGCCATTAGTTTCATTTGGTGGATAATGTGAGGCTGCATGTAATGTTTTCAAGTGCCTTAAAATGGCGCCTCTTATACCTGGTTGTTGATCGAACGAGCGGTTCAAAGGGAAGCTCCGACAAGCACATACGTGATATAGTTTAAAGGGGCTCTGTCACGGAAGCTTTGCTGCCAAAAACACAGAAATCCTTCTTTATGACCTTCACTTGGGTCCAAAAAACCAAAAAAACCCATCAAGGTATCGACACAAGACACAAGATCCAACATCACTTTAAATTTAGGAGGATACTAACAATTTTTTGCAGGAAGAGTCATCCATAATGATGAGTTGCCAACATTTGAACAATTTTGGCTACATTTTTCGAAATGACTAATCCGTTTCCATCCTTGCCATCAGTAACAACAGAAATGGCAGTAAAGTAGCCTCAGCGCAGTAACATGGCCTTCAATAAACAAATTGCATTTAGCACTTTCGGTTTTCACTGATCTAAAGATATCCTTTCTCATTGTACAGTGAGACCAAAAGAGCGCGACAGAGCCCCTCTACGTTATTGGCGTTATTGTGTCTGTGAGGAGTTGTATAGGGTCGTACAGTTTTCCGGTTCTCCTTGTGTGATCAGCCAAAATGTGATGCCTCCATGAGGAATCACTAGAAGAATAACAATTAAAGAATTACATTGCTGTTCTCGCTCTGAAGAGAACGATAACCTGAAGTATGAACTTAATTAACTTGAGTTACAAACCTTCCGAAGTATCCGTCGAGGCACATATAACAAAATCTATGGCCACATTTCGTCAAAATCGGTTCTTTCAGTGGCAACTGACAAATTACACAATGTAAATTTTCCCTCACTGCTTCTACAAACTCATCGTCGTAACCTCCAAGTGACGGCGAAATTCCCTGTCCTTCTGCCATCAGTATTTCCATGACAAATGCGGCAGAAATTTTATTACGTCAACATTGTGGTGTGTCACGCAATATTTATCTGGTATGTGAAACAAGAGAATGTACTTACGTTTGTTTGTTTGTTTGCTTGTTTTTATAGCTAAGAATGACAATTTATTCACGTATGATACCATATTCAAACATCTAAAAACAATTTTACTTTTTTGCTGAGAATTATTGAAAGGACTTAATGATTTTTGCATAACAATTAACTCTGGTTACTAGATTAATTTTAACATTGAACTTGAATTTTTGCATAACAATTAATTAATTGCGGGCGACCAAAAGCGAGCCCGCAGACTAATCTTGACGTCGGTGGTCAGCGGCACTTTCTTAAAGCGTACAGCGCAAGAGCCGACTTGAAGCAAAATGTGGGCACATTCTTGGCATTCCTTTGTTCTTGCAACTGGAATGAATGGTATGTCAGCAAACGGCTGAGCAAAGGCCCTGGCGTTGAGTTCAAGGTCCGTGGCATGGGTCATGTGAATTTTCACGTGAATTAGCAAATGTAGTTTTCCGAAGCACATGTCACGTCCAGCGCAACGACGAACGGAGAGGGAGGAAAGGAGATTTTCGGTAAGATATAAATGATTTGCAAAGTTTATGATCCACAAAAGTTTATGATCCAGTTCTCTCAAGTAACGTTATGTTCTTACGGAGAGTAGTGCGTACCTTGTCTTCTGAAAACTTCCATAAGCTTAAATTTAAAGTCAACCCAGTTTGGTTGCATATTTACTGTTCTTGAACACTTGTTTATACAGTTTTGACTTACGTAAGTAATTGCGTTTATTTTCAATAAAATTTTCATTCCATTTAAAGAGCGTCTTCTTTCCGTCCACGCCATTTAAGCGTTCAGTTACGTTTTGGTTCTTGTCCTCCCTCCAAGAGTTTTCCGGCGGTTTTACAATCTCCCTCTAAGACCTACATTTCCAAATTCCTGTTCCATTAGCCACTTGAGGAAGAACTACTTTCTGGATGTTCTACTTCTAAAATACAAAAATAATTATTTCTTTCTTTCAATTTCGACCTGGTTTCCTCTATTGACAGTAGTCCTAACATCAACAATAATAATACTAACAACAATATCAATAATAACAACAATAATAGTAATATTATTAACGAAAACAACAACTAATTATAAATAAATGAACGGCAGGAATCCACAGCCCCTCGCTTCTCCCACGCTATCCTCACTGTCTGTCTCCAAACAGACGACCGCCCGCACTTCCTAACTATTGGTTACTGCTAGTTAATTAATTTTTGGTTCCGTGATGCATTGCCTGCTGTAGGATTTTCCCCAACGTTTCGAAGATGGAGACGATCGAAGATTGTGTTCGAAGTGAAAACGCTGATATGGCAAGGAATTTCATTGAGCAAATGGACACTGAATAACACAGCGAATTGATGGGTATGATCTCGTATATATACTCACCAACGAGTCCCCGCACCTAAACTTTCATTTTACTCTTTTAGCTCTATAAAAAACTTGGTTTAGTGATTAGGTCTAAGTACTTTGTATGGTTAAGAACTGATCATTAGACTGGTTCGTTTTGTGTGTATATCCATGAGATCCTTGCCTAATTGATCGGCAGTGATTGGTTCCAAACTCCAAGGAAAAAATGGTGGGGGTGTGCAGCCTGCTTCCTTAAACCCTTACCCTAATTCAGACCGAAATCTGCGATTTTCCCTACCCTATTTCAGACCTGACCAAAACCTTGATACCCTATATTTCAGCTGTTACACGGTTGGCGCAGTAATTTGAGAAGGGCTTTTGTTGATAGTCTTATCGCCTAATGATAAAGAAGTAGCTTCTTCTAAAAAAACATATCCAATTCAAGACTTGAGTGCACAAACCATACTCTATTTCAGAACAAAGTGGTTCAAATCGATACCCTATTTCAGATCAAAACGGCTAAAAACCCAGACCCATTTGTTTTGTTGGCGGATGACACTACGTTCGGGTTGTTCGAAGCAGGGTTAAGTTAAACTCTAGTCAGCTAAGGTTGTCCTAGCAACCCTACCGGTAAAAAGACCTTGTGTCAGCAGATGTTTCTTAAGGCGGCAAAGGTGGGTGTCGAATGGAGATAACTAATTTCTCAAAACGTTTATTCAAAATTAATTTACACAACAACAGGCTCGTATATAATTTAACATTAACGAATTTCTTTGACGTCTGAAAGCCCTAGTTAGTTTTCAATTGACAATCTCATTATTTCATCTGAGAGAGAACTCGTCTGAACTTTTTGCCGAACTATCAGTTTGTTTAAAAGTTACTGTCATTCATTCACACTCTTGCTTTTGGTAAACGGTCCTTGACATTTGAACGACACTTACTATTACTGATTCCAAGTTCAATATTTTAATTTAGCTAATAAAAAGCAGCTCCTAGCCCATCAATTATTGAGCCTCAGCTCATTCATAACAAGCTGATATCAGGGGCACCCAACGAGCAAATTAGGCAAAAAAAAACCTTTGAGGGATATTTCTGGGCTCCTTGTAATGTTTAAGGACTGTTTAACGAGTTGTTTTTAACAGCTAGAAAAATTTGATTCGTTCGGATTGTTTTGCTGGAAATTGAACTGCCCGAAATTTGAAGGAATGAAATCTTCATTTCTGAAATTGCTAGCTAAATATTATCATCGAAGGACTTCTCAGGGCTAAGCTATTTGCTCACCCGAAAATGCTAGGTGGCCTTTTTAACAGCAAAAAATTGCAAAAAATATCCCTTCCGAAAATCTATGGGACTATTTTCCTCTGGATTTCCGTGGTTGCAAATCTTTTAGGTGATATTTTAGTTAAGAAATCAATAGCCTTTTGGCAATGTATCATCAGAGAGACTTAGAACGGGTAGATTCTCCCGAAAAGATATTTCACCTGTAGTGTAATGTTCGAGAAGGATCCGGAATATGCTATCACATGCTGTGCCATCGTTGAATAACCTATGAATAGAATCTGTTTTAATTCTATGGAACGTTTTAGATCTAGCTCTTCTATATAAGCAGAGTTTGTGGATTGTGTTTTAGCTGGATTATCGATGGTTGCTTTTGGCTAGTAATAAACGTGTATTGCTACAGAAATACAAGTACCCAACACTGTCATATGAGTTTAGCCTCTTATCACGTGTTACGTTGCGCATGCGTAAGAGAATTGAGAGAGACCGGGTGCGCGGGAAAATAAGATCAAAAAAAAGAAAACGGAAGATGTATACAAGACTTACTGTTTAAATAGCATTTGTTCCTGTTGAACTGAACGTTCTCGTGTAACATCGATGTGACAAACACTACATTACCGAAGTTTCTCGTTGGGTGCCCCTAGCAAAATAAACTCATCCATAATAACGTTATCAGCTTCTAGATCGAGCAGTACTCGAATGAATTAAGAAAGATCAGAAAAGTTACCGGATGGACTAAACGTGACCTCTATGAACACGGTGTCGTCTACAACGTAACGCTGACTGGAATTCTGATCCATAGAAAAACTTATGGGTGCACAGTACTCTTCTTCATGAAAAGGCCTATAGACACCCTGCATATTGTTTACATTATGTAACTCACAGGAAATTGTTGCGTTTTGTCTGTGTTCTGGTTCTCCCTGTTGATCAATAAACTTAAATATAACCTTTTCTCTCCAAGGCCATCGTAATATGGCGTCGTATTTACCTTTCATAATAACAAACCAAATGTTAAACGCAAAATGCCAATTTGGAACTATTTCCAACATCAATCGAAATTTATATCCATTGTAGTAGAAGGGAGGACTTTTTAACTTGTCTCCTGTCGCACTCTTCATATGTTCCAACGCTTCGCTAAATTTGCTGATCTTCCACATATTCACTGATAGCTCCTCCGGCAGTGATTCTGCCTCAAGAACATGAACTATCTCTTCACATTTTCTTGTCATCTCGTTCTGCTTCTCTTCGGTGTTGTTTAGTCGAGTCTGAGTATTGGCCAGTTCTCTTGTTGTCTCATTTTGCTTTTGTTCGTTGTTGTTTGACTGCGTCTGCGTGTCGGTCAGTTTTTTTGTTGTCTCAATCAACTTCTGTTCAGTGTTGTTTAACTTAATCTGCGTGTTCGTCAGTTCTCTCGTCGCCTCATTCAATTTCTTTTCTGTGTTTTCCAGCTGTGTTTGTGTTCTGTCAAGTGTTCTTAACGTATCTTTTAACTTTGAGTAAACCAAGTTAAGATGTTCTACTAAGGAAAACTGAAGATGGGGCGCCGATTCTCTGCGCTGAATCTAAAACAAAAAGAAGAGAAAAAGAAACGACTGTTGTAATGAAGTTACAAGCAAACATTCAGCAAATTTTTTGCTGTTGAAATAAATGAAATGATTTGGATGGATGTTGTTGTTGTTGTTTTTCTTGGTTGTTTCGGTTTTTACGTATACCCTTTCAAAGGTACACCTTAAATTTAGGGTGAAAATAGTGCCTCTCTTTCTCGAAAGTGTAGTTTTGTTAACTATTACATTACCTTGGCGGTGCAGCCCACCTCAGCATACGCACAGGAAATGATGGTCTGCGGACATTCGTTCTCAATATGGGCTGTAATCTGAGAAATAAAAACACCTGTGAAACCATAATGACCTTCAGATTTCACAACGATGGTCTGTACCCTTTTACATAAGAATTTGAAGTATTTGTTGGAAATTGCGTGAAAACGTTTCTATGTTTCTTTAATAATGTTGCCAAGCGCACGTATGTTCGGGAATAGGTCACAGACATCAGAATGACACACCTATTACACTGAACAGAATCACGACAACATGGAAAGTAGTGGTTAAAAAGACCACAGAAATGACGTCATGAAATCCTCTTAAACTTAAGTGGAACCACGAGCGGTGCGGGCTGACCTACGCCAACAAACTAAGTAGGGTCGACTATTTGGTCAGGACGACCCGACTTGCGGAAGTCAGGTCTTGAGAGGAAAATGACCGAACGTCAATATGCGAGGACTCTTTCTTTAACGCGGAAATGTCAGATGGTGAGACACACTTAAGAAAAAGTCTACCATGGTCACAAGAAGTGGGCCCCTCATATTGTGACCGATCGTGACGATCCGTGATCCGTCATGTGAAAAGTCGGTCCGTCATAAAGAATTGTGAGATGGTGTGTAATAATTTATAATAATGATAGTGATAGTGACAACGACAACGACAACAATTATTAACGATTATTAACGGTAACGATTAATAATAATTGCCATGGCCATGGCCATGGTAATGGTAATGGAAAATTAGCAATATCAGAAAAGAAAAAAAAACGAAAGGAAGACGTAAATTGGAAGCAATCGTAATCGTAATGCTAATAGTAATATTAAAACCGGTTTGGTATTTCATCACTGGCATCTAGTGAGATCCTCAAACTGGCCTAGCTTGTGCACACTTACCTCTTCCCTGGGAATTGGGGCTCCATTGCACAATTGAGGACATTCCGTAGGGTATCTTGTACATTCGGTGTGATGATTCTAAAAAGTGAAGGTTGTTCGTGCAAGAGCTTAGCTGTGCAAAGTTACTGAGTAAAATCTTAATAAAGGAACACTGTCACGGGGTTCATAACAATTTCTTATCAAAATTCAATGCATTTCACCTTTAAACCCCAAGTTCGCGTTCGAATCGCTCGTACAGAGCTTTTCACGATCTCAAGTGAATCCAGAACAATTAAAAGGAATAGATATTACTATCGATTTGATGTGAGTTCCAACGGGAAAACTTGAAAAAATTCGCCCTGTCATTTTCAAGTTTGTACACAACTCTATTTTGGCCATTTGTCACCAAAAACAGGTATAAATAGACACCTGTGCATTGACATAGTCCTTTAAAAGAATTTTCGTCATTAATTTGAAGCTGCCTTCAACTGGAAAGCGCAACATTTGGAATTTGGATGTGTTACTAAGACTAGCGTATAACCGAGCGTCCCTTTAAGACAAAGATCTTTCTTACCTCCGTTCCACACGCTGGGTGTGGCACATGACAGTATCTGCATTGAAGAATTCTCCAATCACATGCTACGGTCAAGTGTTCCGTTAGGTCTTTCCTTGGCATTCTCATGCCACAGTTTAAGTTCACACAAGAAACGACTTTCAGAGGGCAACATTCTAAGTGGTTCTTATCAAAAAGAAAGAGGAAGGAAGGAAAAAAAAAAGGAAAAAGAAGGAAGAAAATTAAGAGGAGAACCAGAAACAGCTTTTGATGAAGAAGAATGACCTGGAGGCGATGAGGATAACTTCTATTTTACAATCAGTTAACCTTGGGAAGATGTACGTTAATTTTTTAGGTAGAGGGGTAGCAGATGTTGAGTAGCTGGGTTCCCTATGCGAATTGATGGGCTGATAATTTTTAATTTTGTACCTATAAGAAGCCGGGTATTCGCTTCAACATAGACTGGTGCTGGTACCCGGTTCCCGGCATCTAACAGAAACCCTGACGCTGGTTGAATGCTGCAAGAGTCCGAATTGAATCACTTGCTCGTTTCTTCCTACCTCTATCGCCAGAACTTTCCCAAGTACAATATTCATTTTACCCAGATTTGCTTTTGGTCGCTAAAAAGCGCTTTTTAGTCTCCATGACAATTAGAAAGCAACAGCTGGACAAGACGTTAGTTAGCTAGTGTAACGGCCTTGCTTCCACGAGTCTTCTGTAGCTCAGTGGTGATCGGAAGGACATAGACACGACTTCAGTTAGGAACACTCAAATGTTTTCCAGTATGCCTGCCTCCTTACCGATAATGAAACGTAAGCGCTAATGCTAATTCTTAGTGAAGGTTAGTTGTACTTTCTTTACTCTTGTAAATCTCCTTATTTTGCGCTTCGAGAGTCCTGTTTTGAGCCTTGACTTCTTGCGATGATAGGTTTGTAAATACACCGTGAAAAAAAGCATGACGAGCTCTGCTTAGGTGAAAAGTGGAGAACGATAACAACAATAACAATAACAGTAACAGTAGCAGTGGCAGTGGCAGTGGCAGTGGCAGTAACAGTAACAATAACGATATACACTGGCAGGTTCTTTGCAAGAAGGAGAACATTTCCTTCCTAGTTTTAGTTACCATAGAAACATTGCAAAGACTCTCAACCAGGCTCTTTGTAGCTGGTCTGTCAAGTGATACAAAACCACCATGCTAGTGAGCAAGCAACGCACTGGGACAAGACAAACAAAGAAAATTACCATTTCGAATGTTGTAAGCTCTTTGTCTGTTTTGTCCCAGTGCGTAGCTCGCTCACCAGCATTGGCGGTTTCGTACCACGTGACTTACCAGCTGCAAAGGGCCTACTGGCCGGCTCTTTGCAGGAAGAACATTTCCTCTTGAACAATGACAGCATTTTACAAAACAATTCTTGTATTTTTTACGATAAATTGGTAATACGACTTCGTGTCTTCCAATTCGTTCTATAATCATACTCGTGATAAGCAAATTGGAATCCTGCTACGTGGTCGTCCGATTTTGTCATCACTCTCATGATTACAGACCAAATTGAACTCCACTCAACCCTATTACAGTAATTCAGACTACAACAAAATCACGAATCTGATTGGTTATCAGCAGCCCTGATTGAACTCATTATTCAAGACATTCTTTCTGTACGTAATCCGACCTAGTTGATAGCCTCCCACGACCCTTTTCAGTTCAAAGGTACATTGAAGATAATATTACCCAAACGGAGATATGAGACTTACCCCTTTTGATCTCAATTCACCAGTCCATTTGCACCCTTCACTTGGGCATCTGATGGCAAGGGAAAGAATCTTTCTCTCTGTTAATTTGTCTGGGAAAATATCAGTCTAAAGAAATAATAACGTAAAAACTAATTAAAGAGGTAATTTAAGTTAAAAGAGAAAGCTAAGCAATATTCACTTGGTCAGTATATGACTTTTAAGACTGGTAGAATTATCACTATTCAGGCTGTTAAAAAAGGGGAAGAGATTTAAATGAAATGAAATGATGATCTTTGTACAGTTATGTTAGTGTGGCTGCGAAAAATCTTTCCAACGGAAACATGTGAATATTCTGGCGTACTGATCAAAGAAAGCCACAAGAGAAATAACGAAGGAAGCAAGTCAACTAAAAAATGTGTGGTAAAGTTTATTGAACATATAATTTTCATAATGAATTTAATTAGCGATGATTGATTCACATGGAAGATATTCTTAGGTACAGAATGAGGAAGGGGCTGCTCATTTTAAACTTGAGCTGAGACAAAACTATTTAAAAAATCGTTCTTATGCTCTGAAGGCCCGTAAGTATTTAAGTTAACGTTTTATCAGCTGAGTATCAGAGAAACAGTCTTCAATACTCTCTCTCGGCTCAGGTTATCTCGATCCACAGGGCAATGAAGAGGTTGTCTTCTTTCCTCAAGTCTGTTAAAACAGTGAGAATAAAGCCATATATTGAAATCATGATGAAAAGCGAGCTCACATTCCATTGCTCAAGAGCTTGATTGGTTCCTCATTCATGGCATAGTTAACATTTAGACCGCGCAGACTATGCTCGTTCACGTTTTCTGAGCCAATAGCTTGTCAACGAAGCGCGCCGAATTCACTAGCTAGTGTGACTCAGAAAATTAGATTAACGAGAACGAGTAGTCTAATTGCTATAATGGAAATCCACTCGCAGACTACCTTCGAATTAATTCCAATTTGTATTTATTTAAAGAAGCCGCCATTGTTTCGTTTTTGTTCAAAACGCCGGCTTTTTGCCACTTACCATCTTCACTCAATGGGTAGTTAGTAGCAAGCCATCAGATTACCGCATTCGCGATAGCATGTGAGTGGATTTCTACTAAGAGTCAAACATGCAATCAACTCGTCGTTACGCGTCTCGTATTCTATTGACTGATAGAAAAATCGACCTCGTGGTGTAATTGTTAAATAATAATCCGATGATTAACCCAGTAACTTGTAGGAGCGCATTCACTGCGTCGATAAGTTTGTATAATTTTCATGGCGTGAAAATAAAGTACGCTGGCCTGTCATGGCAGAGGTCGCGGTTCTTGTTTCTTTAGAAAATATATAGCCATTTGGAGGTTATATCTCAGGGAAATCAGCAACTAAACGTTGTGAGATGCTTTAAACTTTAACTGATATAACTACCTGTAGCAAGCTAATCCGGCAATGTGCAGTCAGCACACGAGTGCTCACGGATAGTACATATGACAGCGAAAGTGAAAAGAAAAAGAAAGAAACGATTTGACAAAAAATTACAATATACATCACGCAATATACAAGACTCCTTCCAATGGAGTATCGCATAACGTGTACAGAAACGATGATGGCTGTCACTTGAGGGTCATGGGCATGGTATAATAATAACTAGGGGCAAA
>BLFK01000498.1:242820-245320 GCA_014634185.1 Astreopora myriophthalma
TTTGACAAAGTTTGGACATATGCATGCACGATGATGTCAGTTCACTGGTGTGGTAATCATATGTCAGATCACTGTCCAAAATTACCCCAAGATCCTTAATTAGCACTAGAGGCAGGAGTGATCTCTTCTAAGAATGAAAGAGTAATTTCTACATGGAGTCTTCGTGGCAACTGACGCGTTCCAACCGGAAGGAACTTGGTTTTCCTTGGATTAATTAATAGTTGATTTTTGCAGCACCTCGACGCGACACCGTGAAGATCTTCCTCAAGATTCTGTGTGGAAACTACGACATCTTTTATCGGGAAAGACAAAAACAGCTTCGAATCATCAACATATAAATCAAGGTTCAGTACATGCTTCTGGCACTGATGGAAGATGGTTTAAATATATACAGAACAGGAGCGGTGATAATATGGCTCCCTGTGGCACACCATGCGTGATGGATAGAGTTGTGGATACGGATGAGCCGATGCGAACCATGGCCATCTGCATTCTTCCAGACATGTAGCTTCTGAACATGAGGCCCTTTTCAAAACACCAAACTGACAGCCCAAATGGCGGCTCTATGTGGAGCTTGCCCACTCATATACGGCTTTTTCACCGTTGAGTTCAACAAAAAAATTTGTACCGAGGCCATTTAGAGACAACAACTAAGGGTGCTTTCGATTGGGAAATCCCGATTTAGATCTTGAAATCCGGATCTTCGGATTTCCAATCGAACACAAAATCCGGAAACGGATTTCGCGACGGATTTTGTTAATTGAAATCCATGTCGGGGAAGGATTTCAATTCATGAAATCCGCGGGGAAATCCGTTTTTTTTGGATTTTGTGTTCGATTGTAGATCCAAAAGACCCGGATTTTAAGACCTAAATCCGGATTTCCCAATCGAAAGCACCCTAAGATCTCTTGAAAGAAAGCAACGAAAAGAAACGCCGAGCGATCAATATTGATAACACTGCACGAAACGTCACGTAGGAGCGCTCTTCTACTTCGAAACCTTGTTTCTGGCTTTAAAATGATGTTTAAGTGCACACGTACACTCTTGTCTTCTTAGTTGGACATTTTCGAAGGAAAACCAAGTCTTGTGGCGATAGTTGTGAAACTAAAATTCCACCCGTTACAGCGCATCGCTTCAGTCATAGCCATTAGTTACGTATTAGCTTCAATTACGTCACCATTACATCGTGCATTCCTAGGCATCAAGTTCCCGTATTTGACACCGATCGGTAACACTAGAAAAATCGTAGATAATTGCGTACCCTTTGGATTCAGTTGAAATTTTAGCTCTATAAGGCTAGATTTTGCCCTTAACGTGAAATTCAGATATTTACATCAAAACGAAGGCATTGAATTGTTATGCAATCTTTTAATCTGTTTCACGAGGTTCTGCTTCGCGAATCGGGATAATTTATTGTCATTTCCTGTCTTTCTGTCAGTAAGCATGACTAAGTGATATTGTTTTAGGGAAAGCCTTCCGTGTGAACTTTAAAATTAGACTTAAATTTCACTTCAAACGCAATTATTCGTTGAGAAAAAACATTCTGAAAATGGCTATATATTTTCGTGCGGGAAAAAAAAATGAGCCAGGAGTGGGCTAAGGTGCCAGTAAGACCTAGTCAGGAATTAACAACTGCCGAGACCAGCAAAAAAGCGCAAATGTAGTATATTGCGTTGGAGCGGAGTTGTATTGTCTCAGTCGTGCAATCTTTCGCTTCTGTTCTTGGGTGGCCAGCATAAAAATGATTTCTCAAAGAAAAAGAAGAATAACCAAACTTGAAGGCCAGCTCCAGACGCTGAACTTTTCAGGCGCCGAGCCTAACGTGGATATAGGTCGACCCAAATAATCAAAATTCCGCCTTCATTCAGACACCAAACTTCAGCAAACTGCTTGCAAACTGCTTGCAAAATGCCCTTTGATTACCTGTTGTACTTGCTTGTCCTATAGTTCTGCATATGAAAAGTTCGGCGTCTGAATCCAAGCCGTGCTACAGCTGTAATTCTTGGCCTTAAAAACTTCCGCGTCTGAACCGAGCCTAACTTACCTTCTGAAATGTCCATCAAGGCAATTATTACAGAATATGTGTCCACATCTCGTCAAAATGGGATCCCTTAGCGGCAACTGGCAAATTACACATATGAGATCTTCCTTAACTTCTGCTTCTACAAAATCCTCGTCATATCCTCCAAGCGACGGATATCCTTGTGCTTCCGCCATACTTTGATCAGTCATCCACTATGAGGGCAGATGGGTGGATTTAATGAAACAAGTCTGTTCTTGTTGGGGCATTCGTTATAACCTATAACGCGAAATCATCGTTCCTTGAAATTACCGCAAATTTCAGGTTTTCCCGTTAATTGAAGTCGCGTTCACCTTTGTGAGCGTCAATTTCGACAATGTTAGCTACAGATATTGAAGTAAAGCGTTAATTCCCGTGACCTTAAATTTTGTATCTACAATCTTGGCCAAAACTGTTGAGAAAATCTGTTTTACGCAGTCA
>BLFK01000498.1:250397-272635 GCA_014634185.1 Astreopora myriophthalma
GAAACGGCGGGAAAGTTTTGAATGAGGAGCCCCTCCCAGGGGTTTTGGGGAACAAGGGGACATGACTAATTTAAAATGAGGAACAGGGGAACAAGGCAAAATGTCTCAGGGAACAAGGAAACACACACCATATTAGGGATCAAAAAGCTGGGAAAAAATTCGGAATTAATTTCGGAAACAAGGGAACAAAAGCAAACTTTTAAAGGGAACAAGGGAACAAGAAGGACCCCACCCCCCTCAATGGGGCTCAATGAAAGAGGCAATTTCTCAAACATTCAGGCGAAAACCCTGCCTAAAAATTAGGGAGCTTAAGCACGACAGACGGCAACCGGAAGTGAGCTGTTCTACCTTTAACCTGCCGTTGAGGCTACCATATTTTTTCAGATTTGCTCGCGAAACCACTGCGAAATAGTACGAAAAGTCTACGTCCGCTTGGCGTTCGACGCTGGAAAATGCCTTTGCTTAAGCTTCCTTTCTGCCGTCCTTATAAAAATAGAGAGACTTAAAAAGACAAGTGTGGTAGCGTCATGGCAGGGTAATAGGGAAAACGTCTCACTTCCGCTTGCCATCCTGGACTCAGGCAGCGTTTACAAGGACCCGGTATCAAATCGACACGGTTTTACAGGTTCGCAATTTTCAGGACAGATGAAATGGTATCGTTCTCAAAACGCTCCACTTTTGTCAGCGTTTTCAAAACGACCCGGTTTCATTAACGGACTCAATCGGCATCGCGTGAACGGAAGGCGAACCCGCATCGAAAGCGACGTGGTTACAACTAAAACCGTATCCGTGTAAACGCAGTCTCAAAGAAGCAGTTGGAACTGGAACTGGAACCGGAACACCTGAAAGATGTTACAAAATACTAATTGTCACTGCAAAGACTTTGCAATTCAGTTATTGAATAGAATCTAAATTTTAAAAAATGTTTTGCTTACCTCCGTTCTACACGCATGATGTGATACTTGGCAGTATCTGCACTGAAGAATTCTCCAACGACATCTAACGCTCACGTGTCCCAGAAGGTCTTTCCTCGCCATTCTTATGCCACAGTTTAAGTTCGTACACGGAACGATCTTGAGAGGGCAGGATGTCAGATGATTCTATTAAAAAACAAAACAAACAAACAAAAAAATAACAACAACAACAAAGAAAATAAAACAAAACAAAAGGAAAACATGAACGCCTTAATTTTTTTAATAACAAAAATTACCTGAAAGCAATGAGTATAAATTTAAGATTACAATCAAAGCGATTTTCAATGAGTTTCGTAAAAGCGAACTCAAACTAATCACGTTCCGAAGGAAATGCACTGCTGAGCCAACCACAAAGTGTAATTTCTGACGATCGAGTGACGTGGGAACGAGTTATTCAGAAATTAAATATTTTGACGGCACGGTGTAGAGGGTCGTAGGTGGCTATAGGATAGCTTAGGACTATGTATGAGTTTGGCGGGGGATTACCGTCATTCGACGTTTGTCAGTCGCTGAGGTTAAATGCTTAACTTTTAAGAACTCTGCTGTCGGCTCATTTTTTCCTTCTGTATAGTAGAGTACCTTTCCTCGCGTCTGGTGCCGTTGCATTAGATGAGGAATACGTTTCCACATATTTTTGGCCACTTCTAAAGGGTGGTTTTTAATGGTTTTTCGTATCTGGCACGGCACGATTTCTTAGTTTATTTCCTACAGTAATATAGTATATTTTGTCTATTTTCACGGTGTTATTTGACATCCCCTTTGTAACCGATTCAGATAAACGTAGGTAATTTTGTTAGGTCATTTTGTTCAGCGGACTGGCTGACGTACCCCTTATAAACTATTTTCAGATTGAAGTCTCGCGTGAGTGTAGTCAGAATTCGAAGAAATTCACGACTTGGTTTAATTTACAAGCCAGTCACAACGAGAAGCAAGTAAAGGCAGCCGGCGCAGTTGCAATAAGTTTTCGTTTTGCTATTGATTGGTTGAAGAGTTCGTGCGAGTTGTTTGATCTAATCAAACCAAAACCAAACCGAAGCAATTGCGTAATTAATTCTAATTAATTAATTCAAGTAAAATCTGCTCTAAGCAAGGAAGAAATGCACAGAGCTTGAATGCTGCAAAAGTCCGAATTGAATCATTTTGCTCTGTTGTTCTTACCCCTAGAGCTTTCTCGAGCACAATTTGGCCTTGTTTGTTTTTAGTTTATTTACCTGCTTGTTTATTTATTTATCCATTTGTCTATTTATTTATTTATGTATCTATTTACTGATCTATTTTTTCT
Source organism: Astreopora myriophthalma (assembly GCA_014634185.1). Lineage (NCBI taxonomy): Eukaryota > Metazoa > Cnidaria > Anthozoa > Scleractinia > Acroporidae > Astreopora > Astreopora myriophthalma. The sequence continues at coordinate 252,654 of BLFK01000498.1, forward strand.
TCGAGAGTCCTGGTTGAGCCTTGTCTTCCTGTACTTGTAGGTTTGTAAATACTGGAAAAAAAAAACTGGACCATTTGCAGTTACTTTGTATTTGTTGGGGATTTATACATCTATTATTTAAACCGGTATTTATTAGCGAAGTTTTCCCTACAAGAAGTAAGCATCGAGAGTGGTTAATTCGAAAAAACCTATCTACCGAATCGCGGCAGCTTCCGGGACTCAGCCGATATTTTATCCGGCTTTTCCACTTTCCGTCTCATTACTCAGTGCATTTTGTTTGCCGACCTAGTTGATAGCCCACCACACTCTTTTTCACGTTTAACTAAGAAATTTAAAAGCCAGGTTTGACGCTTTAATTAAAATCAACAAAAGACATCCAAGAAGAAAGATCTATATAGGACTTACCTCTTTTGATCTCAATTCGCCAGTCCATTTGCATCCTTCACTTGGGCATTTGATGGCAAGGGAAAGAACCTTTCTCTCTGTTGCTTTGTCTGGGAAAATATCACTCTACGGAAATAATAACGTCAAAAAGTAATCAAAAAGATAGTTTCAGTTAAAAAAGAAGGCTACACAATTTTCACTTGGTCCGCAGTGTACGACTTTTATGGCTCGTAGAATTATTATTTTTCAGGCTGTTAAAAAAAAGACGAGCGTTTATAAACTGACACAGGGGAATAACTTTTAAATGAAATGAAACGATCTTTGTACAACTATGTTATTGTGGTTGCGAAAAATCTTTCGAAAGAAAACATATAAATATTCCTGCTTGCTAATCAAAGAAAGGCACGAGGGAATAACGAAGCAAGCAAATTGAACAAAACACGTCTCGTAAAGTTTATTGAACGTATAATTTTCGTAAAAAAATTAATATCGATGATTGATTCATATGCAAGACATTTTTTGGTACAGAATGAGGAAAGGGCTGCTCATTTTAAACTTGAGCTGAGATAAAACTATTTAAAAAATCGTGCTTATGCTCTAAAGGCCTGTAAATATTTAAGTTAACGTTTTGTCAGTATCAGAGAAGCAATCTTTAATACTCTCTCTCGGCTCAGGTTATCTCGATCCACAGGGCAATGAAGAGGTTGTCTTCCTTCCTCAAGTCTGTTAAAAAAAATGAGAATAAAGCCATGTATTTAAATCATGATGTAAAACCGAGCTCACATTCCATTGCCCAAGAGCTTGATTGGTTCCTCATTCATGGCATATTTAACATCTAGACCGCACAGACTATACTCGTTCAAGTTTTCTGAGCCGATAGCTTGTCAAAGAAACGCGCCGAGTTCACTAGCTAGTGTGACTCGGAAATTAGATTAACGAGAACGAGTAATCTAATTGCTATAATGGAAATCCACTCGCATACTACCTTGGAATTAATTCCAATTTGTATTTATTTGAAGAAGCCGCCATTGTTTCGTTTTTGTTCAAACGCCAGCTTTTTTGCCACTTACCATCTTCACTCAATGGGTAGTTAATAGCAAGCCATCAGATTACCGCATTCGAATTCGTGATAGCATGTGAGTGGATTTCTACTAAGAGTCAAACGTGCAATCAACTCGTCGTTACGCGCCTCGTATACTGTCTATTGACTCATAGAAAACTCGGCCTCATAGTGTAACTGTTAAATAATCATGCGATGATTAACCCAGTAGCTTGTAGGAGCGCGTTCACTGCGTCGATAAGTTTGTATAATTTTCATGGCACGAAAATAAAGTTCGCTGGCCAGTCATGGCAGAGGTTGTGGTTCTTGTTTCTTTAGAAAATATATAGCCATTTGGAGGTTATATCTCAGGGAAATCAGCAACTAAACGTTGTGAGATGCTTTAACTTTAACTGATATAATTACCTGTAGCAAGCTAATCCGGCAATGTGCAGTCAGCACACGAGTGCTCGCGGATGGTACATATGACAGCGAAAGTGAAAAGAAAAAGAAAAAAACGATTTGACAAAAAATTACAATATACATCACGCAATATACAAGACTCCTTCCAGTGGAGTATTGCATAACGTGTACGGAAACGATGATGGCTGTCACTTGAGGGTCATGGGCATGGTATAATAATAACTAGGGGCAAAGTTCATTTGCCATATAGCCGCCCATTTCTCAAACTGGTACAGATCATGCTGTAGTACATCATGGTCTGGCCGAAGACTGGATATAGCGATAAAGCACACCATAGCCTGCACATAAGCTGACACTAGAGGATACACTCGAAGGGAGATCACTGACAAAGAGGAGGAACAAAATAGGCCCCAGGACAGTCCCTTGGGACAAAACGGAAGACCACGTATATGATAAAAAAATAAAATAAAATAAAAAATCCATTACAACGCGTGACAGTCTACCAACGAGGAAATCACGGAGCCAGGTATTTAGCTTCGTAGTGCTGCCATAGCATTTGCCTTAAAAAAAAAAAAAAAAAATCCTTTCATGGGGTACACCGTCGAACGCTGCAGCGAAATCCAGAAAGATCACATTAAGATGAGTATGGATGTTGAGGATTGTCGCCCACTTATAAATGACCGTAATTAATCGGGTCTCACACGAAGGTCCTGTCTGCAAGCGGTGCTGGTGTCCTGAGATGATCGAATTTGCCTTTAGGTGGCTACAGATCTGTTTCTAGGTAATGCGTTCAATAGTCTTGGCGACAACGGATGTTTACGACACAGGCCTGTAATTCTTATGGTCAACACAGTCTTCCTTTTCGAAGATGGCGGTGATATTTTACTTCTTTGCAGGCAGAGGGTAGAAGCCCGGTATCAAACGATTGGTTGAAAAGTAAAAGAAAGATCGGGGCTATCTCGTGTGAAAACTAAGGCAGGTACTTCGTTGGGCCCACAAGCTTTATCAGGTCCGATGGAGTCAAGCTGCGTTTGAATGCCATGGGTGCAGAAAGTGGTTTCCGCAATATCCTCATAGGGTGATTCAGGGAGAATTGGGCTAATGTTTAATTCCTTGCGCGTGAACACACTCTCAGATTGATCACTTAAGCCTTGCGCTTTTGCCTCGTCATTTGCACACACGTGGTTCTTCCAGAAAAGCGTCGGGATACCCATACCCTCTAAACTCAAAAGGTTAATATACGACCACGCCTTCTTAATGCCGGCACCGCTAATGCCGTCAGAAGACGGTACAATGCTACCCATAACGTCTTCAACGTATTTTGCGTGTGAATCTCGAATGCGCTCAGTTGTACTGTTGTGCATATGTCTATAGACACTTAGATCCTAAGCTTTTACTAGATCGCTTGACATCTGCTAATATACTGTATATGTGATTTTTTTTTCTAAGTGGCTATGGTATACACGCATTGCGTATATATAGAGTGTGGTGCCCAGGACCCGAGGAGAGGACCTTCCCGCCATGGAGGAGTAAACTTGTGTTTTCTTATTGCTGTGTTTCTTTGCATTCTGTTACAATAGTGGCGAATGCGCGAGGTAAACGATACGATCATATCCGAAGAATTCCCTAGAAACGTCTTCCCTGTGGCATACCACGCGTGATGGAAAGAGTTGTGGATACGGATGAGCCGATGCGAACCATGACCATCTGCATTCTTCCAGGCAGGTAGCTTCTGAACATGAGGCCCTTTCAAAACCTCAAACTGACAGCAGAAGGACGGCTCGATGTGGAGCTCGCCCGCATATATGCGGCTTTTTCACTACTGAATTTAACAATAAATTTGTACCGAGGGCATTTAACAGTAATGATAATGACAATGATAAAGCATTTATGTAGCGCATTTTCTATGAATATATTCAAATGTGCTTTACAACACTTTGTGGGGGACTTTCCCGGACTGCTTTATGGCGCAGTCCAGAAAAGAATGAACTGATAGATCATCACACCGGGAACTACGTTCCCCACTCTTCTCGAACAGTGTGTGGGTTCTTTAACGTCCCACGCAAGTGTTGTGAGACGGGACCTATGCAAGAAGACTAGAAAGTCTAACTATTTGCAGATGTAATTACAAAGGCAGCACTTTCAGCTCAGTTATTTTAAGACCCTAAGTGTTGGTTCGGCCGGGATCTGAACCCGCGACCCTCCGCTCAGCAGGCTGCCGCCTTATCCCGGCAGTCATTTAGCGATAAAACTAAGATCGCTTGAAAGAAAGCAACGAAACGCCGACAACAGATTAGTAATAAATTTTGCGTATGTTGTGGAGGGATCAATATTGATACCACAGCATGAAACGTCACGTAAGAGCGCTTTTCCCCTACGAAACCTTGTTTATGGCTTTAAAATGATGTTTAAGTGTACATGTACATTCTTGTGTTTTTAGGTGGATATTTTCAAAGGAAAACCAATTTTTGGAGCGATATTTGTGAAACTAAAATTTCACCCGTTACAGCGCATCGCTTCAGTCATAGTCATTAGTTACGTATTAGCTTCAATTACGCCATCATGACATCGTGCATTCCTAGGCATCAAGTTCCCGTAATTTGACACCGATCGCTATTACTAGAAAAATCGTAGATAATTCCGTACGCTTTGGATTCAATTGAAATTTTAGCTCTGTACGGCTAAGTTTTGCTTTTAACGTGAAATTCAGAGATTTACAACAAAATGAAAGCAGTGAATTGTTATGCAATCTTGAAATATTTCACGAGGTTCTGCTTCGCGAATCGAGATAATTTGTCATTTCCTGTCTTCCTGTTAGTAAGCATGAGTAAGTGATATTGTTTTAGGGAATGCCTTTCGTGTGAACTTTAAAATTAGATTGAAATTTCACTTCAAACGCAATTATTCGTTGAGAAAAAACATTCTGAAAATGGCTATATATTTTGGCGCGGAAGAATGGGCTAAGGTGCCAGTAATGAGCAACTGCCGAGACAAGCAAAAAAGCGCAAATGTAGTAGATTGCGTTCTTGAGGAATTGTATTGTCTCAGTCGTGCAATCTTTCGCTTCTGTTCTTGGGTGGTCTGCATAAAAATGATTTCCCAAAGAAAGAGGAGAATAACCAAACTTGAAGGCCGGCTTCAGACGCCGAACTTTTCAGGCGCCGAGCCTAATGTGGAGACAGGTCGACCCAAATAATCAACATTCCGCCTTCATTCAGACACGAAACTTTAGCAAACTGCTTGCAAAATGCCCTTTAATTACATGTTGTACTTGCTTGTCCTGTAGTTTGGCTCATGAAAAGTTCGGCGTCTGAATCCAAGTGGTGCACAGCCGTAATTCTTGGCCTAAAAAGTTCCGCGTCTGAACCGAACCTAGCTTACCTTCTGAAATGTCCATCAAGGCACCTATTACAGAATGTGTGTCCACATTTCGTCAAAATGGGATCCCTTAGCGGCAACTGGCAAATTACACATATAAAATCGTCCTTAACTTCTTCTACAAAATCCTCGTCGTATCCTCCAAACGACTGGTATCCTTGTGATCCCGCCATACTTTGATTAGTCACCCACTATGAGCGCAGATGGGTGGATTTAATGAACCAAGTCTGTTCTTGTTGGGGCAATCGTCATAACCCATACTGGGAAATCATCGTTCCTTGAAATTAACCGCAAATTTCAAATGTTCCCGTTAATTTAAGTCGCGCTCACCTTTGTGAGCGTCAATGTCCACATTGTTAGCTACAGATTTTGAAGTAAAGCGTTAATTCCCGTGACCTTAAGTTTTGTACCTACAACCTTGGCCAAAACTGTTGGGAAAATTTGTTTTACGCAGTGATGCGCAAAGTACCTGTCTGAACTTGCCTTACTACCGTGACACAAGTGCAAGTCTGGAAGCCCCTTCCCCCCTCCAAAACATAAATAAATAAATAAATAAAATAAATAAATTATTAGGCGCAGTCACAGACGTCTTCCCCAAAGTTCCCCTTGGGGAAATGGCTTGGGTTGCGCTCACTCTGGGTTTTGATCGATATACGCCAACACTGTCTTATGTCAACCTCTTTCAGCGGTGCATTTTACGTTATATGCGGTGCGTTTTATATTATATGCACTGCTTTTCTTATGATATGCGGTGCCTTCGTTGTTATATGCGGTACATTATTCATTATTTGCAGTGCTTTTGTCATTATATGCAGTGCTTTCGTCTTTATATGCGTTGCTTTGTTTTTCATCATTATACAAAGTTCTTTTGTCGTTATATGCGGTGCGTTCTTATGAGGTGAAGATTTGCCGAGGTCTGGGTAAGAGCTCTTAAAAATTCCACAATGCAATGAGCGCCGATATTGGCGATTCCGCCATTCTTTTTCCGGTTTCCAGCGCTCGAATACATTTTCAGTCATGGATTCAATTTGACACCAATTAAACTTGGGAACCTTGTCAGAAAGCGTTTTGAATGAGAGGATAGACCCAGGAGTAGCATTGTCTATGTCAGATAGCGCTTAGGCCGACCTAGGAGTGAACACGATCGTCGACCGTATTCGACTCTGAGAACTGTGCACAAGATGTCTCTAATCAAGGCAAACAGATGAGGATGATAAAAACGCAGCCTCAGGCACTACTTTGAGTTGCAGAGATTCTGTTAGGCAAGCAAGGAGCCTTTTATTTCAACCAAGCAGCACTGCTGGGAGAAATGGTAGCTCTGGAAGGGGGAAAAAGAGGAAGAACTCATGTCCGTAAAGGACGTGGACTGTACAGTTTGTCTGCCTTTCATCTCGCTTTGGAAAGAAAACCCGGACTACAACCAAAAGCATGCTACGTCAAGCGGGCTTAGGGTGTAAGAAAATTAAGCTCCTTGCAGATGACACAGAAGAAGATGTGTTGGATAAACGTCTTCAATAAAGGACACCTGAAATAAACCCATTTTTTTCCAATGTATTGGTATTAGCTTGGGAATGCATACATGTAGGTGTATGTCCCATGCTTGTGACACGATCATTGATTACCACGTCTCTCATTTATGCTAACCCCTTTTGGAAGTTCCCTAAGAGTCTGTTAATGACTTAGTTTTGCAGAAACGCAAAGAAACTGGGGTCAATGACTTCAGTCCAAGAAAAGGCTTCTTCAAGAATGTCTTGTTCCATACAATGCAATATGCCTTTACTCTAATTGATGGAGTCAAAGCTGCTCTATGGCATATCTTTTTTTAGGTTTAAGATATTTACTATTTAGCTTACACTGATAACATTGGCAAACGGCCAGTTGTAACTCTGCTAATCCCTACTAAGAGAAAGAAAAAAGAATTCTAATTCCTCAGTGTAGCACATTTAATGCCAAAGAGTCATATGACTAACAAGATGATGGGTCCATGCTATCAAAAAACTATAAACACAATTGTTATAGAGCTGGCGTTTTTCCGCCACAGCGCGCCCATTCATTGGTTAGTTCATGGTCACATGACATCTAACAATAAAACTGTTTACCGCCAAATGCCATGAGCGGGCAACTTTTGCGAAAACTATGACGTCAAACGGGAAACAGTTCACTGTTACCCGCGTAATGTTGACCGCTGTTGCACGTGATCAGAGCGTGCAGTTGAAGGTGGCCTGATGTTGTCGTCGGAATGTCAGCGCGTTTTTCAAAATTTGCTTTTGTTTTTATCAATCTTTTTTGCTATATAACAAATCACTTAATGACTGGTCCCTTGGGGAACAGTGAATGTTGTTTCCGTCGGGACCAGTCATTAAGTGTATAATATTCTTCTCAAACACTGTAAGATTCAGACAGATACAACGTTCCTCAGGTCATCCCATAGCCGCCTAGTCTCTGGTGCAGTTGTCAGTTGAGTCTTGAAGCAACGTTCCATGCAACCATTACATGACAAACTAACACCCGAAGCTAGACCAACACTTGATCCTTGCTACGGATCATTGTCAGAAGTTTTGCTTACAGGTGTAGGCTAGAGTGTGATAAAAGAAACACTGACCACATAAAAGAAGTTAATGGTCTGTTGCTTTGCCTTACAGGGAAGCAATAATTATTATTATGACAGCAATGATCAATGGTGCTCATTAGAATTTAGAGGAATGCTTAGTGCTTCTAAGTACACATCTGTCCCATAGTTGGTAGAGTTCCAACTTGATGGCACTTGGTTTCTAAGGGATTCTAAACAATGATCACTGAGTGTATAGGGCATCTCAAAAAATTGGCTTGCTGCCCTCATCTCTTTCATCATGAAGGAGTCCTTCCACGCCATAACATTTCACACCAACATAGTCGTCCTCAATACCAACTGGATTCTGCAGCTGGCCAGCAACCCATACACGCAGAGGAGAAGATTTCATTGTTCTTACACGGTGTCTGGACCGTGCATTTCACCACAACTCCAACTTTTCATTAATTTTAGGCAGGAAAACATGATGAAGAGCAGCTATATGAAGGTCATTGAATGGGTCTAGCAATGAAATAGAATAGTTGATAATATAGGCCCAAAACACCCTCAAAAACATCCCGCCACAACCTTTCGATACACTGATTGTGTGTGCTCTTACTAGTGATCATACTACCCCTATCTGCACCCCTTCTTGTTATCATGTAGTCAGCAACTAACACATTCTCTCGTCCTTTATCCGATCGCACCCTACTTGGGAGACCGTACTTTCCCACGCCCTTTAAAAAAAAAAAAACGGCAACACGGTTTCAGCCTTCTTGTTTTGGCGTTCAATTGCGACAAGCAGGCTGCTAAATCCATCGATAACACCAACAATAACAAAGTGCCAGCATACAAGCTTGTGGTTGGTGTCAATATGCCAGAGATGGTTTGGCCCTTTACGTTGTAGACACGTCGATGTTAAAATCGTCCTTTCTTTCTGGCATTGATCTTTCTTCCTTGCTTTGACCCCATCATGGTCAACCCTATGTATACTGTCTCTGATTCTCATCCTTTGCACCCTAACGCCTTTTTGATAAAGAATTTGCTTGATAAAGTTTTCCCCGCAAGGAAATTCCACAGTAACATTTTCAACTTCCGCGTCGAGGTCTTTGTCTGAAATGTCAGTGAACTCGAACTTTCTCAATCCGTATCGCCTCATCCTCCGGTAAATTGTACTATCTGATACAGCATGGATCGAAGATATTTCCTTGATTGTAAATCCCTCTTGTAGCAAATTACCTAGCACAGACTTTGGAATAAAGAAAATAGGGGCACCATAAGTTCCCTCGAGTTTCTTCGGTGCTTCTCCCCCAAATTTGGTGCATTCTATTCGCAAAGACATCATATCACTGCGAGAATTTATGCCTAGCATTTCCATTTCGTGTACCGACAACTTGAAAACAATGTCCGGAGTAATGTGTTCGGTTTGAGATTTATTGGCGAGACCTTCGAGTTTCAGTCTCTGTGTCCATGTCGATGTCTCCAAGAGAACACGAGCGACAACGGAAAAAAAGAAAAATGGCGGAAATCGCCAATATCGGCGCTCATTGCATTGTGGATTTTTTAAAAGCTCTTACCCAGACCCGGGGGAATCTTCACCTCATAGCGAAGAACGCACCACATATAACGACAAAAGCACTGCATACAATGACAAAAGTACCGCACATAAAGACGAAAGCACTGCACATAATGACAAAAGCACTGCAAATAATGACAAAAGCACTGCAAATAATGACAAAAGCACTGCAAATAATGACAAAAGCACTGCAAATAATGACAAATGTATCGCATATAGCAACGAAGGCACCGCATATCATAAGAAAAGCAGTGCATATAATATAAAATGCACCGCATATAATGAAAGAGGTTCACATAAGACAGTGTTGGCGTTCCATCGGAAAATGTCGTAACTACGCTATAACCTACCATACAAACACGTTAAAACGAAGATACTCACAGATCTAGAAACGCTTGAAACCCATTCACTACTTGACTGTTGTCGAGCTTGTAATGCAGAGGCGGGTGACGGAGCAGGTAGGATTTGGACCCAGGTTGAACACAGTCCGTAAACAGTACGTGATTTCTAGTGTTTGATACATTTCACTTCCTCATTGCCCGCCAATCATTGGATGTCTGGGGGTCACGTGACCTACGCATGCAGGTGAATTTTTTTTTGGGGGGGGGGGGTGCTCCACTAAGATTAAACAAATAAAAATTACAAACTTGACAAAGCCAGTCAATAAATTTGCCCTTTGACCATTAATTTGAAACATCTTAAGAAGACAGCTTTTTGGAGACAGGGGATCGTAGTTTCGGGTCTGAAATGTTCTTGGGAGATTTGAGAGCAACTGGGAGCAAATACGAAACAAAAAATGGTATCGCGTCCACACCACACGATATCCGAATGCCATAAAGGAATAAATCCTTTAACAAACGACAGATATGCATTCATTTAATGCACACAAACAAATCAATTTACAAATGCTCGTCCAAACATTTACAGTCATACAAAAATATTTTATGAACCATAAAAGCTATCAAATATAACAAAAATAACACCAATATACACCACAAACAAACGAACAAACAAAATAAAAAAAATTTCCATCATATAATCTGCATAAATAAATCAAAGGCATTAAATATATCTCTCGAGATAAATACTGCAATTATAAAGTTTGTAAGGTCATGTTTTGAACGCGATGAGGTCATAGATACAACGGCACACGAAACGCGTACTAGTTTCCTGAAAATCCTACTTATAATTTATCGGCCGCCATTTATGAATAGGGTCTGTACGAGACTGGTATTTATCACTATATCATTGCATAATTGCCAAAAGATCTACTAATACACAAACAGCGTAGCCTTTAAACACCTTGCGTAGATATAAAACCGTATTCGCAACGATACGTCGCATTAGTTCACACTGGGTCGTACAACTCTCTAACGACTGATTACTATGGCGATTGGTACGACTACGAAGGTTACATTGTTAGTGTGAACAAACTTTTTGGTTCAAAAGTTTTGTATTCAAGGGCAGTGCTAAGAGTAGATCTCTTTGCAATCAGTTCACCCTCGAACGCACATTTTGTTTGAATCAGCACGTAGGGTGAACTTCTCAAGTGAGTTTACGACGTCAGTTTTCAAAATTACTGAAAGTACCGCGTATAGTTTTCAGTATTGGTCTATAAACGTATGGCAGCTAAGGGCAATCGAAATAATATGATGCTGCAATCCGGGATGTTCTGAAGTCGTCAGGCGGTCGAAAGTACCCATCTTTAGTATCGACGACTTCTAGGCTGGTGTGAGCTTACTGCAGCACCTTGGAGAAAAACAAAAGATTATATGATCAATCAATGAATTATCTGTCACTAAATCATCGAAAGGAAATACCCCAAAAGAGGACAGGTCAACCGCCCAAAAGTGCATTATCGTGCTGAGGTCTTAAAGTGCTACAACGATCAAAAGTCACTTTCCGTTTTTCTCTACATTTCGAAAGGACTTGTGTACTCGGCATACGAGATTTTATGCACTTATTTCAAGAGGAAGACCATTTATTTTGACAGGAATTTTTCGATTTAACGGTCCGCCATTACTTGGGCGCGGTTCCGACCGATAAGCCCTGAGAGAACTGGATCGAGGAGAAAGAGACGTCATTTACTCAATAGCTTAAAAATGGAGAGTGTGATTGCGGCTTACTAAGTATGCAGCACGGGAGTTTTTTTTCCTTTCAGATTGTCAAATTCGCGTTCTGCACACGCTGCATTTTTAAGCTAGTGAGTAAATGACGTCACTTTCCCCTCGATCCAGTTCCCTGAGGGCTTATCGGTCTGATTAATTCATCGTAGAACCCGTGTCACATGATTGGAGCTAAGGATTTCAGTTTGCCGTATTCCTTACCTCTGTTGATTGCTCCCAGTCTGTTCTGTAGAGATTCTAGTCTGTGAATATACAAATTCAGTGAGTGATCAGCGACGTCACTTCCATTATGACTTGATCCAACAGACGAAGCACCCGAAGGTGATAAGGGACGATCGGTAACATCATCGTATCCACGGGCGGGTGACACCGAACGCTCGAGACGATTCGGCGAGGAGTGACGAGGTGACGAAGCGAAACGATCGTGATCGTTATAGTCATGTCGTGTGCTGAGGGTGTCACGAACTGGTGGCGACTTCATGGCTTGAGCATAATCGGAAGCCATCGGTTCTCGGGTTCGTGAAGCCGACGTCGCCCGAGAGTCCGACCAAGTTGTCGGGAAATACGTTCTTGGTGATCTCGGAGACGTTGTGGGATAACTTCGATGGGATAAAAGGCCATCACCTTCACGCCTACTAAGCTTATCACTTGAGGCAGTGTTAGCTGGTTTTGCATGACGATTCCCCGAATCCATCTCTCCTTTTACACCAGTATCAGGGTATATTTCATAAGTTCGCCGATCACTCCTGGGAGAGTACCTTTCAGTGTACGTAGAAACTCCACCATTTTGATGTAAGTTCAATGTTGGCCCAATATGGGCACTATCGCTGGTAGCCCGCGGAGCATAAGCGCCAACCGGAGCGTTGTAGACCGTGTGGCTGCTAACATCACCATTGACCACGCGCGATCGACTCGTACTCTCACGAGATCCCACGATGGAGACGCGTCTTGACTTGTTTACTAGAAAGTTCATGCGCTGGATCGCGAGGACAGCGCGCGCGACAGTACGGAATCTGTTGATACCAGTTCGCCTGTATGAACGGCCTGCGTTCTTGGGGTAGACACCCATCTGCGAAATCATAGCAAGGGTTGTAGATTCACAGTCTTGAAAGCCTCCTAATAGCAACAGCAGGTATTTCTTTTGATAGACGAGAGCTTTCCGGAAACTTTCCGCTTTGATGAAACGTTTGTAGAGCTTTAGGATCTGGAAAAGATTCCAAATTAAAGTTCACCTAAAGGCAAAAAGTTTCATTTTTCATTGTTACGATAATTCTATAGCAAAGATACTTTACCATTTTCACCTCGAAATTTCGCATTTTATGTGCCGCACTGGCTACGTAAAGTTAGCAAAAGTACCAGTCACATGGAGCCACGACCGTGCCATGAGAGGCATGGGTCTATTCTTGATTTTACTTCACAAACTGCTTTGCATTCAAGTTTTCAAAGAACTTTTGCATTGCAAAACAGCTTGTGAGGCAAAATCGAGAATAGACCTATGCCTCTCACAGCTTGGTCGTGGATCCAAATGATTGCTAGTTTTGCGAACTTTACGTACCTTGAATGGCACATACAAACAAAACTTTGAGGTACAAATGGCAAAATATGTTTGCCTTGGGTAGAGAGATTTATGTTAAAAACTAAAAAATATTTTAGTTTAGGTGCACTTTAATTATAAGCCACTGGTTTCAGCACAGGTAGCACATTTATTGTACAGCACACCCACCTTAGCGCGTGGCCATGTTATTTCGTCCATGTCTGATTCGTGGCCGCTAATTGGTATGCGCATTGCCGCTTTCTCGCTGAACCCTTCTTTGAGACGTGACAGCTCGGCTTGCGCTGCTCGCAAGGCTTGCTGGGATTCTGCTTTTTCCCGAGCCCACATTTCTCGTTCAGCTGTAAGCACAGACTCGGAATGTTCTCTCGTCAGTCGTGAATTCTGGTTGTAAAAATGAAAGATAGATTTGTGTTGGTCCCGTATCTCGTGGGGTTACCTTTTTACCGATGCGGCGCCATCTTGAATTCTATTGTTCTTCGAAAGATATTACGGGATGCCCAGAGGCAAATTCATACATGCCGTGGGTATAAACTTGGTTTTCCTTTGAAAAAGGTCAAGCCACTTTGATTTTTACATCCTTTGCTTTAAACCATAATGGGCTCTTTGCATGAAACTGTCACATGGTACAAAATCCGACATGCTGGATGCCAAAGAATGCAAGTCTCCTCTAACAAAGCGATTACAACCAGCCAAGCATGACTTTTCCTTGTTTTCGATGTCCCAGTGCGTAGCTTGCCATCCAGCAGGGCTGATTTTATACCATGTGACAGTTTCATGCAAAGGGCCCATTAATCTGAGACAAAGGAAACACGAAAATTAGTCTGGTCTGAAAATTATTGAACCAAAACCAAATTTATACCCGCGTCGTTGTGTGCGAATTTGTCCCCTGGGTATCCCATGATATCTTTCTCTCGGAACAATAGAACTCAAGATGGCTGCCGTATCGGTAAAAGGGTCTATTGCGACAAAGCCGCCATTTCAGTCCAAGCTGTAGGCAGAACGTATCTCACCTAAACCAAGTTTAATGGCCTAGCTCCCACGAGTCTCCTGTACGTCAGCGGTAGAACATCCGAACCAGTAATTGGAAGGTCATAGATCATCGGTAGGGTACCCGAACTAGTAATCGGAAGGTCGTAGCTGATCGGTGAAACATACGAATGGTCATGGGATGGTCACAACTTCGACTCCTGCAGTCGGGAGCACTCGGATTTTCTCCGAGTATATGACCACCTCATTACTCAGTAACAAACTCTTCATTTCAAAGGTGGTTTTGTTCGCTTCACAACAGAGTCTAAATGAAGTTCGTCATCCACTGCACTTGAATGTTGTCGACAGCGTTACGCGGACAACCACTTGATCCGTGACATGTGCATACAGTGGAACTTAATTGAAGGACCGATTTCAAGTTAATCTCTTCAAAATGATGTGTATGAGAAAACGACGTTTTCACAGGGACTAATGCTTCCCGGCCAAGCAAATTGGCCGGGCACCGTGAATAACATTTATCGGTACATCTCACCTGTTCATTTGTACGTTCTCGCTGTCTATACTGAGCAATTTGTTCTTCTAGGTTTCCCAAGGCGTTTCTTAATTCCTTTTTCTCTTCATTCAACTTGGAGACGAATTCCGCCAGTTCTGTGTTCTGGCGAACGATTCTTTCTTGGGCAGCGGCTTTAATAGGTGACAATGGAACAGTTTGACTGTCCTATTAACACAAAGCATTTTCACTCCACAGTAAGGCAGAGAAATCAGGTGTAAATGACAATTTCCTCCCTGAACTATTTTCCCTCACATTTTCGTACAATACTTTCGACATTCGCTGTTAAAAAGAATGTTATAATTCAGAGTCGCCAGTGCATTTTCCGCAAAACGAAGTCATGGTCGAATGGTTTTGCAAGCTATTTTGTTGTATTCAATAAAAAACAAAAACAGAAGAGAAACAAACAAACAAACAACAACAACAAAAACAAAGGCAATTTAAAACGACAACTTCGCCGTCCTTGCAGTCCTGCGTGGTTGCTTTAGGTACAAAGCGAGTGTCCAAAGAACAAGAAAAGTGCGTTCAAAACTTTTATATCAAATATTAAAGCGTGTAAAGTTGCATCCATGCTGACTTGTGCGCTTACACATACTAGGAACCAAGCTAAACACAAGATCCATAACATACATCTATGTGCACTGTGAGCGTTGCTCTGATTTGCTCCAGTTCTTTCAGAAGATTTCCGAGGGACTGTTTGACTCCTTCCAATTCCTTGTTATCCCTATGAAAAGAGAAGGTCGAGGTTTTCATCACTTATGTCCAGAAATGCACGTAATTAGATGAACACTGAATGTTGATATCCATCACGGAGTCTCCCGTTAAGTCTAAGCGTCTAGTGTCTATTTCTAACAATAAGGCTGGAGCTAACGTTCGGGTTATTTTTAGGTGAGCGTAAATGCAACTGTTTATGTTTACTTCAAAAAGCACAGTTTGGGGAACACTTTGTAACGCTTATCAAAATCGGCGTGCATCTAATCACGTCCATTTCTGTACATATCTAATGTAATATGTAATGAGCGATGACTATGTTCACCAAGTGGGACTACCTCGGTCCCACTGCTTAATCTGGAGCAAAACAGCTAAGTGACGAGACTGGCTTACACTGTGCAATGTTGAGGTCGTGCAAGCGCTTACACACATGGTACCATGGAGAGTTTTTTTTAAAATTTACCATATCAACCCAATTACTAATAAATTACTACAGTTTATCCTCACCTGGTCTTCGCCGAATCAATGGAGTTCTGATGCTTGCTGATGATCACCTGATGTTGCTGTCGCATGGATTCTAACTGCTGTTGATGAAGCAGCAGCCGCATGCGCAGTGGGTACATAGAAGCCTCCTGGGAAGGGAAACAAGTGGCACAGTGTAATGGATCACGATTTTTGAGTGACGCTGGAGACCAGATAAAAACATCTGATAGCCTTCTATATGATGTTCGGAACTTAAGATCTCTTAAGCCGTATTTCTCATTTGTTTTTTCATCAGTGAACCACGCCTACCAAACTGCTTCTACATTTCCAGAAACTCTGATAATAGCGGGTGGGCACGGTCACTAGGTAAAGAGACGTGTGTCCCAAACGGCCAGGAAAAGGAATGGAGGAACTGAGATTGCTACTACCCCTCTCCCCAATTGCATGGTGTGTTAAGCCCAANNNNCCCCCCCCCCCCCAAAGAAGCATGTCGCCGCGTACGCGGTCATACATAACGTGGCCAACAAAGTTTCATGTCGGAGAGGGCGTATTTTCAAAGGCTTTTAGTGGGACGAAGCTATTCCTTTCCTAACTCCCTCGAAGCCTTCTCGCATCTTTGATCACTCAATCTCTCGTGGTGTTAACACACTCGTTCTACTACAAAGTACCGCCGAAAACCTTGATGAACAACAGGTCAAACTAACGAGATCGAGAACCACAGAATAACCGAATGTGATCACATTATGACGAATCAGTGCATTTACTTTCTCAGATTGTTTCAATGTTTGATCTTCCAAATCTTGTCGCAGCTCATCTATCTTCGTGTCCCTTTCAGTCAACTCTCTACTCAGTGAAGCGTTCTTTTCTCTTTCCTTATCTAGTTTCTGTTCAAGGTGAGCCCGCTTTTTTTTCTCGTTGTCTAGATCGCTTTGAATCTGTCGTTCTCTGTCCTTGTAGCTCATGGCAGAAGCTTGTTGTACGTCTCGTTCGTTCTGCAGTCTCCTCGCACGAACTCTTTCTTCCTCTAGAGTGCCTGTTAATTCAACAAGTTGTTTCTGCGAGGAAGAAAGACCAGTGGTGAACAATGACCTCTCTGCGGTAAACGACAAGGGCCGAGTTGCTCGAAGTATGGTTAGTGCTAACCATCGGTTATGTCCTATCAAAACCTACAGGTTGTCATGGTATTTAACCCGGGTTAGCGTTGACCTTGCTTCGAGCAACTCTGCCGAGGGTTATGAGATCTTCAGTCTGACGAATTTCTAACTTTCAATACAATTACTTTTGCGAATCACTGTTGCGCACGCAAATCAGTGTTGCCACAATGTCTCCTTACGTCCTTTATCGAGCGCGCGCGCTGAGTTAAAATGTAAAAACAAAAATAAAAATAAAATAAATAAATAAATAAATAAATGAAATAAAATATGACGTCGGCGAGGGCTGCGATGACTTTGCATGGCTGTGCCTCTTTTATATGCCTGGCGACCAGTGTTCTTCGTTTTATTTATCAAATTCTTCACTTATTCCCACCAAAATGACGAAGTAGCGAGAAGGTCCGACAGCGCGTTGTTCTAATTACATCTGATTGTGCTCTCGTGGCATCGAATTCCTCAGATTTTTCAAGAATGACTGAGGACGAACCGCGTTTATCCCAAACGAAAGTTATTAATAATAATTCCTCTTGAAGAGATGACAGTGCAAGCATATATTTGGTTTGTAGACCTGCTCAAGTTCGCTACAACATGGAACTTGAGGTGAAGAATTTTCTTTCCTAGCTTTTAAAGATAACTCGTTTTGAGTTCATCACGGCCAATGCTTCTGTAAACAAAGTAGTCTCAGCGTGCTACGCATTGTCTCCGCAATTATCCGAGTGACCTATTTTTGCTTTTTGGCATTTTTCGCACGCTTCAGTCATAATCTAACTGCAACAAAAGTTTGTGTAAGTCTGAGGGTACAAGATTTGAGCGCGAGCATCCTTAAAACGCAAGGTTACAAAATCGATTCTCCTATCGACACGAAACTATACCAAGGATTGGCAAAATGACCAACGGCAAAATGACGACTCGATATATGGGATAAATTAATACCCACATTCACAAAGGAAAATCAAACGGTGAAACTATGATTCTGCGGCAGTGAAGAGTGAGACCCTTACTAATAAATTGGTCGCCGATGTCTCGAGCGTTACCTCTTCATCCGCTCACCTCTTTAGTAACCATAGAACGTAGTTTTGACCTCTCTGGATACGGACAGCCCGCACTTAAGTGGAGAAATCTCCGGGTGTACTCCTGTTGGCTGCTCGCATACAGGAAGGCTGAATCTATTGAGGCCGTAAGTGTGTCCTCACCTGTACAACATCCAGGGCTCCCTTGAGCTGTTGTGCTACAAGCTTCTCCGTCTTTGCGGACTCGTCGTTCTTTTCTTTTTCATTTTCAAGTGAAACTTCAAGGAACGCACTGCGGTTCTTCTCATCCTCCAGTGACGTGCTAAGTTCCACGGACCGATCTCTGGCTGCACTTAAAGCCGCCTGCAGCTCTAAAGAGTAAAGCGGTTAAAGTTTGATTAAAGACGGATCAAGGTCATATTCACGCTCAAGTGGTTATGCTTTAAGAGTAAACTATTTGGTACCCGAAAGTCTGGGTTCGCACAATTTTTGGCGTCAAAAATTCAAGTGCTTTTCAAAGACTTTCAACTGAAGGATACAATTCGCATTTTTCAAGGACTCAATGAAATGCAAAATCAAACAAGTGGAATAGTTTTTACCGTTTTTTTGTTTCGTTTTGTTTTGTTTTTTGTATTCCTGTTTATTCCGTTCATTCTGATATCGAGAGCAGAATGAACGGAATACTATTCCGTTCATTCCGAAAGCGGAATAGG
Organism: Astreopora myriophthalma; assembly: GCA_014634185.1. NCBI lineage: Eukaryota > Metazoa > Cnidaria > Anthozoa > Scleractinia > Acroporidae > Astreopora > Astreopora myriophthalma. Next base: position 271,288 of record BLFK01000498.1, read on the forward strand.
TCCCCCCAAAACGCGTAAACCGACCATTCCGTCTATTCTTATTCCGGAATGGTCCCCCAAAAATGCACCCTATAAAATAGTTAGCCAATCTCAACAAAAGGCGGCATTTGGTCAGGGGGGAGGGAAGGGGATTTGCATGTGGACTCTCCGAGTTCAAATCTCCTTCAGCTTCTGACCACCATCTGGACTTGTCGTCGCTGATCCCGAATTCAACTCCACCACGCCTGTCAAATAGCCAACTGAATGCCTCTTTCCCGCTGGGTCTGTTAGCGCTGTTACAAGCTTGAAGCCTCAGTCGTGGTGAATATAGAAGCGACAGGTGTGGCGAGTCACGATTCGTTCAGGTCTCTCTTCTGATTTGGTTAACCAAGCGCGACAATGCAAAAAACAACCAACCAACCAAACAAAAACAACAACAGTAAAAAAACAAACAAAACACTTTCCGATACTTAAGTTAAACAGAAACGGATAAGAGAAAACACGCGTCATAAACATGCATTGTGCTGATGAAAGCAATGATAGGAAAACTAAAATACTTCATCCGTAGACTGAAAAGGTAGAACCAAGGAACTCGTCTGAAATTGAGTAGTCTCTTATTGTAATAGACAGTATATATCACATTTTCGCGATATTTTCCGAAGCCTTTCATTTATTGTAAAACACTCCAACAATATGTCGTCTATGAATTATTAATGAGTTTGAGAAGTATATATATCACACAAATTTGACTGACCTTTATTGGCGTGCCTGAATTGATCCGCTCGATCCTTAGCGTGTTTCAAGGCCTCCGTTTGGCGCTTTTCGTTCGTCAAAGCGAGTTGAATCTGCTCTGTGCGAGACTTTTCATCTCTCAAAGCAGCAGACAGTTCCTGGATTGTTTCACGATCTCGTTCTGTTGAAGAATAAGAATAAATTTACATTACTGGCTTCATGGAATGGAATACATGCTGAAGTAAGGAAAAAAGAAACTAAGTCAAACACACCATAAAATTATCCATCACTGGATTTCGCTTGAATAAACTGAAACTTGAGAAGCCTTTTGCACAGCGATTTTAACGCGGGACTACCCCTAAATAGCTCAGTTTCATTTGAATTCCCTTTATTTCGAATTCAACCCACAGAAATGAAAGTTACAATCACGCTTTACACCAAAACAGTGACCATCCAAGAAACCATCATTTCCAACCAGAGTTTGTCATTTCTAAATTAAACATGGGGAAGTATAATTAAATATGGGGACTTATTTCCTGGTTTTTGGTGGACACAGGACAATATTTGACCAATTAATCCTCGGTCGGACTTACAACTTGACATCCACATCGTGGCACAAGGAGGGGGGGGGGGGGGG
>BLFK01000498.1:281734-302824 GCA_014634185.1 Astreopora myriophthalma
TGTTTACTTTCGCTATGTTTTTCATTTCGAGCTCTTCCTTGACTTGTTCGATTTCCCTCTGACGTCTAAGTTCCTCGTCCTCTTTCACGGCCGCCAGTTGGTTCTCGTATTGGCGTTTAAGGTTCTCTTCCACGCTTTTCAATTTCTGAATAAAAGGAAACGAAACGAAAAGAAAAGCCTCTCTTTCAAAGCGAGTCCGAGTGCGAAAGTTCTGTGACGGTTATTAATTTTGCTTTACATACGAATAAAGAAAAAAAATGATTTGCATAAGAAAGACTTCGCACTTAAACTCTCTTTGAAAAAAAAAAAAGGCTGAAGTAAACTAGAAATGGCCCATTGTTTAAAAGCGTAAGGTGATCACTAGGTTACGGTAAGATTTTGCATGGACCATTTCCTCATTCCCAAACTGTCCGCAACATTCTTAAAGGAAGGGTTCACGGCTCAGCGGATATGCGTGGCATGGCGTCAGTTTATTGTTTCGTAACCAATCGGAAGCGAGAACACAACTCTGGTGGGAAGGTCTCATTTCGCGACCTGTCGCCGTTCTCGATCAAGTAAACATTATACATGCGTATTGCGTACCGTCGATTGCATCCACCTTTCCACGCGCGTGATAAAAACATGTTCTGTTGGCCTATCAAAGTTCAATGCTTTGACAGCAAAACTTCAATGCTTCGACAGCAAAACTTCAAAGTTTTCCCGCCCATTTGTAGCGCTATTCATTCAATGCTGCTCGGCAGGATATTTTTCAAAAGACGAAAGAGAGGAAAAGAATCATGTCTGATCACAGAACTGTTGAAGAGTTTTTGGCCGAAAAAGATCCTGATCACCCAGATCATCATTTTCAATCGCGGCAGGAATTTAGTGTTGACCCAATGGTTTTCTTTAGCCGGCACGCATGCGCTCATCTGTGAATTCAGCCCTTTAACGCCTGGGATAATAGCGTATAGTGATTAAAGAGCCACCAACCTGCTGAATAGCAAGCTGTTGACTCGTGCTGAGTACATCCTCAGCCCCCGAGGGTACCCCCCTACGAGCAGCTTTCAGTTCCGCCTTGAGTGCATTGACCTCGGCTTGGTGCGCTTTCTGAAGATCCGCGACAGCAGTCACGTGATTGTCCTCTTGGGATTTGAATGTGTCACGCAGTTGGTCCATTTCAGCCCTCAGAGCAGCCAATTGGCGTGACTCGGCCAAAAGATTTCGTCGCATGTGTTCATTTTCGTTTTCTTTGGTGCGCATGGCTTCCTGGACTTGATCCAATTCCTTGTTTATTGTTTCCAACTGCAGATGGAGTAGAAAATTACAAACATCAAAAAAGCTTGCTGCAGTTAACAATGTGCCGGTCCGTCTTCATAAAAAAGGTTACTAAAAGGAAAGGTACCTAAAATTCAGTTTGTACAAAAATACGTTTCAGATCGTATTAAATCGGGTAACGTCTTAGGACTTATTAACATTTGTATCAATTGAGATGAGCTGCCAGCTCATCAGTTGATCCAGCTGCTGCTGCTGCTGCTACAAGAAAGATCTACCAGTTTTGGCTGAAATGTTCCCATTTTTGTTTTGCTTAATCTGAAATCGGAGAAATACAAATCAGTGATGTATCACCACCATAAATTGACACGACATAATAACGCAACGAGTTATTACCGCTTTTCTGTGACGCTTTGCATCAGGTTTTGGTTTTGCTAATTTGTTCAGTGTCCCATACTTTCCAGAAAGATAACCTTCCACGCCAAAATTTTGTTTTCGCAACGTTGCAACTACAACACAGTTACGTAAAAAAAGGAGCACTAGCGCGAGCAAGGTCACAAACATCAGACGTAAACTTGCGCGCTCTGTTCTTTTTCGAAACGAACGGAGTTTCCCCCGTAAGAGCGTGCGCAATTCCGACATCAGGATCCCAAGTAAGAGCTAACCTGTTTTGCGAGAAGCACTTCAGCTTCTGTTTCTCGTTCTCTCTCGGTCCTTTCTCGAGACAGCTCCCCTTGCAGCACCTTGATTTCCTTCCCTATCGTGATCAACTCCTCGTTCTTTCGTCTGGTCTCTTCATCCTTGGAAGCTATCAGTTGCTCGTTCACCTTTAACTTTTCTTCGTAAGAGGCTATAGTTCCCTCGAACTCCTTCACCTTTCCTTCAAGTTCCTCGATAGCTCCCTGTTGTTGTGTTAACGCGTCTTGACTCCCTACAATCAAGGCAAGAATTAAGGATCAAATTTCGTGGGGTAAAAAACAACAACAAACCAACAAAAAAAACAAACAAACAAAAAGCCGTTATCTCCTTTCCCGGTTTCTACCGTTTACCATCGAAAAGCTGAAATGGTTTTGATCCATGGTAAATCACGTCGTATTTTGAGTTTTGAGTCGACCAAATGCTGTGAAATGTACATGTCGTGGGACGCGGTGCTGAAGGGCTGAATGCGTTCAGTGGACTTCTTTCCTTAAACACTACACTTTGTTCTCCGCTTACTCTCGTCTTTGCACCCAGGTATAAAAATGATTAAAAGATACCAGCGACATTCCGATGAGAGGGGAACGGGGCTAGGGAATACTGAGATTGATTAGCTAGTATAATGCGGAGAGGGGGAGGGGAAAGTGGCCATTTGGAGCACCTACGCGTTGTGGGACGTACGGCTTTACACATTCAACGCCAAGATAAACTGATCGCCAAAAGGTCTCGCCGATTTGAGCTCTCCTGCTAATAATACAACTAATTCTCTTCCAGTTTCGGTCACAATCCTAACACAAAAGTTTCAGGACAGAACGTTCAATGGATATACACAAACCAAATACTTACCTTTGAGGGCTTTGTCGTACTCCTCCTTACTCGCCATTTCCTCTTTGCTCTCTTCCAGCATTTTCTCCAGTTCCTTCATGCGTGTTTCGCGGTCGAGGATCAAATTTTCCTGCTCCTTCAGCTTGCTGTGTTGATCTTCCAGCAATTTTTGTTGTTCTTCTATCATTTGGTTCATCTCTTCCATCTGCTCGGCCAGATTACGCAATTCCTCCTCTTTCTTATCGTGAGCCTCTTTGAAAGCGTCCAACTGTTCGGCCAACGCTCGGGATTCTTGATCTTTCCGATCGTAAGCTTCGCGCTCGTCTCGGAGCATTCGGATGGGTGTCGGAGTTTCGTCGCGTTCCTCTCCATTTGCGTGCTTGACACGGTTAAGCTGCTCCTGATTAAGAAAAAAGAAATGAACATGCGATTGTGCTGCACACCGCTAACCAACTGCGCTATGAAGCCAACCGCGAATTAATCACTTAGCTTAGTAACAACCGTATTGTTGGGTCCATTAGTCATTAGACTTTAGACCTTATATAGGCTTTCAATGTGCACTGATGAAGACGAAAGAAAAGTCATCGTCCCATTTGAATACCGAGTTCACCTAGTAGGTGTTGTTAGAAATGCCTGTTGCGAGAGTTTTCATGGACCTTCGTGATAGCGTCAGCCAGCCCCCCCCCCCCCCNNNCCCCCCCCCCCCCAGAAACGACGACGACGACGACGACAACAACAACAAGGGATGATCTTTTTAGTGACATTTACCTTCAGCGCTGAAATCTGCAGAAAAGCTTCATTCAGTTGTTTCTGTGATGCTTCCTTCTCTCGTTCCAGGTCCCTCTGCGTCTCCTCACTAGTCTCCAAGTCCTCTTGGAGCTTCTCCTTCAACTCATGTGCTTCTTTCAAAGCTTCCAATTCCCTAGTGAGCTCATCTTGTAGCTCTTTTATCTGCACTAGCATGTCCAACTCCGCTTGCGATTTTGCGGTTAGTTCCTTGTCTAACTCCTGGGTGTTTTGCTCAGACTTCACCAAACGTACTCTGAGGTCCTCCACAACGGACTGCAAATCTTCATTAGGCTTGCCCTCAGAACTTACTTTTCCTTCCAACTTTTTGCATTTGCTGGCCAAGTTGTCTCTTTCTGCACTGATCTGTTCAACTAACTCCATAAGCCTGTTTGCTTCAGGTTCTTGAATGCTCTCTTCCAGGGCTTTCTTATAGTCTTCAACTTGTTGTTGAAGCTCTTCAATTTTGTCCTGTAATTCGCGTGCTTTTTCCCCTTCATGTTTCGACTCTCCGGTGTCTGTCTCTTGCTGGACTCCCCATAATTCCTCACCTTGTATTCCTCCCTCGACGGTTTCTACAGTGGTCACCTGTTGTAGAAAAACGACGATCAGTCGGTCGGTCGGTCGGTCGGTCGGTCGGTCGGTCGATCGATCGATCGGTCGGCCGGCCGGTCGGCCAGTTAGTTATGCACAATCAATTAATTCCTACTCTTTAAGTGGCTGTAAGTCTTTTTCTTTTTTCCAAAGATGTCTGGTAAATGGATACGAATCACTGCAGGCACATGCATGCGTACTCATTACTCTAATAAGCACTGAAACCATTTTATAACGATGATTTAGTATTTCAGCCACTTCCTATCCTGAGCAATTTTGAAACGATTAAATAAAGTTACAGATACCGGAGTGAATCACTGCGAAATACCTGTATTAGAGGTGCTCCCATTTGAAGTGTGGCGGCTCGTTGTAGTTTCTCAATCTCATGTCTGTCCGCCTCCTTCTCCTGCTTCAGGTTATCCAAAAGCTCGCTCTGTTCCTTTGCCTGCGCCTCCAACACTGGAACTTTCTCCAAATAAATCTGTGCTTTCTGAAGCAATTCCCTGTTCTTCTCGTACTCGAGTTCAGCGCTTGCAAACCTCGTTTCCAGCTCTTCATTTTTCTTGGTCATTTCTTCAAGTTGCGTTTTCAGTTGCTGCAGCTCTTCAAACTCCGAGGTATCTTCTCCCTTTGCCCTGGACAATTCAATCTTTAACTCCTCTTTCTCGTCCCAGAGGCTTTGAACAGCTTCTCGGAACTGTTCAATGGCGTCCTTGAGCTTTTCATTCTCCTCGTGCAATTCAGAGATATCTTCCCGTAGTTTTGCGACCTCCCCTTTCAGACGATCGTTCTCCTCAATCACTTGGCCTTCAGAGCCTGTCATCTGCGATCGGCTTGCCTCCTTTTCTATAGACGACAATTTTGCGGCGATAAGCTCTTTATCTTCTTTGAGTAGCTTGCATTCTTCGCTAAGTTCCTTTACCTTCGTCTTAAGTTCTTCTGGGCCATCGAGCTCCTCGAGTTTCTGTGCCTCGATTTTCAAGACCTTCGCCTTCAGTTCTTTGTTTTCTTGAGCCAATTGATTAACCACCGTCTTAAGTGTTTCATTCTCCTCTAAGAGCTCGTCACCAGACTCCTTGAGGGTATCTACCTCGTCCGCAAGCTCGTCTCTTTCCTCTTTCAACTCGTTTATCTCGCGCACAGACTCGTCTTCCTCTCGCTTTTTCTGGACTACCTCTTGAGCCAGGCGCATTCTGCCTTCCTCCTTCAGAGCTTCCACTTCAGAAATTAACATCTCTTTAGCTTCCTGTAAATCCTTTTCACGGGATTCAGATTCCTTCAACTTTTTTTCAGCTGCCTCGATCCTAGATTTCAGCTCTGTGTTTTCCTTTCCCATTTCTTCGAACTTTTCATCAAGTTCTCCTTCACCTTCTCCCTGAGTGGCATTAGTTTTCATCTCCTCTTGTAACCGATCGTTTTCGACTGCCATGACTTCCATTTGCTCATTAGCTTTGTTGAGTTCGTTTTGCAGTCGTTCTTTTTCTTCCAATTCCTCTTTCAGCCGCGCCATTAAATTCTCCTGGGCAGCCATTACTTGTCCGAGCTCTTCGTTTCGTTGGACCGTGACGTCATGGAGTTCTTTCTGGGCTTTGCGAGCTTGATTCCACTACAAAGGAAGCATACGACAAATCATGGAATTAGCGAGATAAAGTCATTTACGAAGTGTCACCACCACCGGCCCTTAGACCATGGGCCCGTCTGTGGAAAGTTCCGAAAAGTTTACGGGCAATCCGCTTATTCTGACAGTCTGGCCCGGGTTGCTCGAAGCATGGTTAGCGCTAACCGGGGTTAAATACCATGGAAACCTATCGGTTTTCACACCACTTATCCAATGGTTAGCGCTAACCGGGCTTCGAGCAACCGGTCCCTGGTCTTTACACACGCTCTAACGGTAAGAAAGGGAAAACTAATGGCAAAATTTCATGGCTTAAAATGTCTTCCGTTTTAAGACACGGAGGGAATTATATCACCCGAAATACGCCCGAAAAGTTTCGGGGCTTCCGAGTCTTCCATGGCATACAGCGACTTGGCCTATGAGCACCAGTGCAAAAACCATCATACCTGCTTAGTCATCATTGCGACCACTTCTAGTAGCTTTTGCGCAGCAGATCTGAGTCTGACGCCGGAATCTACAAATGGTTTGAGGAACAACAGATTACTAAGGAAGCCGATTAAGTACAACCGACAAACAAACAAACAAACAAACAACAAAGTAGGCAAACTGAGATAACTTAAAATAAACAAAAGACTAAACTGTCTAGCAAAAAAACCTTAAACACTGTTTCACTCTAGATTAATTAATTACGCGGGAAAACGCAACAATCGTTAATCAGCTATAATTGAACAATCACTAATTGATCGTGCATGAGACACAACGAACGTTGGAGACAATCATCGGGTAAATATTTCCTTTCTATGGAATTGTAATTTAGTAGAATCCTTACTCATCCATCATAATTGCTGTATTTTTGCTATAGATTTCGAACGAGCATATGTGTATGAACAGATATTAAAGAACACAGTTTGAAACCGTTGGTTACAGCAGTATAATTGTTGTTTACAACGATACAAACACGAAGACGCGCTATAAAAGGAGCGGTACCTTAGGTACCTGCGAATCCTTTGTCAATCAACCGTCGACGCATACAGAGCTCTGCGAAAATTTGTGCAATAAAAGACCTTGCGAGTGTTCCGTTTGTAGTAGTTTATACGGCTGTATTGTTTTTGCGATATCCGGTCACTTTAATCGCCATGGAAGTATATACAACAAAAGAAATACCACATCGGTGTTATTGTGTTATTGTGACCGTTGGTCGCCATTTTGTTTTGTTAGCTCACTCGAGCTGAAACAGGGGGAGGAACCATCCCTTTTATAGTGCGTCTTCGTGTTTAAGCTCGGAATTGATCAGGGTCTCACAGAAAACAGATCAAACAAAATCTGTTCAATTAGTAAATAACTTACATTAAGTGGCAAAGTAAAACGTCACTTGGTAGTCAAATTAACCATGATCGTCCCTCTCACTAAGTCACATTAGTATAATTTTCAGCGGTGAATACAAGAATTCGGTGTTATATTTACCGCGCTACCCGGTAAATATAACATTTTGGAGGCGCGGCTGCTAAGCTAAGCAAGAACTTTTCGTGCCTTTTTATCGTGTTTTAGCACGTTGTTTTGCGAATTCTTATATTCACCGCTTAAAATTATACCAAAACAATTATTCGCCCAACTGTCGCTGGATTGGTAAGGTCGGAGACTGTATCGACGATAAATTCACACTGTTTCGGTTTTGGTTGGTTTAACATTTAACAATTATTCGCCGAAGGCGAAGTGAATATTGGTGAATATTTACCGAGACGTAGTCGTTGTAAATATTCCCCAATATTCACTGAGCCTGAGGGCGTCTAAAATACCCTGCTCTGCTCGATTTTCGGGGCTTGGTTCCTGGAACAAGGATAGGTCTGTCCCGGGAAATTCCACGCCCTGACCCATCGCCGAATAGGTATGTTTTCCTTTCTTAAACATCCTTAGTCTTCCTAATCTGAGCCACGCCCCTCGAAAGTTTTATATTATTTTTATTTTAAACGATGGCCTGCGCCAAAGCGTTAAAGCTACAAACTAACATACACACAAACAGTACTAACAGTAATTCAACACTATGGACAAAAGTAGGGTAAGCCGCAGCAGCGTAGGCCAAATACTGTGGGACCGAAAATTATGTCTGTCTATTGCTTGGAGGGGTCCGGCCAAAAATCACGAATCGACAGTAATGTTCCGTACCTATAATCAGCTCCTCTGCTTGATCATCTAAGCTTGGTCCCTGGAACATTGTATCGGTCTGTCGCTGGGACAGCTCTAGTCCCTCATCACTGAGCAGGGATAAATCGCTCTTATTGGTCAGCGTATTATCTTCAGATTCGGAGAGCTCAGCCGCTGCACCTTCACAAAACAAATGGCCGGCGGATTGGATAAATAACAATAACAATAACAATAACAATGATAATAATTGTAAGAGCACATGGGACGGATATGGAAGAGCCCCCATACTTCTTATCTCCCGATGCACCTATGGCGCTGTGCGGTTCGAAACGAAAACAAGGAATGTAGAGGAAAAGAAGAGAAAACTCAAGACATGAAACTACGAGATTGTGCACCCTCAAGCCTTCTCGAAACTTTTGCCCTCGAATCTGAGATTTTATTTGCCTTCACAGGGAACCAAAAACGGAAAGGTGCCATACAGACAATTCCAATGAACACGATCGTTAGCTCTCTGAACAAAATGCAATTAATCATGATCGCCGCGCTTATTTAGAGAGGGTGACACTTGACAGTTAAAACAACTGATAAACTTGTGGCTCTCTTAGTGTTTCCAAGTACTTGGGGACACTTTCTAGTTCGAATTAGGATTTGGAAACGATGGATTTTCTTCTTTAAAATCGAATTGGAATTTGGAAAAGTTGGTCTTTCAAATGAACAGTCGGAGAGTTTAAGCTGAAAACCTTTTCCCAGGGGAGCAGAACAAGAGGAAAATCAGTAAGGACCACTGAAAAACAGTCTGTCTAAGGAGGTGACTAGGATAAGTTAAGAGACGCTTGATACCTCCAGCAGACAGCCCAAAATGGGCAGCGGCAGCACTTGGACCAGCAGCAGGCGTCGATGTCAACAGTCCACCCGGTAACGAGCTCGCAGGGCGCCGGATTGAGTCCGTGGGAATCTGAGACTCGTATAAGGTCCCTGATTCCAAACCTGGTATGAGCCCTTGTGTAACCTGTCCCTCGGTTTGGCTTGTTTCCTGTATGAGATCCTCTAACTGCTTGTTAATGGTCTCTTCGGTCGAGGCCGCTTGTTTGACAGTGTCAGACAGAAGCTTGAGAAGTCGCTCGTTTGTCCGTTGCAACCCATTCCTAGCAAGCACAATTGTAAAAACGAATGAGTTAAGTCGACCGCCATAAAAATATCGGTGGATCGATTTGTAGTTATTTCAAAGGGATGGTCGATGCTACACGGCCAGACTTATCACGGATCCCAAACCAGTTTTCATTCACCATACAAGAGCAAGGCAAATCATTGGGCACCTAAAATCTACAAATGAATGAGACTATAAAAATCAATGGATCTATTCGACGATGTCACGCAAATTATAATTTTTCGTATTTTTCATTTAAACAGAAAAAATACCTTCATAATTATCACACCGAATTTAGGGCAAGCGCCGGCCTCTTGGCATAATTTTTTTTGCAAAAAATTGCTGACTTTCTCTGCGTGGCAGCCGTTTTAGCTGCATTAGTTGAAAGCAAGTTTAAAATATCTCAATTAATCAGCCGTCGTTACAAGATCTCGACCATCCTCATTCCTGAGAAAGACTGTCACTCTTTCGCCTTTGGCACAAGATAAGGTCCTTAAAAATACAGCGCATATAAATCCCCCTCACCTCTCAGCAGCCAGTCTTTCCACGTCGGAGCGGAGCATGGTAACGAGATTGTCTTCCTCCTGATGTTCTCGGTCGCGCCGCGATAATACCAAGTTGAAGTTGTCAGCTTGGCGTTGGAGATCTTGCTGAAGACGAGCTTGTTCAAATTCCATCTATAACAGAGTGAAGAGAGAGTAAAACAACGAGACAGACTCCAGGGCAAGCTGTAGATACTACAACGTTTGCCATCAACGCTAGTCTGCCGTCCGTCACATCCAGTCGACATACTACGAGCTTTCTGTCGAATTCGTTGGGCAAATTATGTGCAATATTGGATTCTGTCCAATGGCTGTGTAAAACGTAGTAGCATTTGTCAATCATTATCTGTGCGTGACACGGGTTTGCCTTAGGCCCACGAGATGTTATCATAATTCAGTACATCTCGGCATAGCCGGTTCGTATTTTTATACCCACCCTCCCACCCGCGAGCCGCATAAGGGGAGGGATTGCTTCCCCCTTGCAGCGGCTTTGTTTGTTTGTTTGTTTTTTCCGGCAAACGACAAAGTCAGTGTATTCTGTTTATAGTTGTCGTAGTCTGATTTTTACTCAATGATCTATGAACAATCACGTAGGGATAATACTGAAAAGAACCTCAAGGGCAAGAATGGGTCGATTTTGCTTTGTATAATACACGACTGAAAATTTTACACACGTTTAATGCTAGAGAATAACTAACCCTCCCCCAGCACCTTTGTACTCGTTCCCTGTGCATGTCTGCAGTTGCGTTTAAGACACCCACCTCGTTCACAAGCGATTGTTTCTCCTCAAGTTTGCTCTTTAGCGACTCATTTTCTTCCTGAAGTGATAGAGTTAGATAGGTAGTTATGCATACATATACTCCCCTACGTCGTCGTAATGTCTATGCAACAACTACAGCCAAGCGAGGATTTCATGTGTGGGTTTACGTCACGGCCGCCATATTAGCTTTCGTGTAGCCCCTCACCCAGTCCCCCTCTTCCCAAGAACGTTTATCCTCAGGTGGGTGGGGTGGGTACGCACACGTGGGCTAAGGCCACGGATGTACCAAAGCAAAGACACGGGAATTAAACTATGTGCATCCAAACAAGCCACTTTTTTTTTTAACTCAGGAAACCAATATGGCCGCTGGTGAGTGAACGCGCTCCGTACGTATCGTTTGAATGCAGCCTTTTGTTAAGAACCGACACGTAAAAATTCACATTCTTTTCTCAGTTTTATTTTGTCATAGCCTAGGTTTTAGTTCGCGTTCCGAGACTTCGTGACTTCGAGATTGTATAAACCCAAATGGCGGGAAGCAAACCACCAAGGAAATCCTGTCCAGATGCAGGACATCTCGACACTTTGAAATCACGCTCTCAATCTTTAACTCCCTTAAGGGAGAAAGGGAACCATACCCTTGCTCCATCGATTTCCGCTATGAACTCCTTCTCTTGGCTTTTCAGGTATTCCTGCAGTGCTTCCATCTCTTGACGGAACTGCTCCTGCAGTTGGTCAACAGCCTTGGCCTGCTGAGACTCAAGTGCTGTTGCTTTCTCCTCTGCGGCTAGCAAGGCGGATCTGACACGCTCCAGCTCCTAACAATATCAAGACATCGAGCAAAATTAACGCACTTCATTTTAAGAGAATATAGTATTTTTTTTTTGTCTGCAGAGATTCACTTTCTAAACCGCATCATGTACGGTCATTACTGCTTTAATACAAGCACGCGAAGCCCTATAAAGACGTAAGCAGCCATAAATAACTCAAAACAAAGGGCACTTTCCTTTTGTTAGAACTAGCCGGCTACACCGGAGAGTTTGAAAAGAGAATGCAACAATTTGAACAAACAGTCGCATGATAATCCCTCAAACTCTTTTAGAGGAGTATATATCCTGGAATTGTGTTATTTTGAAGGCGTTATAGAGTAAACTTTTCGAAATGCCCGGTCTGTCCGGTCAGTTCTGTCAAATGGAAAGCGCTCAAACGTTCATACGTCTCTATTAACCAACTCTAGATGTAGTGGGACAACGAATAGGAGGTATCTATTTCCAAAATGCTCACAGAGCTTCGTAAATGTGTAACAGCAATGCAGCTGTACGTCAGTTAACCACCCCCTCATACATCTCGGAACATGCAAATCCCAGCCCTACAACGTCTGGGAGAGAGCCATACAAGGCTTCAGCTAACCTTAAGTAGCCAATAACGACAAACCCACATGATGGAAAACCCTAAAATCTCACAAACGTCACCACAGAGCAGCTTCACATTGGACAATGACAAAAAAAAAAAAAGACTTTCCCTCCCACCTTTTTATGTCTGTCTTCCAGCAAGCTTTGAAGTTCCTTTACTTGATCACCATGCGCAGAATCCACCTTGTTCCTCAAAACCTCCCTTTCCTGGTCGAACTTGTCCTGCATGCGTGATACGATATCACGGTGTGCAGTCTGCATGCTGCCTTGCACAGCTTCTAGAGCCACAACTCTGGATTTTTCCCTTTCAAGCGCCTCCTTGAACACTTCCATTTCTTTACCATGAGCAGCGTCTAACTCCTCTATGATCTGATGGAAAAAAATCGCCTTGAGTGCTAAGCTATGTTGAAACTGTTTCATAAAAACAGCCCGACACCCATATCTACCGAACCGCTGCACTCGAAACACGAGACTTTCCCTACCTGAGAAACCTCCCTCTCGGCATCTTGACTCACAGCAGAAAGTTGTTCATTGTGCACTTGCGCAAGCTCCATCTTGAGGCGTTCAACTTCCGCTACGTGATCGGCCTTGACGATGTTAATTTCCTGCACGTGTTTCTGTTGCAGTTCAGCCAATCCTCGCAGCTGTTCTTCGTGCTTCTGTTCCAGGCTTGTCTCGAGTTGCCGCAGATTTTCTAAGTGTTCCTGTTCAAGTTCGTACCGAGCAACTTCTTTGGCTTCTTCCAATTCCGTTTGGAATTTCTGTGACATTTCCGCGCGGGTTAACTCTCGCATTTTTTCGAGGTCCTCCTTCAAATTAAGAGAATAAAGTGAGCTATCGGCAAGCGAGTTCCAGAGAACTATGAAAATATCTCGCCAACTGCAAATCAAAACAGAATCCAAGTGGACTCAGCTTACAATTATCACCATATACTTTCTGACAAAAACATAACATCGACGCCATGCTTTGGAAACTGGTAAAGGAAATGATCTTCAATAAGAGCTACAACAAGGAACTGACATCAAATATATCGTGCGACAAGAGCAAACAAACAAACAAATAATCTGAACAAAACAAAACACCCAATCCGTCTCCTTCCCCATTAAACGTTGACAGACTAAACATTTAGAAAACTCGAATCAGGAAAAAACCATATGGAAAATTAGAGTGCACTCTACGTGACCAACTGGTCCAGTGGTTAAGGCGCATGATTTGCAAGCGGCTGTTGCAGCTTCAAATCCCCCTCTGACAGCCAAGTGGATTTGTCATCTGTGGTTCCGAATTGAACTCCACCACACTTTGCAAATAGATGGCTGGTCGCCTCCTTCAAGGTGGGTTTCTCAACGCTCTTATGTTCCAATTGCATGTTTTTGTACATGACCCCACAAACTTTAAGCTTTAAATATCACCGTGTATACTTCTTTACTTTTTGTGCGGTGCGCGATTGGATGAAGAAGCCGTGGAGACGTAATCAATTTACAGTGCAAAGAACTGCCAATCGCGTGGCATGCAAACTTCTCTTAAATGTTGTTAATCATGTTTTTTCTCCTTCAGTCTAGTTTTTGATTGGCCGGTGAACAACCAAAGTCGGTCTCTTCCGTTCCAATCTCGACATGCGATTGGCTAGTTCAAGATGGTTGGCCTTGGTCGAGTTCAATGCACTGTAAGCCGAAGTCCATTTCGATAAAAAAGACTGCGCGGTGATATGTTTGCTATACCCTTTCTTAAGTCTCGTAAGTCCGAAAGTTTGATCCCATGTAGGGTTTTTTACAATATGTTGTAGCAAAAATTTACAAACTTAACCATCGCAAAACACACCTCGTGTTCAGACTCCAAGCGAGCGGTCATTTCAGTGAACTTTTCCATGTGAGTCTGCACCAGCTCTTCTCGGACAGCCTCGAGTTCACGATCATGTTGTTCCTTGAGCATCTGAAGTTGCAATTCCTGTTGTTGGCTGAGGTTCCCGCTGAGTGCTTCCTGTAGTCGCGCAAGATCCGCTTCTTTTTCTTCTTCAAGTTTCGCTCGCTCGGCGGCGAGTTCTTCATTGAATCGCACCTGGAAGGACTTAAGTTCGTCATCGTGTTTCTGCCGTAGGGCTTCGAGATCCTTCACGTGTTGAGTTTCCTGTTCCCTTTTCGCTTGCGCCATAGCGGATTGGTGTTCTGTGCACAGCAAAAACGATGAGGTCTATGAACTTTAGTCACGCAGCAGACATGTCGGCCGGGGACAATAAATATCGTACCCAAGCCTCAAGTTGATAAGTTTGGGAGAGTTTCGGAGGGGCAAAGTCCCTCGGAACTCAAAACGGCCGCTCTTAAAAGAGGCGTATTGTTGTAGTGTTCTGCTTGTGTCAAGGTCGTCGTGAGATCTACGCGGCTTGTGTACAAACCGTTTCAATAGAGGTGCAAGTTTCAATCTACAATGCAGATATCTAAAGCGAATGAAACATACCAAAGTGCTGGCTCATCCCAGTTGCAAAAACCCTGTGAAACTCACGGATGACGAAAGAAGGAAAACAAAGGAGCAAAAATCATGAAAAAATAACTTAACACTAACACGGGCTAACGAAACAAAGTTTGACAGCTCTTTACACTGAGAAGAAAACAATGCGACTGTTTTTACTAAATGGACACCCTGCTAGCAGAGCAGAAATGGAGTGCAAATTAGACTCTCCTCAGTAATCAAATGATGGAGGCCGGACAAAATTCGTCACTTTCCCTGAACTTTACGCGTTTAAACGTGCATACTACTCACTGAGTTCCACAAGAGAGAAGAAAATGCGTGTTTTCCTCGTTTTAACTCTCACTTGCTTTCTGAGAACCAGCTGGTAAAATGTATGATAGTAAAGATATAAAATACCTCATTACTGATGCACACATTCGGTCATATGAGAGCTTCGTCAACGGGCAAAGTCAAAGAAACCGAAATTTTCGGCGCTGCTGGTACTTCTTACGCAGCCAACAAAATTGGATGAAAGTTGTCAAACGTAAATGGGCTCATTTTCCCACTTTTTACACAATTGTAATGTCTATCAAATCCCAAAGCGCTTTGACACCTTCTGAACGTTTCCGCGAAGGGAGAAGAATGGAATCAATGACCAGAGCAGGGAGCTTAAGAAATGACGATTTTGACGACAACGAAAACGCCACAAAACAATAAGTTTAACGAGCAGACAATGACTCTGCATGCTCTACACGTACGTTTTACATTTTGGTACATTTCTTTGCCGTTCTCGGCTAAACAACGACGTGAAATGATCAAATCTGAAGTTTCAGTTACGCACGACCCGAGTGCACGGCGACGAAGTTTCCAATTCTTGTCGTAACTTTAAAGGCTAGTTTTCACTAGCGCATAAGCACAAGCATAAACATAAGCATACACACTCGCATAAGAAAGAGAGAAAACGAGCAGAGTTCGTTCTTATGCTTATGTTATGCTCATGTCGCAGTGGGATAAGCCCAAGCGCTAAAATTAAAGTGTCTATCACCTCAAAATACTTTTCCGTTACAATAATTCTCTGCACTTTTCCCAAACAAATTTTGTTGCTCTACAACCTTTTTACTGAAGACTCACATTTTTTACTGGTTTCCAAAGGTGGAAAATCCGGACATGGTTTGATCCGCGACCGAGCAAGGAAGGGGAATGGGTTCAATACCGGGTTGACGTCACAAAACTACTTTGCATGGCTGTTTTCAATGAACAATCCCAATGCAAAGTACTTTGTGACGTCAACCCGGTATTGAACCCATTCCCCTTACTTGCTCGGTCGTAAATCAAATTACAGCTGGTTTTTCCAACTTTTGAGAGCGTGTAAATCAGCGGATCTGTAGGAAAAGGTTTTTAAAGCAAAAAATATGTTTGTGACAATTGCACTTTAACAGTAGCTCGTAATTTTTTCCGCCGTTACTGCGCTTGCGTATGCTTCATTTTCTTGTGCTTATTTCGCGTGCGGAAACGACGTAGAGATATGCTTGCGCTTATGCCAATGCTTATGCGCTAGTGAAAACCAGCCTTAACGGAGCTCATACCAATTATGTTCCTGGACAGTCAGTAATTGTTTTACACGCGGAACGAGTTGGAACAAGCGCCAAGTCATTACAAAAAAGTGAATTTATGTTTTCAGATGACGTTATCGTATAGGCGGATTGGTACAGAATATCTGCATTTCTACAACTTTTGAAAACAAAGTCACTTGGTATACATTTGTAAATATGGAAATCAGTACCAAAGATGTTATTGTGATTGCATGTTTTACCGAGAAAAAACAAAATCACTTGGTATACATTTGTAAATATGGAAATCAGTACCAAAGATGTTATTGTGATTGCATGTTTTACCGAGAAAAAACAAAGTCACTTCGTATACATTTGTAAATATGGAAATCAGTACCAAAGATGTTATTGTGATTGCATGTTTTACCGAGAAAATGAAACCGACACAGAGCGCAATTATAAATTGTTAATTCCGTTAAACCACGCCAATTAAGACCTCCCCAGAGAGGTCATTTTCTAAAGAGAATCACGGCAGGACATGCATTAGTGTTCCAAAATTAAAGCTACTGCACGTGTGGCATATCTGCATGGACTCTTTAATCTCTTTGCGGTGTGTGGAATCCACTCTGAAGAGTTTTGATCCCGCGGCCATGATTTACGAAGAGCATGAACAGGGACGAAAAAGAACGGGCGCCAACTGTTGACGGATCTAGACCGTGACTGCGTGTCACGACTACGCGAGCCCTGTTTTTGACCGTTGTTTTCCTTGCGTTCCAGTTTTGCGAACTTGGGATTTACATCGAAATGATGTTCTCAAACGGTGGTTAATTTGCTCTGTAAACACATTTAATAGGAAAATTGTAGGTTAAATAAACTTTGATTAAATTAAGGTTTTAAGTATTGGCCAGCGATAGTTTCGAAATCCGCATTTTAAATTAATCCAACAAAAAGAAATTCCAAAGAAACGTTCGTCAAAATGATGAAAGACCTTCAGCTAACGGAATAGCCCATTTCCGAATTGATGTTTGCCTCTGGTTGAAAGCGAGTTTTGGTGCACAACCATTCAAATGGAAATGAGTTGGGTATTTTCATGCAAATCAAACTCATTATCATTTGAATGGTTGAGCACCAAGACTCGCTTTGAACCAGAGGAAAACAGCAACTCGGAAATGGCCCATTAGCATATTTCAGAAATAAATCCCCAAAGTTCCCCACAGGAACGTCTGCCTCTGAAGACCGCAAACCCTACCCCTAGATACTTGTGCCTTCCATGAAATTCTTGGCCCTCCTCTGGAGCCCGTTTCCTGAAAGCCCCGAAACTTTTCGGGCGTAATTCGGTGCCATATTTCTTTCTCTATCTTAAAAGGGAAACGTTTTAACGCATGAAACTTTGCAAACAAGTTTGCTTTTTTGCAAAGTTTTCTTGTAAGCATGTTAAAAGACCGAATTTTCAGAACAAGTGGCTCAAACTTTAAGGAATTGCTTTTCGGGCTCGAAAACTTCTCAGGGCTCTAGAGAAACAGGCCCCAAAAATTTTACAGATGGATCTTTCATACCTGCTTCTAGTTGTGATTTTTCTTCAACCATTCTCGCCTCGAGCTTATCTCCCATCTCATTCATTTCCTGCAACAGACGAGCCCTCGTTTCCTCCACATCTCTATCAGCGGCAACCTGAATCTGATCCTGAAGAGTTTTAACTTCATGTAACATTTCCTCTTTTAGCCTCTCCATTTCTTCCAGATGTTGATCTTCGAGTTGCCTTCTCACTGCTTGGAGTTGTTCCGCATACCTCTCTTCTGAATGTGGATCCTCTTTCTCTTTCGCGGACTCCTCTGCTTTTGCCGCTTCTAAAGCTTGGGCAAACGCATCTTTGAGCTTTACAATTTCCTCCTCATTTTGTTTCTCAAGTTCGTCCCTCACAGAAGCAATTTTACTTTCATACCCTTTCTCCAACCCTTCTCTCAAAGCATCGAATTTCTCCTTCTCAGATGAGTCCAGCATTTGTTCTCTGAGCGCTTCGACCTCACTACTCATCTCTTCTTTAAATGTCACCATTTCGTTTTGATGTTCAACAGCAAGATGTTCTCTGAGAGCTTCGAGCTCAGCTTGGTGCTTTTTCTCAAGCTCTTCGACAAGAACCTGCATTTTTTCTTCGTCCGATGCGACAAGAATTTCCTCTTTCAAAGCTTTGACGTCCTCGGCGAAAAGCTCTTTCATGTCATTCAGCTCTGCGTGGTGTTTACTCTCGAGTTCGCTTCTCAAGGACAACAATTCCTGCTCATGAGTAGCTTTCAAGTCGTCACAAATACCTTCAAACTGTTCGCGCTCTGCTTTAAGTCTGGCTCCCAACTCGTCGACTTGCTTTCGGCATTTTTCCATTTCCTCTAACAGGTATTTTTCATCAACATCTTGGTCATCGCTCATTGACTGGCTCTTTTCCTTTAAACCTGCAATTTCCGTCTCATAGTGTTGTTTAATTTCCTTAATCTTGGCCTCGTATTTTTCAAATAACTGTTCATCGCGTGAACTATCTTTCGTTATCCACTGTTTGGATAGTTCAATCTCCTCTTTCAGTTCTCTTATCTGCGACTCATATTCCGTACTTAAGTCCATAATCTGCCTTTCGTGTTGTCCCAAGATCTCGTGAATTTTATCCTCGTATTCCTGAATGCTGGCTTCCTTTCTAAAACTGTCCTCCGCCATCTCCAACTTGGCTTCTTCGACTTGCTGAACTGCTTGCAAAGCAAGCTCCGCTCGCACGCTCGAAACCTCATCTAGTAAGTCACTAAACTGCCGGCGCTTTAAACCACTTAGTTCCTTTTCATGTTTCTCTGTAATGCCACTTAACTCTTCTTCTTTCGAACTCAGCTCTTGTCGTAAAGCTTCCATTTCCTTCTGATGTTTCTCACTTAGCTCCGCTTTTAATTGTTTCAATGCTTTCCTATGTTCAATTTCCATGCTTTCGACATCTGCGGACAACCGAAGCGCTGTTCGCTCGTAATCTTTCTGACTTTCCATCCTTAACTCCTCCATTTCTTGTTCATGTTCGGCGCTTAGCTTCAGCCGCATTTTCTCCAAAGCCTGCGCAGTTTGCATTGCCGATTTAGCGCTAAGTTTCGCAAAATCCCTAAGCTTATCTTCCTGGAATTTTCCCCTCAGATCTTCCATTTCAATTTCGTGGCGCGACTTAAGAGAACGAATTTGATCATCATGCTGTTCAGTTAACTCATTCTTACACTTTTCTATTTCTTGTTTCGTAATGCTTGCGTACTCAAGTTTTAAGCTCTCTAATTCCTGCTCATGTCTGTCTTGAAGTTCTTTCACAAGCTTTCCTAAATCTTCTTCGTACTTTCCTCCTAGGTCTTTGACAGTGCTTTGAAGTTCACTGAAATGTTCATTGTCCATCTCCTGTTTAACTCGAAGCAGTTCAGTCTGCAGTTCTCCTAATTCTTTAGCGTGCTGTTGCTCCTTGGATATGTACCTAAAAGGAACCAAAGATGACAAATAGCTCTTTCCGTAAATAGAATGATATTCGACAAGAAGGATAAGCCATGCTTTCAAGGAGTTCCGAAAATTAGCATTTCCTTTGTCAGTGGCACGAGGGAATTATAAATCTGGCAGTGCAGTCCGTGTCTCAGTATTCTACTCTCTATTTGGATGCCTCTGTATATTACAGCAAAGATAGGTGAAAGCAAGTCGCGTGGGTAAGTATGCTATTCGCCCGTGCAGAAAATTCACTACGGCGGGTGACACACGGTTCAACCTTCGTGAAAATAAGCTATTCTATTTTGTCTTTTTTCGATACAAACGCCTTCTTTGAAATAAAACCAAACAAATTTGATTGCATGCAGAAAAATCACTTCCTCCGGCTTAAAGTTAACTTTTGAAAGGAGTGGAACTTCCCTTAAGGAGGGCTCGGGCGGTCTGGGACACGATGACCGAAGGGCCTGCCTCAAGTCGAATCTACGTCGAAACTGCGTCACACGGTCTGGGTGCTCGGACGAAACTAAGCTGGTCTTACTTTCCCGAGAAATGCAACGCTGCCGACCGCGACTTATTGGTGTCACACTTTAAAACTTCTGTCTTCTTGACGACATCATGTATTTTCCAATCAAAATGCTTGGCGCCCTTTTCGCAAGCGATCGAAAAGATAAATCTGTCTTAAGGAGAAAACTTCCGATCGTGTTGCAGACCGCCGCAGACCTTCACAGATGTATGAAAACCAGCCTTTACCTCCGCTCCATATCCTCTGCTAATTTCTCCAGGTCCCGAACATGATCCAACTCTCTCTCCATCTTCTCTTGTTCCAGTTCTGCCCTGAGTCTTTCCACTTCTTCTGTGTGCTTTTGATCACTTTCTACGAGCCTCTTCTCGAAATCCAACTTCAAACTCTCCAGCTCCGCTAAGTGCTTTTCTATCATCTCACCGCGCTGCTGATCAAGACGAGCCCGCAAGCTCTCCAGCTGTTGTGCATGCTCTTTAGCAGTGTCACTGTACGTCCCTTCCAAATCCTCACGCAAGCGCGTCAGCTTATCATGCTCACGTTTCACCTGTTCATTTATCTCTTGTATTTCCTCTTCGTGCATCTTCTCCAGGCGCCTTCTTGTCTCCGCAGCTTGTTCTAACAGTTGTTCTTGCTCGTTCCTCAAAAACTCCAATTCTTCGGCATGCTTTATTCCTAAATCATCCAAGGCTGCACTTGTGCTTTCAGCTTGTTCCTTTTCAAGTTCCTCGCGTAAGTCCTCCAATTCTTGCGCGTGTTGCTCCGTGAGAGTTTGCTCCACTTCTTCGAGTTTTTCGCGGAACTCTTCCATGAGCTTGTTGCGCAAGGCGTTCAACTCTTTCTGATGTGCTTCGCTCGCGGCCGTTTCGTTTTCTTGTAATGCATGTTCAATATTTCCGTCATGTTTCTCCTTCAATTCTTGCATCTCTTTCACCCGTGTCTGTTCGAATTCCTCTTGCTGTTTGCACAATTTCTCGCTCAGCTCACGTCCATGTTTTTCATGGAGATCTTCTATGTGGTTCTCTAGCTACAAGAAACATAGCGAAAACAGCATTAAAAGCGCTAAGAAAATTGGCAAAAACAACAACAACAGCAGCAGCAAGAAATACCAGAAGACTTACTAATTTGAGCTTAACCACACATTGGAGTAGAACTGGCGCAACCCTCTAGCAACACGGTGCACAACAATTTAAACCGGGGCTAGTTACAATCTTGGACAAAATGAAATGAAACACAAAACCCTCCTTCCCCCCGAAGGATCAAGGATGGAGTCGCGCGAAGGCCTAAATCCGCCATTTTTCCATCCTTGATATGGGGGGGGGGGGGGG
>BLFK01000498.1:314113-340873 GCA_014634185.1 Astreopora myriophthalma
GGGGGGGGGGGGTGTAATTCCTAATATGTACAATCACCCCACAAACGGGGAATACTCTTCCGTTGAGATCCATGCAAACGCACGCGTTTAGATCCAATATTCTTGGCAGGTGGTGGTAAGTGCATTGCAGTCTATGTTCAAATAGTCCTATCAAAGTTGGACATACATTTACTTAACAATACGGTGGGATTAACCCTAGCTCATAAAAAGTGAAACTAGTGTCCATGCACGTTGCGCATACGCAAGCCTAATACTGTTGGGAGCCTGCTGGCGGTTCTCTAGAAACGCACGCTTCGGCGATCACAAGCCACAATATATATTTTTGTTGTCTCCTAAGGTTCCAAGCATTCAGCCGTGCCAGAAAACGTTTTCTTTCCAGGAAAAACGTTTCTTCCAGCAAACTTTTCAATTCGAGAAAATAATTGACAGAAAAATATAAGGAAAAATGGGAGACACGCTGCTCCCAGCGAAGGTATGTATCTAAAAAAAATGATCATAATCATCTCAACTGTAACTTATATCATGATCCATAGTTCATAAATTTTTGAGAGCTCGTGTTTTACAGAAAACACTTGACATCAGATTCACATACAAACGCCGTAATGTTTCTGGCCTGACTTTTCCACCCGCTACGTTGGCCTTCAAAACCGTGATAAGGCCATCTGATTCAGTGGTAGAGGGAAAACATTTCCACAAACTGACACAACACGTTGAGAAACAATATGAGCGATTTTCAAACGACTGTCAAGAGCAATTACGCGATTGCAATTGCTACGCTTTGTGATTGGCTTATGTACTGCTTATCAACCACGCAACGAGAAGGAAAAGTGGAAAACCCAAAACCGATCGCGATTTTTCCCGCGCTTTGAACAAGTTACATGGAATTACTACGAATTCTGATTGGCTCACTGCGCTATTTGCACCAGGTGTGATTGGTTGGGCTATTTTTCCCGCGCTTTGAGCAAGTTACACGGAATTGCTACGAATTCTGATTGGCTCATTGCGCTGTTTGCACCTGTTGTGATTGGTCGGAGTAACACTCAACTGAAAACCGCTGTAAGACACGCAGTAAAGCAACAAAGAGCTAAGGCCGCTGTTAAACCTTGAAACGTTTAGCTGAAACTTACGCGCAACGGCGCTGCGAAACAAGTTTCAGCAGGCGTTGCACCGTGTAACATGGTCGGTTTCGTGAAACGTTCTTGAACTTCCGTTGCGAGACAAATTTCACAAAAACTAGAACCGCTGTCTACTTCTGCAACGATCGCAGTGGCGATAGAAACAATTGTTTCATCGTGTTACACCACTTCGCGAAACTTGTTTCGCAGCGCCGTTGCAGGTAAGTCTCAGTTAAAAGTTTCAACGTGTAACAGCGGCTTAACGATAACTCTGAGTGAAGTATGGGCAGCGCCGCATGTCACGGCGAACATAACCGACGGTTTTCGAACCAAGAACGAATAGCTGAGTAATCCCCGAAGATACTCAGAGGAATAAGCTGTAGGCATGTGAGAGTGAAGACAAGACATCAATCGCCGAAAGAAAGGGCAAAAATAACAACAGAAAGCACAATTGAAAAAGCTAAAAAAGAGTAAAGTTCTCTTCATTTCGTTTTATCTTCTTTATTTAGACAACTCCCTTTCGCCAAAAATTGCACTATAAAATACATCACTGTGTAAGAAACTTTGAGCTTTATTCTTTTGTTCTGATCATCTCGATGAAATCGCCTAACACGTGAATTTGTTAATAGTTCTTTTTCTATATCTGTCAATATAAAAATTATGTTGCCTTGAGAAAACGACAGTGTTTACAAGACCACATTAAAACAATATATATTTTACTCTGAATCCTTATTTTAATTTGAATAATTGTATAATTCCTATCTCAAAAAATCTATTTCTTTATGGCCTTCCACATCGACCAAAAGGTCTCATAACTTGTGCAAAAAATTCCCATTTCTAATATAATGTATCCGTCATATTTCCCTAAAAACTGTGTAACTGATATTTTCGACCGTGACAAAATCGTGGAAATTCCAAAATTTGGTAACTAGAACTTTAATACAAGTGAACAGCTTAAGTGTCAATCTGAGTCAACGAGGGCATTTACAATAAAGGAAATTTATCTCACAAGAGCTTTGATTTCCAACCAATCATAAGAGACATAACAAATGTAATGAACCAATCAGAACTTGAAGAAAGACAGGATGTCGATGCCTGCAAGTGCTTAGCGCGGGAAAAGGCATGAAAGTGAAGCATGGTCTGTTTTGGTGTGGAAAAAAAGCGCGAATTTTGCTTACCGACAACTAATCACATCAAGGCAAAAACCAAAGTGAAGTCTTATTACTCCTGACACTTCATTTCAAAACTGTTCTATATATACGTGATTAATAATTCCCCCCAAAAAGTTTATTTTAGAGAAAACACTATCGAAAACATCAAACTTTTACGGGCATGCAAATCATATTTACAAATGCCCTCGACTGAAAAGCTTTTATGTTTTACGTCCTATGCCTACCTTACTTTACTTTAAGGCAATCAAGTAAATAGTTCAAAACGCAAAAAAGAAACAAAAAAAAAGCGAGAGAAATTATGCAGGGTGAGATGTACTGGATCGACGGGCGGCTTCCCCCGCTAGGGAAAACGTTGCGCAGCAAAACCTCAACAAACAAAAACCAAGTACGTGTGTCACTGAAGCGCGGCAAAATTTCTTACGCAAAATCATTAAGTGAAGTAGGATAGGAGGCGGCTGCCCAAGTTCACTCAGACAGACAAATAAACTCTAAACGGCACAGCAACACATAAATGTAGCAAATTAACTTTTGTACCAAAGCACATTCAAACAATATCCTTGAAACAACGACGACAACAACAACAACAACAACAAAATAGAAAGCCTTACTTTAAAAAAGACACGAAAGAGGATTACAATATACATGGCTAACGTAAACACAAGGAAACACGGCTACAGGAGTGGGGGAAAGCAAGCTATTTAGAATTTGCGCTGATCATAATAGTACGCTCTTCCAGGGACTGCGGAGGGGGAGGGGCTGGTACGGCTGTAGCCTTACCACGTTTTTGCTTGGGTTGATTTTTAAGACATGATAAATGGCGGAACAGCGAACCCTAATGCTCTTTGTCTTAGCCAGGTTTTTTAGCCATACCACTTTAAAATGGCCCGCTCCGCGGTCCCTGTCTCCCACTCCTCTATTTTTGGCGGAAACTTCAGGATCTGTGCATGAATCACTGTCACTGTCTTAATTAAAATGAAAGCTACTAAAAAGCACTTCCTTACGATGCTGTTGATTACGTTGTGCGCGATTTTAGAAACTATTGAGTGTGTGGATAAGCTCCTCAAGTGTGGCCATTCAAACAATGGAATGCTGTGACCAGAAATTGAGGATTTGTTAAATTTTCTACTTGGCACAACGACGCTTCCAAGCAAAAGGCTTCGCAATATTCTTATTATAAACAAAATTTATCACAACACCTGATCACGATGCCGGGAATTGAGCTGGCTAATCTCAGCGCCGTAATGATCATTCAATCTAGTTTCCAGACTCCTGAACTGCCGCTGATAATCATCGTCCAAATCCGTCCGTAGTTGCTGCCTGGAGCTGGAGTACTGGGACTCCAAATCAGCTCGAGTCTGCATGAGATTTTTGTTGTACTGTTCTTTGATGAATTCCTCGTTGCTTAGGAATTCCATCTCTTTCTGGTGAAACTCCTGTTCCCATTCTTGTATTTGAAGCTCCTTCTGTTTCATTTCCGCCTCAAGCCGTTCTTTCTCGCTCAATAAAAGCTCCTCTTTGTCTAGCAGCTTGGCCTCTATTGCCTCTAACTCGATCTGAAAAAGACGGAATACTTGAGAATCCTTGTTGATAGAACAATAATAACTGGGACTTTTTGTTATTTATTGTTTAGTTTTAGTCCGTTGAATGACCGCGTGCTCAGTCCACGATCGGCGACAACCGAAGCCGCGAGGTAACAAAAATAAGAGGGAGAAACGAGGACCAACCCAAGGAGAAGTCACCTTGTCTCCAGACGACTCCACCATCCTTCCTTGGGCCTTCGCCAGTCGCCAGGCGCGTATCGCCCGCTTGATCGCCTTACCGAAGAATAAGCGGCCACTTTAGTCGAATATAGAATGGCACTCGATCAATGCACTGAATAAAAATAAATTTAGGCGAGGAAGACAATTTCCTTCGAAGACCTCAAAGGAGGAACGCGAGGAGGAAGCAACAATTTCGTCTTAGTTCCTTTCGCTCACTTCTTGTGCAAGTTGCAAATCCACCAATTACGCCAAATGCGAACGAGATCAAAGCGACGTGCAATGAATTCACATCACAACAGCTGCATGCCAAAAAAGAACTGACCAGTTTAGTTGAAAACTATCTGTTAGGAAGGATTTATATCTACGTATTATATCAAACGTTTCTGCCTGGAAAGTTAAAATCGCTCTTGATTCCTTATCTTTGCCAAGTAGCAGTCTGACATTCCAAGGAAGATTGCATGATCAATTTTAATGCTATCGGAACGCCAAAAGCCTTTCGGTTCCATATTACAGGGGGCTCCCTTGCCAAGCCATCTGCTGATTAAATGACTGAAAGAAGATACTCAGAATACGGTTACAAACCTGCAGTTCGCTCTTCTCTTTTACGAGCTCCTTTTCAAACAGGTCCTTTTGCCTGATAATCTCGTTCAGTTTGGCTTGCTTGATCAGCTGTTCCTGTAGTGCGCCTCTCTCTCGGTTCAATTCTCTTTCCAGAACCTCCTTCTGACGAAGCCTCTCCGATAACCGTTCACGCTCAAGTCTGCGAGTGAAAAAGAAACACTGCGTTAATATTACTCTGGCCAATCACAACTGACTGACGCAGAAAATTGCATGATCCAGTCAAAACACAAATTGAAGACAACCATTAGACGCCAATCGAGGCAAACTGCGCGGGGACATGTCGCCCTTTGATTTGTTTTTCCTTCTTGTTGGTTAGAAGAGCGGCTCCAGACTTTGCGACGTAACAAATCTCTGCCCGATCTCTTCTTTAAAGGGGAATCGGTGAGTTCTACTTGAATACGATTGTAGAATAAAAGGCTGTAACTTCGCACCGCAAAGAAATCTGGCAATGTCCCAGGCGTGCGTTTCTCGAAGGCCCGAAAACTTTTCGGGCGTTTTTCGGGTGCCACAATTCCCTTTGCATCTTTAAAAGGAATCCGTCTCATGGCATGAAAAAGCAATTATTTTTCTTTTGCTTGTCTTGAAAACATGCCAAAAGGTCCGCTTTTCAGGATGAAGCGCATCATAGTTTCACAAATGCTTGTCTTTCGGGCCCGAAAAGTTTTCGGGAAATTTGAGAAACGGGCCACAAGTTGATTGTTGGAGAGCGCAATCTAGCATGCTAATATAGCACCGAGGCTGCGTTTACACGAACGCGGTTTCACATCGATACGGTTTCACAACTTCGAAAGCGCATCGAAATCGATGCGGTTTGGAACTGTTTACACGGAACCGATTTCGTACTCTTTGCGTCATGCTCAAGTCATCACAGACCAAAGCGATCTGGATCCACCATTTTGAAGCGAACAATGCAAATTTCGCGCCAAAATGGTAACCGTACTAAAA
Organism: Astreopora myriophthalma; assembly: GCA_014634185.1. NCBI lineage: Eukaryota > Metazoa > Cnidaria > Anthozoa > Scleractinia > Acroporidae > Astreopora > Astreopora myriophthalma. Next base: position 319,727 of record BLFK01000498.1, read on the forward strand.
TCGATGCGGTTTCGCCGTTTACACAACAGATGAAACCGTATCGTTTTGATAACGCTCTACTTTTGGCAGCGGTTTCAAATCGACCGGTTTTCGATCGGTGTCGTGTAAACGGACGGCGTAACCGCATCGCAAACGATATGGTTACAGATGAAACCGAGTTTGTGTAAACGCTGCCTGAAATGTGCTGTATACATTTGAAAACATTGAAATTCTTCCGTTACCTTAAACTATCCTCTAAAGCGTTTTTCTCTTCAAGTACATCCACAAAAGAGCTGCGGTCCTTTTTCTGTTGTTCCAGTTGCTGCAGTAGCGAATCTCTTTGCGTCTGCAATACGAGCAGCTGTCGACCGAACGCGTCTTGTACATCATCTGACACCGAGTCGGAGGTGGAGATTCTGTCGCGAAGCTCCTGCAAAGACATCCGTGATCAAACTGATATCAAAGCACTGAGGGCTGCTCACCCGGTTTTTCGTCCACGGGTTGCATCATTTGAAAGCAATCTTTTGCATACTATAGGTGGGCTTCGGATTTCTTCATGCCACACCAAAACTGGCCACGGAATGCCAAAATTTGATCTTTTGGTGCTTTCCTAGTAGAAGAGGTTACCATAGCAACAGTAGGGTGTTGCCATCAATTCCAAATGATGACGATTGTCTTAAAATGTAATCAAAGACCTTACACCACAGTTTATTTGTTTGATTATTTCTTTATGTAAATCAATATTTATACAGGAGCTAGTCCTATCAAGCGTAGATTAAGTTCGAGGAAAAAGAAAATCATAGCATTTTCAGTCGAGTAAACACAAAACGATTTTTTTCTGGGTGATTTTCAGTCGCATTTCTCTCACTTTTCTTCCGGGTCGCACTACAGCGAACTTTTTACTTTGGAAAAATAAAACTAGGTTCCAAATTTTGGCGTCGCATTTAACAAATTTTCATGTCCAACCTCCAGTGACTGACACACATCAATCATGAAGAAAATCGCTCATTTGCCAAAGTTTGGTCGTCTCCGAGGGAGCACTTCGGCTTCAGTCTGAACACTGGCGATATTTTGTCAACCTACCAAAAATTGGAAAGTTTTTGAAACGTGGAGTCGCACTTATTTTACGGTCAATCTTTGCAGATTAATTACTTAAACAGACAAAATTATCTGTGGAATGACCTTAGGCCTAAGTTAAAGGATACAAAAGAGTCTCTTACGTTGAAACGCCCTCGGTAAAAGCACACGCTTTTGAACATACACTTTACTTCAACTGACCGGCATTTTGATATTCTCTTGTCGTTATTCGAAACGACCAAATCGGCTAACTCAATGTTGTACCCAATTCAAATCTCCCGGGGTTAAGATTCTTTGTTTATTGTATTTGCATTATAATGTAGCATTCACATTCAAATGTACAACATTGAGTTAGCCGATTAGGTCTATTGGCCCTGAATGCGTCGTGAATGCGCGCATGCGCAGTGAACGAATTACCACTGCGGAGAGTAGAGGAATTTCAGTGTAAACGCCCTGGGTAACCGGGCCATTTTGTTGTTGTTGTTGTTGTTGTTGTTGTTGTTATTTTCCCTTTTTGGTTATTAGCCTGTCATCAGTTAAAATATTAGCCATGTTTCAGCTACCGCTTAATTTTGACAGATGTTATTTCAAGCTACATAGTTTTTTTTTTTAATTTTATTTTTTTAAAATCAATATTTCTCAACTAACAGTTAAATTTCAGCCAATTTTCAGCTATCAGCCATTTCGAACCTAGCTACTGTAACACCACATTCACGACTTGGCTCATAGAGCCCTTTGATTAAGCTCAAAATTCAAAACTTATTTTACGTTGAACGGGGCAACAACGGCTAATTTTGAATAAAAACAAGAGATTATTAAAATGGACGCCATTACGGAATAAGGTGCATTAGTTCAACCGACGTGTTGGCCGCGATTTGAACACATTTAGCAGTCCATTACTACCGGCTTGCGCTGTTTAAAAATAAAGCGACTCTTACCTCAATGACCTGCTCATGCTGCTGTAGTCTTTGCGTTAACTCGCTTCTTTCCTTCATGATCTCGCCTTCCTTCTCCTTAATCACCTTCAGTAGTTTATTCTTCTCCTCTCTCAGTTCGCTTTCCACTCTGATCCGCTCCTGAAGACGCTCCTGTGGCAAAAGAAAGTGATTTTTGTTGTTGCTGTTGTTTTTCATTTTGTTTGTTTGTATTTCGGTACTGCGGTACGAGTGTAATGCAGGAACGAGAACAAACGCAACGCAAAAAGCACGTTGTTGGGTTAACAACACGTATATAACTCAAGTTTCTACGCGATTTCCCTTTTGCTGATGCACTTTTACTTCAATGTCGTAATAAAAAAAATAATAATAATAAATTTTGTAATAAAAACTAACGATAAAAAGTCACGACGTTTCGACCCCTCGGAGATATGTCGGATATACCTGCCGACACCTTCACCAGCGCATTGAAGAGCACAAAGGGGCAACCATCGGCGACCATCTGAGAGAGAAACATGCATTGGAACCTAACAACATCGCAAAGAGTTTTAGAATCCTGAGAAAGTGCCAGAACAAGTTTGATTGTCTTATTTTTGAAATGTTTTTTATAAAAGAACTGAAACCATCGCTAAACAAACAGTGTGACTCTATCCGCGCCAAATTATTTGTTTAGAACAGTTCCTGTAATTAATTACTTTTTGTCTATTGTTTTTCTCTAGCTACCGTTCATTACTCCATATATTTTTAGCACTTTTTACACTTTTGTACATATCACATTTCGGCGTTCGCCGCATTTTTATCTAGTTTTTACATATTTATGCTAATTGTTAAAACTTTTATTCTCACTTGAAAATGACCTCCGAGGGGTCGAAACGTCGTGACTTTTTATCGTTAGTTTTTATTACAAAATCTATATCAAAAGACTTCTGCTTAATAATAATAAAATAATAATAATAATAATAATAATAATAATAATAATAACAATAATAAATGCGTTCAATCCTCCTTTCGTTGTAGTGCAAGTTGCACACCATTACAACTACCTCAGTTTTCCTTTTCATAAAGACCGAAGGCCACAAGTTAACGATCCGCTTGCACGACTTGGGGACGAAATCGGCGCGAGCCTGCATCAGTCTATACCCGGAAACGCAATCACTTTGTTACCATTGTACCCAACATCAGCCCAAGTACAGGCCAACTGCAGCCTCTTGTCAACTACGCACTCAGTTATACAAACCTGTAACAAGGATAGCTCTTCCAAAGACTCATAGTTTTCCCTGTCCACGGCCGTCAGCTGTGTTTCCAGCTGTTGTTTGCTGACTTGCAGTGCCCGCTCCCGTGTTTCTCGCTCGTTCATTTCAGCCCTGAACACTTCTCTTTCCTTCTCGAGTTCTTTCTTGGTTTCCTGCAGCTGATGGCTCAGTTTTAGTTCCACCTGGTTTTTCTGTCGAACTAACTCTTGTAGCTGGTTGAGCTTAGACGCCAGCTGGGCGTGGTCTGTTCCACCTAACGACAAACGCATTGAAAACAACAATTAGAGGGTTACCAATTAATCCGATGAAAAAAAGCCCCAGAGTTTCACCGTCCACAATAAAAATGAAAACAACTCACGAGAGACCTTGGACCAAGGTAGAGGACACACTTCCGTATAACTAGTCACTCACTAAAATAAACCCTACTACCTTTCATTTACTATGAAAGATAATTTAGAACTTCCCTGACCTGATGAAGCTTGAAGAAAAACTTACTTGTAGGGGAGGGGGGAGGAACGGACGAGGAGATTTGCGAGTTAAACACCTGCGTAACAATCCTCTTCTCGGAGCTCGAGAAACGCCCCCCCCCCTCCCCCCCAAAAAAATGGCTACGAAGGCCAATCTTGAATAATTGCAAGACGCCTTACTCGGTACCTTTTCTTGACTATGGCAATCCTGATTTTTGTTGCCACGTCGTTAAACAATGATTCCAACCCAGCCTCCTCACAGAACATTGGCGCCACGTGAGAACAGGAGTTTCGCGGTATCTTGGGGAAGAAAAAAGTCTCTTTCTCCCTTGAAAATCGTTATTTATTTATTTTTTTTCTCCATGAGGTTATTAAGTACGACAACGCCAAAACGTCGTTTCACGGGCTCTGTTCTCATTTTACGTTACGGCCCAGTTTGATTCGAGAAATACTTGAAAGTCACTTTAGAAAGGGGAAAAGGCTACGGACGTTACACACGACGCGACGGTGCCGATCTCTGTGTACTATGGCTGGATAACATTTAATGATAAAGTTATACGTACCCTCTAGATGTGGGTTTCGCAAAAGCGGCAACTTACATACTGTACAGTCAAGTCTAAACACGTAGACCAAGTAATCTACTTTCGATCGCCCCTTTAATTCTTGCGAGGGTGGAAAACCTGAGTACAGGCTCCCGCAATTCAGAATACAATACCTTCAGAAAAACCAGCGCTTGGCAAAACTTCCAGACCATCCACAGACTCTTGCGCAAACAGTGGCTCTTCATGCACAGCCTGGCTGTAAACCGGACTTATACTCGGCTCCAACGGAGTGGCCATCCTCTGCTCAAAAACTCGGTGCGTATCTGTGAGCACTTGGATCTCATTTAGAAGCCTGCCCCTTTCCACGGTCATATCGTTAAGGTCCTTGTCCAAGCTAGTAATCTTGTTTCTTAAACGCATGTTTTCTTCTTCTTCTTTGGCTATCTTGTAGAGCAGAGCTTCTTGCGTCGAGGCGATTCTCTCTTCGCTTTCTTGCAAGAGCTGTTTTTTCAACTGCGATATTTCGCGCTCCTTCTCCAGCCTCAATTGAGCAACGACAACCGTGCGATCTTCTGTGTCGCCCTGCTCTCCTTGGCCTGTTCAAATATGGAAACAGCGCATTGATTTTTACAACTTTCAGGTTTTTTTGAGTGATCTGTGCGTTGCGTGATCCGTGCGTTTCTGTCGAAAGTAATTACGCGATTGCTTTGCTTTATGATTGGATAAAAAACTTACGCGAACTTTTCAACCAATCACATACAAAACTAAACCACACTTTAACTCTCGACCACGCTGCCTCCTCGAGCGTTTATGGTGATTTACTGTCTTCACTGTTAACCTTCCTATTATGTACGCTGTAGCTTCAATTTCAATTTGTTGAATCAAGCTTGTTCTAAGACCGTGTGCACTCGGAAGTTGCTGCATTCGATGTCCTTATTTCGAAGTCAAATGAAGCACTTTAACTTACAACAAAAAGTCATTTTAGCGCTGGTCCAACAGGCCATGCGGCATGCCAATGCAAACACAACTTTCAACGTCAAGCACAGGATGCGAGATACCAAATACTACATTGACCACCCCCTTTGCAGTTTAGGATTTTCAGGGCCAATGAAACAAGACAGTGATACAAGACTCCCAAATGGAGCAAAAGCAGACTAACTGGCTATTTACAATCGCTGGCGAGGAGTGGAAGTTAAACTAGGGACCACTTCGCCGAACAATCCCGTCTACTCGATTAGCCAACCAGGACTTACCTAAAGTAGTCCATACGCGGGTTTGCAATAGCCCATTTACGAGTTGCTGTTTGCCTCCCTCTCGAAGCGAGTCTTTATGAGAAACCATTCAAGAGGAAATATGTTTGATTTGCATGAAAAAGCATAACTCGTTTTTGATTTGAAAAGGCTTTGTGGTCAGCATGTCGTAATTATTATGACATTCGCAATTTGTATACAATACTTTTTTGGGTACGGAGTCAACAAATCAAAACCCTTGTTTACCTGTTTGCTGTAGAAGCTGCTCATAGTAGTTCTTCATCTCAGTAACTTCACGTTGATGCTTCTCAAGTACCTCCTCGATCACTCCCATGAACTCCTTCTCTTTCGCGTCGGCTGCCTCGGCCACTTCTTTCTCAAGCCTTTCATTCTCGTGTTGAATTTGTTCCTTGAGAGTTTGGATCCGTCCCTCGTAGTCTTCTTTAAGCCTTGCAATTTCTTGATCTTTCAGATCGGTTGAGAGTTGGCCTGTTTGGCCTGAGTCTTCGCGACTACTTAGCTCGGCTTCTAATGCCTTTTTATCTTCAGTTAACTCCCGCACCTTCTTCTCCAGATTGCTCGTGGCCTCTAGTTGCTCAGTTCGCAAAGCTTCTAATTCATGCTTACGCTCCGCTGCAGCCTCCGACTGAAGTTCTCGCACCTGATCCTCCAGGCCATTGGCGTATTGAGTCAGGTTCTCTCTAAACACTTCGATTTCTTTAGCGTGTGTAGTTTGCAGAGTCTCGTTCTCCGATTGGAGCTCTTTCACTTTATCCAAAAGCTCTTGAATTACCCCCTTGTATTGCGACTCCAGATGCGCTTTTGTTTCAGCAAGCCTTTTTTCGTGTCTTGCTGATTCACTGCCCAGCTCCAATACCAGCTGCTTTTCTAGCTCGGCAGTTTGTTCTTGTTGCTGTTGCAAGTTTTGTTCATACTGCGCGACATCGCTCGTATGCTCTTCTTCAAAACTCGATAGGTTGTCTTCCAACTCGGCGATTTGCCTATCTTTCTTCTTTAAGTCGTTTCTCAGATCACGGATTTCATTCGAGCTTAAAGTTTTTAACTCTTTGAACTCTAATTTCAGCTCCTCGAAGGCCGAATCTTTCTCAGCCTTCAAGCGGGCCATATTATCCTCAAACTCTTCCTTCAACACGTCCATCTGCCGCTCCAATTCGTTATTTAACTGGATCTGTTTATCCAACGACTCTTTCAACACATTCACCTCGCTCTCGTGCACTTCTTTCAACTTATCCAACTGTTGTTGCCTGGTATTATCAACCTCCTCGCCTCTCGCTTCCAGCTGCTTACTCAACAACAGCTTTAGATTCTCCAGTTCTGCAAGATGTCTGGAATTTAAACCTTGCAACTCTTCTTTATGTTCCACCTGTAGCCTTTCAACTTCATTAGCGTTCGTCCTCCGCGATTCTTCAAGACTTTCTTCCAACTCCTTCGTGACAGCCTTGTAACTTTCCAGCTCGCTTTTCGTACCATCAAATTCACCACGTAGATGATCATTCTTCTCCTGAAGCTCTCGATTGGCGTGATTAAGTGTTCGAATCTTCTCTTGCAGCTGCTGGTTTAATTCATCTATCCTAGTCTTGTAATTTTCCTCGTCTTTCTGTTTTAGACCATACAGTTCGATAATCACATTGTCTTTTTCCGACACTTCGTTCTGAAGATCATGTATCAGAGCTTTGGTGTCCAAAAGTTCTTTGGAGGCTTTCTCCATTTCGGACTGCTGTGTCTTCAAGCTAGCGTCACTCTGAAACACGAAGGGAAACATAATGAAATGGATCACTAGCAATGGCCGGTTTTCAATGAGAAACCATCGAACTCATTCAAGACTACCTTTTACCAGCCAATCAGAACGCAAAGAAACTAACGGAAACCGGCGCCAAGCGCGCGAACAGGACATGCAGTGACTACGTTGCCATTGGTTTTAGTTTTGCATCTGATTGGTTGAAAAGTTTGCGCATGTTTTTTTTTTAATCCAATCATAGCGTAAACCAAAACGTAGGGCGCCTTCCATTCGACTAAAACTTCTGGTTTGAAATTCTGCAAATTTCGTGTAGCGAAAGGAACGGTATTTTTCGGTTGGTTGCCCCACCGGATTGCGTTCATGAGTTTTCCGCCAAAATACAAAATCAAAAGCAACACGGAAATGGTTGACGCCGCGACACTTGTAATGGCTTGGAGTTTTCAGACGACTCTGAACTTAAAAGAAAAAAAAAAAAAGATGACAACGACATAATTTATTTCAGTGTTGTAAGCAAGTTAAAAGACAAGGAATTTGAATCGAATCCGCAACTGTTTTGAAGGCAACGTACTGTCGTATTTTCCAGACGAACTTAAAGTCATTTCCGTATGACGAGAGAAACATGCTAGCTTTTCACTTAGATCATGTGTGGTCATGCCCACAAGAAGAATACCACTCCGAAAACTGACTGGATCTGGACGAGCTGCAATTCCCCGACCGCAATAGCAAATCATCGCTTGTGAAAAACAACAACAACAACAACAACGCTGCACTGGAAGAGTTGTTCCGCCAATGCCTCCGCCATCGTTCGCTCGACAATCGCGGCTGAAGAAACTGGGACTAAGCATTCAGCGTAATGCAGGCCAAATGAAACCGAAAATTGCCGAAAAAAATTCAAACTTCCGAGAAAAAGGACAACTTCCAGAGTGCTCTACCACAGCCACAGCCGGAGACAGATAGAGCGTTTCAGTATGTAAAGAAAATCATTTGTTTACGAGGCAACAAACGCCATTTCCTAATGTATCGACCGGATTAAGGGTACACAGTGTCTGAAACTAAACTCTTGAGGAGGAAATGAGCGGTCAAAAGTTGAAAAGCTCGCTATCTCGTGTTCCTGTAAACTGAAGTACAATACAAGAAGAAAGCACTTCTAAATTTTACTTCTGCATGTACGAGCGGAATCTTCAAGAATTATCTATCACGTAAAAGCGACGTGTCTTCAGTAACAGCCTTCATCGCTTGAGGGTTGTTTGATAGACCCCTTCACGCTCTTGAGTGCATCATGGGTAATCAGGGGAACACGGCGAGAAATTCAAAGGTGTGTATGAGAATTCAATGCAAAATTAGCTGTTCATGACTGTACTTTTCTTGACTTTCGCGTTCATATCTACCAAACATATAAGTTCAAATTCATATTGATAACAGAGCTGATTTGGACTCGGTATCTATTCTTTGGAATTCCTAAATATTGCTGTTTTCTCTCCATACATTCTCTGTAATCTTGAACCTTTGGAATTACTGGGAATGTACGGTATCTACACTTTGTTCAATAAAATAATTTCTACAACAGCTATTGTCTCAAACTATATTCAGCCGCAACTTTAAGCGCATATCTTGTGTTTTGTAGGATAAAAGCGCCCAAAATTGCATATCATGAATGCTTTTCATCGTTTTGAATTTCCATGCAAACCTTTGAATTTCGCACCATGTTGTCCTGATTACCTATGATGCAATCAAGAGCGTAAAGGGGTCTATTGCTCCGACACTACAGTGCGTGTAATATGCAAATTAAATCTGAGAAGGCACTAACCTCCAGCAGTTGCTCCTTTAGCATTTTTATTTGATCAGTCAGTTCTTCTGTCTGCAGCTCAGCTTCCTGTTTGGCATTTCTGTCCTGACTGTCATGATCGGTTAGCTTCGCCATCAGTTGTCGAACCGTCTTGTCCTTATTTTCCACTTCTCCTTGGAGCTGCAACAAACGATCCTGGTAGCCACTAAGCCTTTCGGCGAGTTCCTCTGACTGGGTGCGGAAAAACGAAACCTAAATTCCCAACACAAACAAATTGCCTGAGACCCGTGGTTCATGAAATTAGTTTTGACGTAGATTTTGTTCTTAGGTAGCAGTTCAACCACTGTGAAATCAGGTAGCGGATTAAAGCCAAATAAATTGAAATAAATTGTTCTGAGCAAAAAAGTGCTGAGTGACTTTTGCTTTTTTAGTTCATTACGCAAAGTTGCGGCCAATAAAGACCAAATCGGCTAACTCAAGTGTTGTACCCAATTCAAATCCTTTGTGAATCAATTTAAGGTCGAGACACACTAGACGACAAGTTGCTGCAACACGCCACGGAGACTTGTCGCTGCAACAATTCGCCTCGTGTGACATGGTGAATTTTGGTAAAAATCGCTGTCGCACGAATTCAAACTGGTTTCATCAACAATAGAAGAGCTTGAGGCCTTAAGGTTGGTGGAGCCTGGAAGCGACCTGTCAGGGGGAAGAAGGTATCCATAGGAACCCTGCCAGTGGCCACCACCAAAGGTGCAGGGAAGGGGGGTGGGAAAGTGCAAGCAAAATGGCCGTGCAATGGTTAGCAAGCAAGCAAATACAATGCCACCAGGAGGAACTCCCGGCAAAACTCAGGGCCGCCCCCCAAGCCAGTCCGAGGAGTGAGCACAGACCAGCATTGTCTCAATTTTAACCGGCACATTCAATTTTTGGCTTTTGGCGAGATTGAAAACAGAAGTACCCAAGGAAAAACCTTTTGAAGCAGAGTAGTGAACCAACAAAAAGACTAAGACACATCATCATGACCAGAAAACTGAGAATCACACCACTCATTGGTGGAAGGGAAAATTAATACTGAGTATCACCACTGGGCCAACTCTACTCCCCTATTCCCCTAAATAGGCATTTCTGAAGTTGAAAACAGGACTAGGCACTAGTTTACATATCCAGACAAAAAATACAACCCATATTAAAAACAAAAAAACACACAAAAAAACTAGACTTTGCTCCCAGTCGGACTCCATTTGAACTTCGGAATGGCCTATGGTGTACTTCAATCATGAGCTGCATGGTAAAGGTGATGTCGCAAAGAGCTAAGGTCACTTTATATGGCACGTGGTTCCTGTGGTATGAAGTAGCTGAGAAATTCTCACTCCTTCCAGGATAGGATACTTGACCATTACAAAGCATCCCCTGCAGTACTGGAAAGGAACCCATTTGAACACCTTGGTGGACAAGCAAGGCAGAGAAAACCTTCTTGTCAAAGGAAACATGATGCATGTAGCTTAGCCTTGCCATGTATGCCCGTGTTACAACCATCACACAGAACGGCCTATTCAAAACTGGATGGTCCCCAAGTGAGTTGGTTTCAAAGACTTACCCATTAATGTAAATTACATACTCACATCATTGTCCACCTGTGTCAGCTGTGATTTCATCACCTCGTTATTTCTTCTCAAATCGCCTAATTCTTCTTCCTTCTCTGCAATCTGATCCATCACCTGCAGAAGTTTCTCGTCCCTCTCTCTCACCACAGTGTCCAACTCATTCTGTTTGTTCATCAACTGTTCTGAAATCTGTTCCAAACTAGTCTGGCTCTGCATTAGCTGTTCTTGCATCACTTCACATTCCTTGCTGAGTTGTTCTACTGTTTGTTGCTTAATTTTCAAATTTTCCTTCAGGTTTTCCATTAATGATGATTCGGACTGTGAGTTATCTTCAAGTGCATCAACCTCATGCTGAAGTCTGGAGACTTCTTGTTGAAGCTCCTCAGTCTTGGCTTTACTTTTTTCAAGTTCATTTTGCAACTCAGGAACCTGATTTGCTTCCTCTATCTTAGCATCCAGCTCTCTGCTTAGATCTTCAACTTGTACTTTCATATCTTCCATAAGCCTCTTCCCTTCACTAGCACCCTCGGCCTTGATTCGCAGCTCTTCATTCTCTTTGCTGAGTTGCTGAACAGTTTCCCGTTTTATTTTTAGATTTTCTTTCAAATTTTCCATTTGAGATGACTCTGATAGAGAGTTATCTTCTGCAATCTCAAGCTGGTGCTTCAAAAATGAGACTTGTTGTTCCAATTCTTTTGTCTGCTCCTTACTTTGTTCAAGCTCAGATTTTACAGCTTGTAGTTTTGCAAGCTCTTCATTCTTTACAGACAACTCGTCACTAAGCTGTTGCAGATTCTTGTAACTTTCTTCAAGAAGTTCTTTCAGACCTGCAGACTCAACAGAACTCAGTCGCTGTTTCAGCTCCTCATTCTCTCTGTTCAACTGCTCCATTGTTTCCTTCTTCAGTCTTAAATTCTCTCTAAGATGCTCCAACTCAGATTTATCTTCCATGGAATGATCTTCAGCACTCAGATTCACAAGCTGTGCCTCTAGCATGGAACACTGCCTTCTACTTTCCTCAAGTTCATTTTGAACATTCTGAAAACTCCCAAGTCTTTCTTCAAGTTGGGCTTTCAAGTGCTGCAAGTTTCCAATCTCGCTTTCCTTCTCCCATAACATCTTTGAAAGTTCATCCACTTTGTGAGAGCTTCCATGTTCCTTAGCACCTTCCTCAGTACCTGATGCCTGTAACCTCGAACTCAGCCTGCTGTTTTCACTCTGAAGTTCCTCTAATGCTTGCTCTTTTACTCTTAATGCCTCTTTCAAATGATCCAGCTCAGATGCATGGGGTGGCAGAGCATCTCCTTGGGTGCCTGACAACTGCTCCTTCAGGTTTGAAATTTCAGCCTTAAGCTGTTCATTGGCTTTGCTCAACTCATCCAAAGCTTGCTGCTTCACTTTTAACTCTTCCCCTTGTGCACCACCTGGTTCTTCTTTGCTTGGCTCACTTTGTTCTAACTTGGCTCTCAGGTCTTGGTTTTCCTTATTAATGTCTTCAAGGATGGATTGCTTCATCTGTAGACTTTCTTTCATCTCTTCGACCTGTCTGCTTAGATCCTTGATAACAGAAGCCCCTGACTGATCTTGCAGCATCAGCTCGAGTCTACCCTTCAAATCAGCATTTTCTCGGCTGATCTGTTTCAGTGCTGCTTTCTTGGCTGCCAGTTCTTCCTCTAGCTCGTGTGTTCTGTTCTTCAGTTCGTTTCTTTCAATGTTGGCAATATCGAAGCTATCAAGGCCACCTTCCTACAAAGGATAACATAGGAAAAACAATGTACACAGACTGCAGATTGCATAAGGATAAAATTTCACAATCTATTTAGGTAAAATGCCCTGGTCTGCTCTTGTTTGCTACAACAATGGTTTCAAGAGTCTTCTTCACCACCAACAAATTCACACCATCATGGGGAGGCCCATTGCTTGCAAACAAGCATGCTTCCTTTAAAAAATCGAACAGTACTGGACAAGAATTCCTCTGTATTCTGTTTTTATAGATTCATATTTTATTTTCATATTTTATTTTATTTTTTTGCCCGTGGTAAGACGGCATGTGGTATGTTGAAACCTTCCAAATGCATATTTATATTGCTGGTAAAAATTAAAACAAGCAGTGATATATAATTGAAGGGCTCAGAGCAAAAACGTGCTAACTGACTTTTTTAGTGTGTTTGGTCATTTTGCAAAATTGTGGCCACATTTCGCGCAATACACGGAAATCAAGTATGGGATTTTCTATCCTAAGTGATGTGAACAAAATAATGAAGGAAAAAAATTTTTTTTCTGGACCTTGGGGAAGGGGGTGGGGGGCTGGGGCACAAGAGCAAAAAAATATGAAAATACAGGTAAAAAAAAAATTTGGCTTCTTTTCATCAGATTGCCCCAATTTTTGGCATATAGCATGGGGATGTTCACCCCATAATTTTAGTGCAGCTGGTTTGGTGGAAATTGGCCGCAATTTTGAGAAATGACCTTAACAATCGCGCAAAAGTCAGTTAGGACGTTTTTGCCTGGAGCCCTTCAATTATATATTATGTTGTCCCACTACGCATACACTGATCTACATCAGGATTCATGTTGAAATTGAAAAACCTTTGAAATTTCCTTTGTTTACTATTCAGCATCTGATAAATGAACTGAAAGAACTTACGTGTACAAACAAAACTAGGTTCAAATATTTTTTTACCAGAAACTAATTTAACCCACGACATGTAACTCAAGAATCAAATATAAAGCTTGGATAACCACTCACATATCATTTTTGCTACTGGTAAACTCAAACTGTTCAAGGCAATCAGGTATAAAGACTACAACACAAAATTAATGCCAACGCCTCTTCACGCTGTTGTAGTAACAAAAACATTTTTCACAAAAGACTGTGCAAAATGCACACAAATATTATGAAAAGTCAGTGTACATGTAAGTCCTTGACAGGTGAAACTTAAGAAAGCAAAGGCTATCTCTCTTTATCCTATGATTTCATCCAAGATCAGCATCCTTATACCATGAATAAAACATATTCGAAGAGAAAAAGTCGAAAGTTAAAATGTCTGCAGAGATCTTGATGCCTTGTCAAGGTAATTCTTTGTAACAATAGCTTAGAGAAATGACATTGTAATATATGACATTCAAATGTGTTGACAATCATCTTCATTACTTTTCTCTTTCCAGAAACACGATCGACTTTTTTGATGGAGAAATTAAAAAATATATTTATGAATTCATAAAATTCACGTTAAGGAAATTAGATCGACTCCAATACCTGCATATTTACACATATTTAACTGGTGAATAATATTACACAGTAGAAAGCGGATGCATGTGCAGATTCGTGTTTCAATTAAACAAAGCCATCAAAACAACTCACGACAGCTGAATGGAAGAACGCAAAAAAAAATTGCTGTCAAACCTCTGAGTATTCTTCTCCGCTGGTGTACTCGCTTCCACTGACATAGCTTCCTGATTGGGAGTTTTGCTCTTGTTCAGCCTTAAACGAAACAAAAACATAGAAAATTAAACCATTTGTCTTAAATATTTCATAGAGGTAAGGCCGTCGGTTCGTTGACTACGAACGGCGTCCTCTGTTGTTATGCGATTAACCCACGCATCACGAAACCACACATACAGCACGTGCCTTTAAAAACAAAGTGATGTTTACCTCCTTGCAATAATGAAGCATTTTCCACGCAAAAATTCAACTCTAGTTCACAATGAAAGCCTCGGCTCAACTCGTAAACTAAAGGTTTTACGGAGTTGAAGAGAATCGTCGAATAGAACAAGACGTTCGCCAGTTACTGAGCTGGCAAAATATGCGTATCCGATTTCAGGTTGAGTGTCGGAGTCAAAGGAAGAAAATCACTCCAAAAATTATCGCATCTCCCTTGGACAGTTGTGAGATCTTTTCTTTACCACGATAAACAAGAACTAGTACACTTTCTTCCCTGTGTAACATAAGGAATGTGTACAATATATATGTCAACATCAATGCGTAAAAAATACCAATATCATGTCGTAAAATTTGTTATTAGCCTGATCGATTTCACTCAAGATTTATTGTGATATCTTCCAAATATATACAGCTACTCAAAACAAAACCACTGCATTCTTGAAGTGTGTTACCACAAAACGAAAGCTTGTGAAAAGCGCTTTTATCTGGGGCTCATTTTTTTGTTTCAGCACTTTATTCCTGTGCTGAAATTGTTTCGGACAAATAATTAATATGGACTCTTTGAGAGCTTTGAGCATAAAATAATACGCGATATGATCACAACGTGATTTAAATCAAACTCACATCAAATGGAATCGGAGATCCCACTTCCGATGCGATTGAGGGAGCATCTCTGTCTGTGTCTGCTTGGCTTATTTCCTCCACTTCAACGTCCTCCACTTCTCCCTCTATTTTCGCAACTTTTTCATCCCCAGCTACCTCGGCCTCAAGATGCGCCTTTGCACCGCGATCTTGCGACGTGCTCCTTCTTCTCCGTTCTTTAGCTCCGGGCGAAGGGCTTTGCGCAGAGCCACTTGTAGAAGATGTCCCCTTCTTCTTCTTTTTCTTCGTTCCTGTACCAGATTTCTTCTTTTGGAACATCTTGAGCTGCAAACAGGACAAAAGACCAATGTTTCAAAGCCTATTTGTGGTAGCTGTCTACAGAAAGTCTCAAAGTTTATGAACTTGGCGCGCTCAGCCACGTCACACGCTTTAATTCTCACCTTCTCTTTCCCTGCCTCCAGCTTTCTCTGCCTTTCTGAATCTTCGCTTTCCATGGTGAAGCTGTTCTGTTTTTATTTCGTTCACCAAGAGGCCTTCAAGCAGGAATCATTTCCAACCGCCATTTTCAAGACGTAGAATAGTTGTCGTTCCATCGTAGTATTGATCATGTGACCCCAAACGACTTTTCGGAAATCTTCGACAAAAACGAAGATAATCGAGATCATGACCGAAAGGATGACGAAGCAGCCAGATGGCAATGCACTATGGGCAAGGAAGGAAAAAGGATTTCCAAGATGGCGAACGAACTTGAGGTTGCAGAAGAATTGGCAAATTCTTCGCCTGAACAGGCGATGGAGTTGCTCTCCTCTATAGGTAAAATACATCTCTAAGTTTTCTTTAATTTTTTTTTCAGGCTGGGTCTTGCAAAACTCTCTTTCCTTTCCATAGAGAAAAAAGGTCATTCGTGATTTGCGATTTTTTTTTCTTTTTTTGTGACAGTAAAACGTGATTTTGAGACAAGCGACGAAGAAGGAATAAAGACGAAAGAACAAGCCATCCTGAGTCTTGGGAAAATGCTTTCAAAGCACAGCAAAGCTGAAGGTGAAATTACACGGATTATAATTTATAAATTATTTGAGGATGATAATGTTTATGACAGTCATTGCATTTATTTTACAGTGTAGTACCTTTGGAGAGTTCTAAGCTCACAAACAGACGTGTATAAAATAAACGACTGTTGTGTGCTTAGAATTGTGCAAAAGTATTGCATGCAAATCACTTAATATATAATTAGTCAAAAATTATTGCAAGGTTTGTAGCCATAAGGCTTGAGCATAATGATAATTATCCTGTAATTCAATTAATCTTGCTGCCATTTTGGGAAACTTGCTCTCACAGTCCTTCAAATATTGAAGGCCAAACATGCTACAGGTGCACATGTATGTTTGATAACCAGTTAGATCAATTGTTTTTGTGTTGCTTCTTAAGTTGCCTAGCTGCAACCAATGGTAATAGCAATCAACCAAAAAAATAAAAAAAAAAACACCATACAGGTGTATGCCAGATACACTGTATGTGTAGAGCCACTCCAATTCTGCCCTTGACTTTGGTTGTGTTTGATATGACAGAACTTGGAGGCCTTATCAAGTACATCAGACCATTCCTAAAAACAGTGTCGAAAGCAAAAGCTGCTAAGCTAGTCAGGAACTTGGTTGATATATTCCTGGATATGGAAGCCTCAACTGGCATGGAGGTAGACACTGTTGATGTTTTGGGTTGTTTTATATAGTGTGTCACTGTTGTATTTCCATATCTTGTTACATAAAATTATTTAATTGTGTATTTTTATATCCGCTTGTTTAACATTGTTTTCTTAATTGCCAGTGAAATAGGAGTGTTCAAGTTGCAAGTCCTGTTTCCAATATTTCTTCTGTGTTCAGCCACCTTAAACACTCAACACACTGTATAAAATTACTTATAATTATATGTGACTAGGTAAAATAACATCAAAGAAAAATCGCATAATTTGCCATGCAGTGCCGTGCAATTTGCTATCAGTGCCGCGCTCATCCCCAATTTTTCTTGTGACACATCAGAAGCTCTGCTAGGAGCCAGGTGAATACAGTGTGTGCTGAAGGTTACTGTAAAATGTGTTCAGATGAAATGATTAATCTTTAACCTACATTATATTATTTTTTTAATTTACTTATTGATTTATGTATTGATTTATTTGGTTTGGTTTGGTATGTTTGGTTTTTTTTTCCTATGAAGGGAAATTAAGTTACATGTGTGGAAATAAGCAAAAAATAATCCTAATTGATTTTGTCATATATTTGACAATTATTTCTCCCAAAGGTTGAACTCTGTAACGAGTGTATTGAGTGGGCCATGCAAGAGAAAAGAACATTTTTAAGGCAAGCACTTGAGGTAACTGGAACCACCGATTGAAAAAGATTGAGATGAAGGTTTTTCTTAATATTATTAGTACTTGCATCATCATGTTGCCATCTTTTCATTGTTTTACAATTATTTTCACAGGCAAGATTAGTAGGATTGTATCTTGATACCAAGGACTACACAAAAGCTTTACAAATAGGTGAGTCTGTGCAGGCTTTTAGCAAGGATTTGAGAAGTGGCCATCCCCCTATGGGGGGTCTGGGGGCATGCTCCCCCAGGAAGTTTTGAAAAATCAAAGCTTCTTACACGCATTTTCCGCGATTCTGGGAAGCAATCAGATCGTTTTAAAACAGCGATTTAGTCACCAGTTTTCCCTTGTATTTGAAGTGAAAACAGCTATGGCTTACCTTGTAGCAGATGTCAGTTTAGTATTATTGTAAAGCCGACTACTCCACATGGCTTGTAAAAGAAAATAGCGGTCATTGATGTGGGAGAGTTGCAGAGAGTACTTTCACGAAGTTGGGAGTTTCAAGACAGTGATCGAACTGCCTTATGGACCACCATTGCCTAATAAGGCACTGTCACGCTCTGTAATGCACATGACATGGTCACAGATGAGGAGCCTGGGTTGAACGTTCAAACCAATCATCGCAATCTAGCATTGTCCTTCGATGTATTTTTGTTGTTTCTCGATGTAAACCATCTTTAGATAAATTGATGACGGTGAAATGAATGTGAATATTTTTGTTTATAATACAAATTTTTACTTTATTAACCCGGGAGATCTAAGAAGGATTGTGCAACAGCAGCCCCAAACAGGCCATCCAAAAACCTGTCATGCTGAGAAATGGCCGTCCATAGGATGGTTGGACGGCCACCTGGCTAAAAGCCCGAGTCTGAGCCCTTTTGAGGTCTCATACATGTAATAACAAGGGTCTTTTAAAGCACTGTATTTACAGCCAAATGCCTGAACAATGTTTGGATCTCTGTCTTTCTGAAGGTTCCAAGCTGTTAAAGGAGCTTAAAAAGCTGGATGACAAAGCTTTACTTGTTGAAGTACAGTTACTGGAGAGCAAGGTTTACCACAATCTAAGCAACATTCCCAAATCCAGGTCAGAATAGACGATTAATTAATGTACAAGAGTAAAACTTCATCAAACGGAAACTGTTGGCTTAAGGTTTTCCAAAATGTGCGGCTAAATGCTCCAACATGTTGGCCAACAATATTGCAACCTTAACCTATTGCATAACAGTGTCAACGTACAGTAGTATGTTCTGAAAACAATAATTTTTTTGTCATTTAATGTAATACATCAAACACGAAGAAGAGTGTTTCATCAGATGTCCAAACATCGAGAAGCGAGTTGAAAAATGAGGCTGAAGGCCAAGTTTTTTAACTGAATTCGAGGTGTTTGGATAGACGATGAAACACTCTTTTGAGTGTTTGATAATTATTGCTTCTCAAAGGAATCAGTATTTTGAGAGAAATTTGTGTTAAAACTTTCCAAAATTTTATGCTAATTAAGATCACATATCCAAACTTCCTTCACAGTAGTGATTTCTTTTGTTTTGGGCTCATGAATTATTAATGAGTTTGAGATATTTATTTTAAAGGTTAACATAAACTGAAGGTAAGGAGATGTGGCCAGCATCCTCACTTAAATTTTGGCTGTATTTTTTGCATTGCCATACAGGGCTGCTTTAACTTCAGCAAGAACAACGGCAAATGGAATCTACTGTCCTCCCAAACTGCAAGCATCCTTAGATCAGCAATCGGGTAAATCTACATACAGTGTTGCTGCATCTATAATTTATGTACTTGTAACTTTATACTCTGTACTTGTACCAGTATCAACTCCCAGCAGTTGAATTCATGTTCGTAATAACAACCCTGATTCTTCTTGCCAGGCATTTTGCATGCTGAAGAAAAGGACTTCAAGACTGCTTACTCTTACTTTTATGAAGCATTTGAGGTAAAGTAATATAACTGTGCTATGCAGTGGATTGATTAGCGTGTATACTGAGAGTACAAGTACAGGTTTCAATGGACAACCCATTTAACAAATGGTAAACGCCATAGCATGCACTATTGAGTTACGGATGCACGCGGGAGGTTGATAAGCATGAAAGAAGCGTAAGTATCGCCTCGTGCAACTCCAGCTTCGTGAGTGTGTTTACCATTTGCTTTATAACATACATGTAACATTGAGACATTGGAACTACACAAGTCCTTTTATTGAGCTACGTTACAACAAATGTTCTTGTCGTCTTACATGAGGAGAAAACAAGCGCGCAAAAATTAGCACATACGTCAGCAGCGTACACCCATGGGCAAATAGTAGATGCTGAATTAACAAATCAGAGCGTGCGTTTTGCTTTAGTTATGTTATAATAGTGGTTTGACTGGTTGCCAGCTTAGTTTTAAATACAAAACCTACTACTTAAATTTCTGGACATGAGTGAAAGCATTACTTTAACGTGATGACAAACAATCAGCTGTAAACTACTAGCTGTAACTCAAAATGACAGCAGCCAAATTTTGTGAAGTAATTAAAACAATGGGCCCCTTCTGAGTTCGTGTTAGCCTCATTTTCAAAGCGAGTCCAAGTGTGCAAGTTTCATGATTGTAATGAGTTTTACTTTACATATGAATGAAAACTCATTTTCATAAGAAAGACTTTGCATTTAAACTTGCCTTGAAAAAGAGGCGGAAGTGAACTCGAAAATCGCCTGTGCTCTTCAGCTTGTTAGGCCATAAGTGTTCTTTCGAAAAATACTAACTTAGAACGGGCCATTTTCCAAGTTCACTTCATCTCCATTCTCAGAGTGAGTCTTAAGCGACTTGGGTGTAAAGCCTGAAAATCAATATTCATATACATCATATTCATATGCAGTGTAAAACTAATTAGCACCATAAAACTTTTGCTCTTGGACTCACTTTGAAAAAGAGGCAGACATGAACTCGAATATGGACTATTCTGCCAAGATATCAGCATATTTCTCCACATTAGTCTTGGTGAGTTAAGATATTTGGCTTATTGGTTGGCAAGGATTGCAAAAATAATACATTGCTTATATTAATAATTATTATAATTATGTATACTTTGGAGCCAAAGACACCCAAAGTGCAGGTGCCTTAAAGGAGCATGCTCAACCAGAGTGCACTGCAGGCAAAGCTGCCATACTCGACATTTTCTGTGTTACAGAAAAGGGCAACTATGCTCATTTTCATTTGTACGTTGATCGAATCCGAGCCGCTTTCGTCCATTTTTGCTCTGGGATATTTGCACGTGTTTCTAACAGGAAACTGGTTGAATATTGGCACGTGTTTCTAACAGGAAACTGCTTGAGGAGCAGAAACCAGCAACATCAACAACGAGCAAGGCACTGTTGTCGAGCGTGCTCCTTTAAGTGCAAATCATGGTCTCTCTGGAGACGATTATCACAGAAGTCCTGGTATTTTTACAGGGATATGACTCCATTGATAACCCCAGGGCAGTATCAGCACTGAAATACATGCTTCTTTGCAAGATCATGCTCAATAGGTCAGTAAAAGAACCTTGAGTTTACTTTACACGGTGAGATTTCAAGCTTCAGGCTTGTGGGGGCATATAGAGAAATTAACAGTTCAAATAAACAGAACAACGTTAACCAACCCAGCCAAAGAGGCAACCAGTTGGCCATTAATGGAGCGTGGTGGAGTTGAATTCGGGACTACCCGAGACAAGTCTAGCTCTTGGGCAGAGCAGAGCGGGATTTCAACCCGGAACATCCGCACGCAATTCCAGCGCCCTGACCACTGGGCCACGCCGCCTGCTCTGTGCATGCAAGGAAATTTTTCAAACAGTAGATTTTCGTCCCTTCGCACACTTTAGATTGAAGTGCAAGTAC
>BLFK01000498.1:341413-343913 GCA_014634185.1 Astreopora myriophthalma
CATAGGATGGTTGGACGGCCACCTGGCTAAAAGCCTGAGTCTGTGCCCTTTTGAGGTCTCATACATGTAATAACAAGGGTCTTTTAAAGCACTGTATTTACAGCCAAATGCCTGAACAATGTTTGGATCTCTGTCTTTCTGAAGGTTCCAAGCTGTTAAAGGAGCTTAAAAAGCTGGATGACAAAGCTTTACTTGTTGAAGTACAGTTACTGGAGAGCAAGGTTTACCACAATCTAAGCAACACTCCCAAATCCAGGTCAGAATAGAAGATTAATTGATGTACAAAAGTAAAACTTCGTCAAACGGAAAGTGTTGGCTCAAGGTATTCCAAAATGTGTGGCTAAATGCTCCAACATGTTGGTGGACAATGTTGCAACCCTAACCTATTGCATAACTTACCGTGTCAACATACAGTAGTATGCTCTGAAAACAATAAATTTTTGTAATTTGATGTAATATATGAAACACGAAGAAGAGCGTTTCATCAGATATCCAAACACCGAGAATTGAGTTGAAAAACGAGGCCAAAGGCCAAGTTTTTTTAACTGAATTTGAGGTGTTTGAATAGAGGATGAAACACTCTTTTGAGTGTTTGATATTGCTTATTAAAGGAATCAGTATTTTAAGAGAAATTTGAGTTTAAAATTTCCAAAATTTTATGCTAATTAAGATCACATATCCAAACTTCCTTCAGTAGTGGTTTCTTTTGTTTTGGGCTCATGAATTATTAATGAGATTGAGAAATTCATTTCAAAGGTTAACATGAACTGAAGGTATGGAGATGTGGCCTTGAGCATCCTCACTTCAATTTGGGCTATATTTTTTGCATTGCCATACAGGGCTGCTTTAACTTCAGCAAGAACAACGGCAAATGGAATCTACTGTCCTCCCAAACTGCAAGCATCCTTAGATCAGCAATCGGGTAAATCTACATACAGTGTTGCTGCATCTATAATTTATGTAATTGTAACTTTATACCCTGTACTTGTACCAGTATCGACTCCCAGCAGTTGAATTCATGTTCGTAATAACAACTCTGATTCTTCTTGCCAGGCATTTTGCATGCTGAAGAAAAGGACTTCAAGACTGCTTACTCTTACTTTTATGAAGCATTTGAGGTAAAATAATATAACTGTGCTATGCAGTGGATTGATTAGCATGTATACTGAGAGTACAAGTACAGGTTTCAATGGACAACCCATTTAACAAATAATTAATGGTAAACGCCATAGCATGCACTATTGATTTACGGATGCACGCGGGAGGTTGCTAAGCATGAAAGAAGCGTAAGTATCGCCTCGTGCAACTCTAGGTTCTTGAGTGTGTTTACCATTTGCTTTATAACATAACATTGAGACATTGGAACTACATAAGTCCTTTTATTGAGCTACGTCACAAAAAATGTTCGTGTAGTCTTACATGACGAGAAAACAAGCGCGCAAAAATTAGCACATACGTCAGCAGCGTACACCCATGGGCAAATAGTAGATGCTGAATTAACAAATCAGAGCGTGCGTTTTGCTTTAGTTATGTTATAATAGTGGTTTGACTGGTTGCCAGCTTAGTTTTAAATACAAAACTTACTACTTAAATTTCTGGACATGAGTGAAAGCGTTACTTTAGCGTGATGACAAACAATCAGCTGTAAACTACTAGCTGTAACTCAAAATGACAGCAGCCAAATTTTGTGAAGTAATTAAAACAATGGGCCCCTTCTGAGTTCGTGTTAGCCTCATTTTCAAAGCGAGTCCAAGTGTGAAAGTTTCGTGATGGTAATGAGTTTTGCTTTACATATGAATGATAACTCAATTTCATAAGAAAGACTTCGCACTTAAACTCGCCTTGAAAAAGAGGCGGAAGTGAACTCGAAAATCGCCTGTTCTCTTCAGGTTGTTAGGCCAGAAGCGTTCTTTCGAAAAATAATAAATTAGAACGGGCCATTTTCCAAGTTCACTTCATCCCCTTTCTCAGAGTGAGTCTTAAGCGACTTGGGTGTAAAGCCTGAAAATCAATTTTTGTTCATATGCAGTGTAAAACTAATTAGCACCACAAAACTTTTGCACTTGGACTCACTTTGAAAAAGAGGCAGACATGAACTCGAATACGGACTATTCTGCCAAGATATCGGCATATCTCTGCACATTAGTCTTGGTGAGTTAAGATATTTGGCTTATTGGTTGGCAAGGATTGCAAAAATAATACATTGCTTATATTAATAATTATTATAATTATGTATACTTTGGAGCCAAAGACACTCAAAGTGCAGGTGCCTTAAAGGAGCAGAAACCAGCAACATCAACAACGAGCAAGGCACTGTTGTCGAGCGTGCTCCTTTAAGTGCAAATCATGGTCTCTCTGGAGACGATTATCACAGAAGTCCTGGTATTTTTACAGGGATATGACTCCATTGATAACCCCAGGGCAGTATCAGCACTGAAATACATGCTTCTGTGCAAGATCATGCTCAATAGGTCAGTAAAAGAACCCTGAGTTTACTTTA
>BLFK01000498.1:348913-359834 GCA_014634185.1 Astreopora myriophthalma
TGTATTGGGTGCTGTTAATCACAATATAGTAGGCACAGTTGTAGTGGGTGCTGCTAATCACAATACAGTAGAAAGCTGCGAAGTAATTTGATTCTGTCATTTTTAGGGATCCTCGATCAAGGGTCAGGAGTGTTGGTCGTGTTTGACGAGACTCCAGTCGATAAAACTTACGAAAACACTCTGGAATTGATTCACGAAATGGGAAAAGTCGTTGATGCCTTGTACAGTAAAGCTAAAAAGCTCCAGTGATAAACTGTATATTTATGGTATCAAAATCAGTGGGAGCGATCGTGCTTTGTAACGTTTGAAGGAAAGAACAATAAAGTGAACTAACGAGAATCAGACTTTGTCCCTTGTAAAGATGCTAACAGAGCACTGCGTTACAACGTCCGCTTTCTTCCACACTACGCGATAGACATGAATGCATACGCGGACACTTACACTTACGGACGCAAATTTACACTGACGACACAGTCAACACTTAAATACTAATCGACCCTACACTCCTGTCTAACGAAGGAAGGTCTCGATCGAACTTTCTCCGATTTGTTTGCACCTATTCCGGTTTAAAATTAAGAGAATTAGAAGACTGCGTAAGGTTTTCCAAAGGAACATGAATTCGGTCAGCAGCATTACGGGAAGCCCTAGTCCCCAAAAAAATTTGCGGAGAGCAAAGACTGTTTCACAGTTGTTATTAAGACTTCGTCCATAACACACTCTTTGATACAGCGCACTAGGTCTTGAAAATTGAGCTCGTCAACTTTAAGAGTTTTGAGCAACTTTTTTCATCAGCAAGCAACTTAGACCAACTTTTGGGTAACCAATCCGCCATGTGAGGTATAAATACTAAATGAAGTGAAATTTTGCAGTTGTTTTGGTTGATACTAACCTAGTCCGAGAGCTGCCTGCATATCTTGCTTCAGCTGATGGTGTGGTAGCCGTGGGCTTGGGCATGCCACAGTTAGGTACTTCCCCGGCCACTGGGCATCGCTGGAAAAGGCTGGGGCTGGTGTCAGCGATCTGCGGGCCGACATTTCTGTATGCAGTCATAGTAAAACGCTCAGGCTTAAAATGCTCAGACGCAGCGCGAATGCCTTGGTGCTCCATTAAAAGTCACGTGCTTTACCAGCATAAAATTAGCGTGACTCTGGAAATGTTTCCCTTACAGTAATTGCGAGGTTGAGCAATATTCGTTGACAATACCCGCAAATTATCGCTTGGCTTCGCCCATTTATCCCTGTATCAGAGGAAAACCAATCTCGTACCCAGAGTCCTCGGGCTCTTTGGTCAGCGGGTGGGCGCTCGGAGAGGCTCTGGGATAATGGACGCCATTTTCCCACCAAATCTGTGACGGCTTCTTTTTTAGATGTGAAGTAACAGCCAATCAAAAAATTGATTTTTTGCGATTATCCCAGAGTCTGCTCTGGCGACATCCCGCTGACCAAAGAGCCTGAGGACTCTGGGTGCGAGATTGGAGGTCAATTGGAGGATTTGATTGGAGGAAAACCGTCTCGAGTTCTTGGACGTGGGAGGTCTGGTATCTACCGAACTTAGTTCCTCTCGGACATGAAAGCGGCCATTTTGTTTTTGAAGATTGAAGTACTTAAGCTTCGGTGCGCATTTCATCTCGAAAATGGATGGTTTGAGAAAAGGTTATAAAGCGAAGATACGTGAAGATATGATATCAGAATCTGCAGCAGGCGAAAATAAGATCAAATTGTACCAGGAGTATTTCCAAGTGAGTGTGATCTGGCGGACTACTTTTTAACATCAGTCTGATTCGTAAAAACCTCTTTTTAGCCCGGGTTCTTAGCTGTATCGACTTGTTTTCGTCGGACAGCTTCGCGTGATTTCTCAGGAGTAAGCTTGCCATCAAATAGAATCTCTATCACTACGTCTGTACATCACTTTACACAAAGCCATCTTGTTTTCTGTTCACGTGTATATTGGTTCTGGTTCCAAATTTTGAGGACGATGGGTAATTGGAAAGATTTCCGTATAACCCCATACATTTATTATGCATGCAGAATTATTATTATGGTAAAATTTAAAGTTATTCAAAGCGAATAAGTCTCAAAGGAGCGCTATTGTTTCCGCTATTGTTTCCGCTATTGTTTAGAAAAACAAAGAACTGTATGCATAATAAATGTATGGGGTTATACGGAAATCTTTCCAGGTAATTTTATATTAGGCTGCTTAGAGGCTGCGTGCAAACGGTTAGAGCATCTCCCAACATTGCTGGCCCAAGAATGTTGGCAGTGGTGTACAAACAGATGCAACAACTAATGTTTGGACTTGCATTTGTGTTTATGGCATGTAGTATGAAGTGCAGTTAATGTGTTACTGGGGACTTTTAAGATCTACAACGGCCACGTCCCTGAAAACGCCGTTTAAAATTGGAACCTGGCGTTTTTCAAAGTCTTTCTTGAATATTCCAGTTCGTTCAACTTCTACAAACTATCCGGACTATCTAGGAATTGAATTGGGAGGAACAGTGTTTAACAAAAAAAGGACATCAAAATTTACCCGTTGTGTGCTCGCGTTGTCCTTAGAACGTGGGATTTGGTCATTTGACGTTGTAGATTGGCAGAGAACGGGAAAGAAACGAAGCAAAGTTCAAAACGCAAGTGCAGAGCCATTGTTTTGCTCATTAAAGTCTAATGTTTAGTGGCGTTGCAGCTGATGTTGCCGTCCTAGATCTAAAAGTCCCTACTATCGCCATAAAGACCGTGTGTAATGCATTGCCCCAACATTCTTGGGAGAGCTGCAATCTCGTTCCCAGAGCCCACATATCTTTTGGTCAGCACTAAGACACGGAGCTCTGGAATAACCAATTTCCAGAACTACGTTGATTGGGGGACTCGATTTATCAAACTGCTCATGCGTAAACTATCAGAGGCAAAATTGCTTGTAAACAAAATCATAACAGCTGAGTGCGAATTTTAAACGAGAATGGCACGGTCAGAAAACTCCAACAACACTTGTAAACATGAAGATTTGTCGCTGCTGTTGTAAACCCTTGAGTTCTAATGATCGCCCCATTTCACTTCTCAGGAAATTGAGGATGAAACCCAAACTTTGGCCCCAACATTGTTGGGAGAGCTGTGTAAACAGATCTGACATTGCCTGACAGTGATCTTTGTATAAATATTTCATGACACAAAATAATTTTGTAGTATAAAGCTTTTTGCATTCCTTACCTGTGTTGTTTGAATATCTATGTTTTTTTCTGCCATTGCCAAATTCTCTGGAAGCAAACTTGCAAAATAAAGCCTGCAAGGTAATTGACCTATCCCACAGTACAGACCTAGCATACCAAGGCTCTTAAATTTTGGCCTGAGTTTGTATCAAAACACAGACAAGAGCCATGTCTTACAGAATTTTCTTTGTACGTAAATGAGGAGAACTGGGTACACAGTGAAAGTAACACCTGCTGGTTTTTGTTTGTTCCAATTTTTCCAAGAACAAATGATAATTTTAAAAAAAGTGGTGGCCCCCAAAAATGAAGCAGGTGGGGACAAGAAGCATATATATATATTTTTTTTTACTTGGGCTAATAAAAATTATTGAAATAAATACTTAGTAATATTGACCACTCACATTTTGAACTGTATTTTGGATCTGGAGGGCTGTGGCTTTGAAAATCGACAACAAAGAAAAACTGACCCCTTAGTTCCAATTCACTAACAGACATTGTAAGCAAAATGGAAATTTACATGATTGTTCTACTTAAGGAAAACTGGCTGTAGTTTAATGCATATTAATGTTCACAACACCTTAGCCTGGTCCTGACAGAATGTCTGTTTACAATACTCCATTAGCACCTTTTCATTTCGTTCCAGTTGCAATTAAAACAATGGCTGAAATACAAGCTGAAAAGATAACACTGATTATCGGGATATTTTTCAACACACATGGAGGGGCTTTTCAGGGCCAATGATGCAAATGAAACAAATGAACATAACAGAGTTAATGAATTGAAGAAGTGATCCTCACACTTTCTGGACAATTTAAGCAATTGTCTCATATATGCACTTGAAAAATTCAAGTGACTCCAACGGGATTTGAACCCACGACCCCTGTGATGCTGGTGCAGTGCTCTTAGCAACTGAGCTAGGAAGCCACACAGTTGAGAGCAGGTCAATTTGTTGGGCTCATGCGTGTTTTCCCATGAAAGGAATGATGAATGAAATAACAGAGTTAAGAATCCCGACTGGATGGAGGCAGACCAGTTAGCTATTTACAAGTGCAGCCAGAAAAGTTGAACCAGGGATCAAAGTGAGGCTTGAACCTGGGACCTGCAGATGACTAGTCCGGCACCCTGAACATGCAGCCACTGCCTCAGTGTATCAATTTGTATTGAATGATGATGTTGAAGCACAGGCATCCCAAGCTCACGTTTAGAGAAAGCGAAGAATTAATTATCTATTTTGTTCTGTATTCGAAATTTTTATATTTTAATTGAATAAATATGTAATAAACATTGAGGAGGAATTCTTAACAAAAAAATTACGTATCTATTTATTCATAAGGCGTCACGGCTGTGCGAGCTGGAACTTGACCTTTCATCTTATGCGGTGTTAGGTTACACGGAAACCGTTGAGAATTTGAGCGCTTTATAAGACGTTGTATGGAGAATAAAATATCGTTGATTTACAACCCTAAATGCTTTAAAATATCCACGTTTTTTTAGTAAGATGACTAAAACAAACTCACCTCTTGTGTGTCCGTTGTGCTTTTCCAGTATTTTCGCTGTTTTGGGCTTTTTATGCCACCACTGTTCTTCCCTTCAGAAGACGGAGTCTTCATAAGACGGAGTCTTCATAAGCGCTGAAATTCTCAACGGTTTTCATGTAACCTAACACCGCGTAAGATGAAAGGTCAAGTTCCAACTCGCACAGCCGTGACGCCTTATGAATAAATAGATTTTTTTTTTTTAAGAATTCCTCCTTAACCTTTATTACATATTTATTCAATTAAAATATAAAAATTTCGAATACAGAACAAATAGATAATTAATTCTTCGCTTTCACTAAACATGAGCTTGGGACGCCTGTGGTTGAAGAAAATATATATTGCTTCCCCACAGTACCCCCTCTATGTAAGGGATTTTGAATTAAACCAGTGAACCTGATGTCCCTCTGAAAACTTCTAAACTTTCTACTTCATGTTGTGACTGTTGGTCATTGAAAGTCCCCTCATGATAAATGTATTTGTCTATTCTGTATTTGTCTGCATAGTGATGACAAATTGCTTTTGTCATTTAGCAAACATGACAAATTACCAGTAAAAATAATTGTTCCCACTTCAAACTCTGGCAAGCTTGACACATGATTTTTTTGTTTGCCATTCCAGAAAAAGGATGGCTTGCCAGTCCATTTAAAAGGCAATTATCGCATTCCACTTACAAGGTAATTGTTGCTACTTACTCAATACTCTTTCACTAAAAGTAGCTGATAGATTCAAGAGCATACCAGATAGCTATAGGTCCATTATAATTATTATGACTGTTTTCAAATGACATCATGGTTGCCATATTGGTTTACTCAAACAAAACAATCCATACGGGATTTTAACTCAATTTTTATGTGAATATTTTGCTTTTGTTTTGGTAAATCAATATTGCCACTGGTCACGTGAGTGAAAACGATCTATTGCATCAGTAAACTCTTTATTTGACCGCCACCCATGTAAATTCTGTACAGCTCAACATTGCATGCTGTTTGCTAGAGTACCTGTGCTCTCTGACTTCTGATGTCAATAATTGTTTCTTTTTCATGTCATTGTTTTCAGTGCACCTTTCAACTGCACACACAATCTGATAATTATTCTTATCTCAGCCTATAAAGTTTTTCACTGCTGTCAAGACATCATAGCACAGCTGGTCAAAGGGTAACATTGTGCATCTGCACAGGATTGATAGATTTTGATTCTTTTGTCCTTTTTTTAATGGTCTGCAAACTGTTGCTGTCAATATGACTGACAGCAGTGAAAACCAAAAATTTCAAGTCTAGAGCTGACATGCTATTGAAAGGTGCAGTAAGAATAAGCAACCTTGCAAAATGAGATTTGGAAAACAAAAGCACAATTTATTCTTATTACTTGTTAACTATTTAAAATTGAAAACCCCTTTCTGGTTTCCCCTCTGAGGTCCTGAATAATAGTATAGAGCAGAATAATGGCACAAGGTGGATAACACAGTCTTACAAAATTAATAATAGTACAGGGCGAAATGATACTTATAGCATGAAAAAATCTCAAAAAGTCAGTATAGGATGGAATAATAGTACAGTCTGGAAAAGTCCTGGTCGCTTTGGGAGCAAGAATGGCTAAAATTGCTGTTGTCACTGAAAAATATTGGCTCCATTCTACTGCAATTTTATGAAAATGCAAGAGTTTTCTTGTTTTCGTCTTTATACAAAATGGCTGCTGATCAAAAGGCTAGATTTAAATAATCATACAGGCCCAAATAAGGCTGGTATAGAGTGGAAAATGGTGAAAATTGATAATTGTACACACCCGAAATATGTTGTATAGAGTGGAAAAAATCCTTGAAAATAATAATCTTATACATGCAATTATTCGGGACTTCAGGGTAATTATTAAGACCGTTTAATCCACTCATCAACAAGTAAAATTATGCTGTGTTTGCCAAAGTAAAATCTCTGTTTAGTCTCTCTTAAAGGTGTGAAAGGGTTAAAAACGGGGTACATTTTAAACTGACAGAGGGGTTAATGCATAATGTTGTTGTGCAAGTTTAGTTGTTAATAATTAGTGTAGTGAATGTATTAATATTTTTAATTACAAAGGTTAATATTATTGCAATGGTGGCCTCCTTAATAACATGTATGCAATATTTAAGCAATGGAGGACATTTTCCATGTTTACATAGCCTCATGTAAACACGAGGAGGGGTTGGGAGAATTCGAGACTGTTATGCAAACCCAAGACACGGTCGAGGGTTTGCATAACTGTCGAGAATTCTCCCAACCCCTCGAGTGTTTACATGAGGCTATGTAAACACGGAAAAAAGTCCTCTATTGCTTTTATAAAATATTTCTCAAAAATAATTCGACAACTGAAGGAAAATGCCGTTTGTTTTACTTCTTGATTGAAACAGGTTTTCTCGATACACGCTCATATTTCCT
The DNA here is from genome assembly GCA_014634185.1 of Astreopora myriophthalma. NCBI lineage: Eukaryota > Metazoa > Cnidaria > Anthozoa > Scleractinia > Acroporidae > Astreopora > Astreopora myriophthalma. Next base: position 356,062 of record BLFK01000498.1, read on the forward strand.
ACCAGCCAATCAAAACGCATGTTTGACAACACAACCAATCAAAATTCGTGTGATGTCACAACCGTGTTTACATACTCTCATCTAAATACACCTATTGACCAACGAGAGCACGCATACTATCCTAATTATTTTATAATATCTGTTTTTGTTTGTTTTGTTCCAGATTTCTGTTGTGGGGAGTAGGGATCGGCTGCTTGGTGACTGTGGGCTGTATCGGACTAATGGCCACAAACAATTTACCAAAAAAGCGGCGATAATCTTTTTGTGCCAAGGTACCCCACTGTAAGACTCTCTTAATGTTCTATTGAACTGAATGAAATCTTGAGGATTCTTTGGGACTTTATAATGGCACATAATGATTTCGCTCTGCACAAGATGTTATTGAGCAGTCCTTTTGGAAGAGGATATTTTAGAGCCTGGCAGAATTTTGTGAAACAGTGCTGTTTTCTGCTAGCTGTTTACTTCAGTTAAAATCTAGAATTCAATTGTGTAATTTTGAAACATTTTTTGAAGACTGGCTTTTGATCTAATCTAGTCTTTTAGGCTAATAAAAGGTAATGTGCTGGTGCTTTGTCAGCATCACCAGTGTTCATAATGGTCATCTTTATCATCATCATCATCATCATCATCATTATCATTATCCTCAGCATTGTCATTATCATTGTTATCCTAATCCTGATCTTTAGAGAGCAGGGTTGACGTAGTGGTGAAAGTGCTTTCCTCCCACTAGTGTGTCTGGTTCAATGGTTAAATACATACAATCACTCCTTTGGATGGACCACCAGTTGATATAAATTATTATTTTTCAATCATGCAGACAGGCTGGAGGTCAGGCAACCAGCTAATTAGTCAGTCAGTCAATCATTCAGCTAATTAGTTAGTGAGTCATTTAGGCAGCTAACTAGTCAGTCATTCAGTCAATCATCTTGACAGACAATCATTCACTTTGTCAGAACCAGCAGTAGTCAGTCAGGGAAGCAGGCACAATCACTCCTTTGCACAGACCATCAGTTGCAAAAGTATTATTTATCAGGAGGGCAGGCAGGCAGGCAGCTAATTAGTCAGCTCATTGGCCAGTCAGTCAGATAATTATTCAGCTAATTAGTGAGTCAATCAGGCAGCTAACTAGTCAGTCATTCAGTCAATCATCTTGACAGACAATCACTCAGTCAATCAGTCAGTCAGAAGTGACAGTGGTCGATCAGACAAGCAGCCAGTCAGTCGGATTCAGGGAGGCGAGCGTGGCCTAGTGTTAGGGCGCTGGAATTGTAATCTGGAGGTCCCGGGTTCAAATCCTCCTCCCTGCCACTAGATGGATTTGTCTTCAGTGGTCCCGAATTTAACTCCTCCACGCCTTGTAAATAGCCAACTGGTCAGCCTCCCACCAGTTGGGATTCTTAACTTGTTACGTTTAATTTGTATCACATTTGTTTGTTACGTGCATTTGATCATATTCACATGGAATTTGCGCGATATAAATGTTAATTATTATTGTTATTATTATTATTATTATTATTATTATTAATATTATTATTAATAATTGTTATTAGATCAACCGATCAAACCCAAAGATCACTCAACAAAATCCAAGACATTCATTTGCTGTTACTTTACTGGGCTTGGGCGAGCTGATTTGTCCTCGAATTCCCACAACCTGCTCACATCTTACCCTGTAGCTGAGTCGGTAGAGCAATGTTGATCCAATCCAGAGGTCATGGGTTCAATTCCCACCCTGGCCAGGGATTTTTCTCTTTCCTTGTGTGGTGTTTAAAATAGTTCCCGATGCCGTAGATCGGTGAGGGTTCTTAATCCGTCATATATATGCACAGTAGTGTCAGGCCCTAATTAGTTCCGTATATAAAATAAAAATCCAAGGGGCATACACTTACTGGTGATTTCATAAGATGAAACATTTAGTAAACCAGCAAACACAGCTCCAAAAATACAGTTTATTATCAGGCTGTTTTTTTCTTTCTCTTAATTAAGGTACCTATTCTTAAAAGCACAGTCCATAAAACTGAACATAGTTCTATAAAATATTGAAATGACAAACTGACATCCATTCTATAGTTTAGTTAAATACCCCGCTAGTCCTAAATAACTAATTAATATTCAAATAACTGAGCAGCAGTATAATTAACCCACAAATATTTACCCTGTATTATTATTACATTTCTGCATCATTCGTTTGCCGTTTACTTTACAATTGAAATCTACAGTCTTATTCAGTATAAATTCATAGCACCAATAGACTGCGTATGTTCTTTCATGTATTTTACTTGTGATGAAGCAGCGGGTTTATGGAAACTATTGTCCACGTAAAGATAAAAAATATTCCTTTCTACTCTAAATTTTGGCACCGGTGGGTCCCTTCGTCGTCGAATCATACTAAATACCATTTTTAGCAAACATTAAATCACAAATCACATTTTAACTTTTCTAAAATATTGTGATTTTAAAGATCTTTTTAGAAACTGAAAAATACTTATCCATGCTATTCTTCTGAAACACTGAATTCCATGTAAGATCAAATTAGGTCGACAAGAAGAATATTTCACCTTATCCCGTGTTTTTGAAAGTACCACATCATCGCTCCAGGAGGAAGTCTTTCCAAAATACAGACTGTGGAGCATAGTGTTATGTACTTGAGAGCTTATTATAATGCGTTTCTTTAAATCTACGTTTCACTAGACATGACTTGGCTACCTTTCCGCTGGTAAATTTGATAGCGTCTAAAATTTCAATAAGCCATTTCCGACTTCGCTTCAGCCTCTTTTTCAAAGCGACTCAAGTGCTAACTCTTTCTTGCGAAAAGTTGTATTCAATTAGTAAGCTTGGACTTGAGTCTGAAGAGAAGTCGGAAATGGAGGGTAGACTTTCACATACCGGACTAAAATGGCGGAGGACAAAAAAAAAACATTGTTGTTCCGATTAGGCCTTGCTAATTAGGTATTGTTGTGTTCGCTTTGTTCTTTTGTTTATGGACATTAATTATCTCGGATGCGGTATATGAAAGACCAGCCGAAATGGAACTACGGAATTATGACTATTGACGTTCCACCAGGGAGGGGCGAGAGGGAAGGGCTTCTGGTGGGCGTGTAGTCTTCGGCTAGGACTACTCTCTAATTTTGTGGCAAACATTGCCAATATACTTGACATCGACGTACTTTCCCTTCTCCTCCTGGATGACAAATTGCAACTTTAGGCCACATTCGGGTCTCTTGCATTCGCCAGCTCCTCTGAAAAACGGAGCTGAATGCGACTTACGGGAGTTCTCAGATCTCACGTGGTTGTTTTTAAAGCGCAAACTGCACCATGGGTTGCTTTGCTTTAGTTTAGAGTGAAAGATTTTTGTCCATTCTCCACCTAACAAACGTCCTCCGCTTGGAAACTTCCTGATGGGAATCTTCTCCCAATCTGTTTTAGTGAGGTTGAATCTTGCTTTTGTCTCGTCCATGACACTCCGAAAACAATTATCTTCTTTGTCGGAGTCGGAGTCGCCTTCGGACTAAAAACAATAACGATGTCAACAAACGTTTTGCATCGCCTGAGATAACATACAAGAGAGACGACTCGAAACGACTTAGGACTGCACAAAAAGTGGGAGATTAATTACACACCGAAGGCGCTAACCACTGGGAAAGCATGGGGGAATGCCCCACCTCCACCTTCTTCCTTCCCCCTCCCCCCATCCCCCATTCCCGTACCATTCCCCTACCCCCTAATCCTTCCCCCTCCCCCTCATCCTTCCCCCTCCCCCTCATCCTTCCCCC
>BLFK01000498.1:359926-374926 GCA_014634185.1 Astreopora myriophthalma
CTTCCCCTTCCCCCTACCCCTCCTCCTCGAATCAAAATGAAATATTGAATTATTAAAGCTTAAAACCGCCAGTTTAAAGTCAGACTAACCACTATATTCTCAGCAACTTGTTGCACAGAAATCTTGCTTAGGTGAGTGTTTGTCTCCACCTGTCACAAAAATTGCAAAAATCATTAATGATTTACGAGGTTGCACGTTCTCGGGCTTACATGTGGGTACTCTTACATCGAGAAGTTCGTTCACGGGTCAGCTCCCTTTGAGCTTATCGATTCATACAAATTTTAGCTGCAATCCCATAGCAGGGTGGTAAAGAGGTATACTTTTTCATCGATGATCCCGTAATTTTACCCAAATGTCTGATCCCCGGTTCCAAAAGTGATGAGAATTTTGATCCCTGATCCCGCAAAATTTTGTTGATCCAGAACGCGTGATCCTTGATCCAATGAAAAACACCGCTGATCCCGGTCCCGGGGGTTGTGATCCCAGATCCCACCCTTTTCTTGGCCTTTGATCCCTAATCCCACATACCTCGTTACGACCCTGCCATAGCCAATGTTTAAATATTGCAATCATTCCATTCCTATGGTCTACAGGCACTTGCAAACGTTAAAACCAGGTGATAAATGTGGGTGTTTGTTTTCACACCGATAAACAGCTCCAATTCCGCAGTAGACTAATAACAACGGTTTACTCGGATTTAATAGTTGTGGTGATTTCTCAGTGATGGAAGTTGACATAAGATTTTCTGTAAACGTTTCCTGATTGTTCCCTACATGTAGGTGACCAAGCTCGTTTAAGCCCGATCCCAACGCCGCTGCAGTCATGTGTCGAACCAAACTGATGAGTTGAGCACTGCAGAAGAACGGGGTTTGAGTCAATTTGGTTCGGCAGGTTAGGTTTAGAGCGGCAATCAACATTAAGTTTGGCAGATTCAGTCGAATTATGCGACGTTAGAGCGACGGCTCTACGGCTCTCGACAGTCATTATGCCCGGTGCGAGCCACAATAATGCATGCGAGATTCTTGGTGGATCTTATTGATTCATTATGTGATAACCTTTTTCATAGCATCGCATCCGATAAAGACCATCGGCAAAACAGCTTACTGCCGCCATAATATAAGAATCCAAGGTATAATTTAAGAAACCATCGCCTTTACAATATGCCACATGCCCGCACTAATAGGCCAAAGAACTCTTGTATACTTGCAATGGCTGCCAAGCAAATCGAATTTTGTAGGTAAATTTTTATTAGTAGAACTTACAAGGATCATTCAAGGTTATTTTCCAAGTTATATATCATAGCTATGAGATGTGTATCAAGGTTTTATTATGCAGGGCCGTAGCCAGTATGAGGCAAACCGAGGCACTTGCCTCAGTCATTTTTTTTTTTAATCCGTGATCAAAGTGTTCTGTTAAATAAAGTCATAAATAAACACCCTAAATACCTGGAAAGAGAATTTAACAATGGACATTGCCTCAGTCATAATTTTTTTCTGGCTACGGCCCTGTTATGATGGGTATCATTTATTTGATCTTTTCAAAACATAGTATCTATATTATGTTTTAATCATTGTAGCGAGTTTTATAAATCTTAGTATGTAAACAATTGCTTAATTCAGCCTATGGGCTGCGATGCGATTTTAATAAACACCTACCTTTACCTTTACGGCTGATTCAAAGGGCGTTCTGATCATGTCCCGAACGTAACGCATTAAACTTAAACCACAAGTTATAACCGTACCCGGGCCTTCACCTGACCCTTAGTTTGATGCGACCCAAAGGCACGACGTATGAATCAGTCGTTGGTCCGAGGGCGCTGTAAAGTCGAACTTTATCGAGTTAGGTTCGGCACATGAGTGGAGCGGCGTTTGGATCGGGCGCCTAACTCAAAATTGGTGGGTCAAACGATAGCTCACGAACCTCGTTTAGGAGAAAATGGCCATTCTTTCCCATGTCAAGCTTCGCGTCAATGAAAAATCACTGCCAGTTTCCTACGCGCTCGCTTGTGCGCGCAGTAATGACCCAAGATATTATGCGCAATACGTTTGCGCAATGCAATACTGAATGATCTGCATGAAGGCATGGCTGAGCCACTCTGCAGGATCCCCCGCAGAAAATTCAGGAAATTCTTACTAATGAGAGAAACAAATTTTATTGTTCAATAAATAAATTAATTTTTTGTCATATGACTTGTTTGCCAAATGACAACGCTTGTTAGTGCCACGTGACATCGCTTGCTCCGTGACGTCAAAAAATGGGTTTTCTAAAATGGGGGCATGTTCCCCCTCATATTTTTTAAAACCTTTGGCAACGAGTAAGAGCTACGTGAATCATATTCTGCTTTGGATGCTTGTATCTGAAATTTAAATGAGAAGAAATGCAGCGTTTTTTTTTTTTTGGGGGGGGGGGGTGACCTTTTATCCTTGATTACGTGATAACTAATGAAAATGGCCCAGCTCGCAAGGCTTATTCATAGAGGGTACCTAAGTAGTAAGAGATTGATAACAACAAAGTAGCTTTCATTTTAGGCTCCCCATTTTGAAGAGAAAATTTGAACGTTGACCTCCAATTTTGTCAACTTTATTACCTTAATTTAGACGTTACGAACATTCCATGTTTTATCCCGAAGATACGTTGCACGCCAAGTTTCAGCACAGATAGCATACACTAGTGACGGAATTGAATAAAATTTTATAATATAAATCTAAATTTGTCTTTTTTCTGTCTTCTTTTCGAAGGGATGGTTGGCGCAATAGTACTGCACACGGAATCAGAGCTTTCTGCGAGAGCTAATTACGCGGAATTTTATGCTGTATGTATAGTTTGATAGCAAAAAATATATATGCAGAATAAAATTTCGCCTAATTAGCTCCAGCAGAAAGCTCCGCATGCGTGTGCAGTACTATGGTGCCAAGCATCCCTTCGCCGGAAAAGAAGACAGGAAAAAGACAGACTTAAATTTATATTATAAGCCTAATATTTTCGTGAATTCCGTCACTAGTGTATGCTCTATGCTCCCTATGGTTTGAGATCGACTAGCAATAAAGTTATTTCAGAAGAGTTATGACTTAGAGTTAGAGTTAACGACTGCCAAAATCCTGAATTCAACATTCTGGAAAGCCAAAATTAAATGGACCGTCTTGACTCTTAAATCATGGTTTAGACCTAATCACTAACCTTTAAGGTGGCTCAAACCGGTTTCAACACTTTCAAGAGCCTCACTTATCAGAAAGATTGACACTATAACACTATCACGTATTAACAATGTTATGTGACCATATGAAACAGTAATTATTGCTGAATAAAATGCGGTCATTATTGTGACGTAATAGGTAACCATGGTAACAGGAAAGCCCTATAAAAACCCCCTATATTTCGGCTTTAGTTGCTTGTGTCTCAAAAACGAACTCGGTGACCCCCATTTTTTAATGCTTGAAAGTGATCGGCAGACCAAGATAAAACTGTCTGCAAAGTTTCAAAAAATTCTGTGGAGCGGATTCTGAGCCACCTTATTTGTTTTTATTTTTTAAGGTGACTCTGAATCTGCTCCACAGAATTTTTTTAAACTTTGCAAAAAGTTTCATCTTGGTCTGTTGATCACTTTCGAGCAATAAAAAACGGGGTTCACCGAGTTCGTTTTTGAGACATGAGCAACTAAAGCCAATATATAGGGAGTTTTTACAGGGCGTTCCCGTTTCTATGGTTACGTCTTGCGTCACAATAATGACCGCTTTTTATTCAGCAATAATTGCTGTTTCATATGGTACCACAACATTGCTAATACGTGATACAGTGTTGTAGTGTCAATCGTCCTAATAAGTGAGTCTTTTGAAAGTGTTGAAACTGGTTTGAGCCCCCTTAAGCTAACCCTTCCAAAATCATGAATTCAGGATTTTGGAGGCTTAACTCTAACTCTATAAAAGTAACTCCATAAAAATAACTCTATGAATAGCCGTCCCCCTATGGTTTCGGTAACACTGAAGCTTCCTTTCTAAACGTAACTATGTCATATAAGCCGGTTAACTGTGCTTTAAAATACAAGAGTTACTAAGTCTTCTTAAAGAGGAAGAGGGGGGTTGGGTCACAAAGACGTTTCTGCTTTCGTTACAATATCGATAGCTATGTAGGGGGAGAGAGCGAAAGGGGGAAGATCTTAGCAAATGAATATCTCAAGTCGCACTGAATGTTCGGGCGTCCATCCTTTATAACCATAAAGAAACGAGAGGTAGGTCTCTAGCGTTCTCCGGTTAAGACTAGTGGGTATTGCTTTTCAAAGAACAACTGATAATTTTTAAAATGTATTAGAAGCCGGTGGAACTCGTATGAATTAAGTGATGAGATTTTAAAAGAAAGACCCCTTCAGCCGCTACGTTCAAGATCTGCATAGAAGCGTTACTGTTCATGGCAAAACGAGAGGCTACAAGTAGCCTATACCCTGGCCAATTTCCAGATCGCGTACATTTTAAACTCGGAAATTATAAAGAAATATGTTTCCAGGAAGGCCTTTCCTTGGTTTCTCCCAGTTGTTGACGTTACACGAAAGCAACTTATATTCGTTTTTCCTCGCATGTGACTCACTGGTAATGTGCATGTCCCGCCAACTAATGATCGTGGGTTCAAATCCCACCGGTTCTAATTCCCCCTGGGAACCATACTGCGACTATAAGCCATTTCTTTTATTACGCCAATAGCATTCCGACAATCAGTAGGCGTTAAAATCCTAAGTGACCCGTTCATACTTAAGCGGACCTCTTTTGGATATCAGCATTTTTCTAATATTAGACCTCCCCGTTCGCATGTTCACTTTTTAACATGTCCATGCATGTTTAATTACGTTTATTTGAGTTTCACCACCAATGCAGGGGGTGGGGGCCACACAACAGAGCTTTCGCCCCAACTGATGGTGTGCCCTTTCCAAGGCCAGAGACCGCAACACCTGGATCAACGTTCCCTACGCTTTGCGAACAGTGTGTGGGTTCTTTAACGTCCCACAGAGTTATTTACGAACCACGGTTGTGAGGCGGGATCTACGGTTTATCGTCCTTATCTGAGAAGACTAGACAGTCTAATCATTTGCAGATGTCATTGCAAAGGCAGCACTTTCTTCTCAGTTATTTAAAGACCCTGAGTGTTGGTCCGGCCTAGGTTCGAATCCACGACCTCCCGCACGACAGACTCGTGGTTTATACCAACTGAGCTAAGCGGTCGGCGGTCGACGGTCATGTTGTCCACACTGCCCACACAGTATCAGGCACAATTCTGAAACTACAACGGTTAGGCTTTAAGTGCATGAGAGAGAGAAAAATATGAATTCTTTTTCCAATTTTACGATCGAAGTTTGATAACAACCCGATTGGCTCGCAGATGCCATCAGAGTTTGTTCTAGTCCATCCGTCGAACTAGAACAGATAACTAAAGTTACCGTCAAGTCCAGATCAATGTATTAAGAATTATTATCCACTATTAAGAAATTGTCCCAAGAACAATAAGAATTTGGAACATGCTACCGTCAGAAGCAGTGCGCGCCTACGCTACATTCAAAACCGCTGCACTCAAGGCCATTCAACACCTTGAAGTGCTACTGCATCTAAAACAACTGTAATGCCTAAAAGGACATTGGACGTCTATGCTTTTATTTTATTTCCCTTCTTTTATTTCAGTTCCCACTAGTAGTAGCGAAACTGCGCTATATAGAAGTTAACGAACTGAGAACTGAGAAGCGATGTAGGACAGTTATCGCAAGTTGACATTTTTCCGGATCCAAGACAGGCTTATCAGTGTCCAAAGGTAAACGAAGCCGGGTAATATGTCAGGTTAGGGTTTTGCGCGTCGTTCATATTGTCTTTCCATACAAAGTTTTTACGGCCAAAAATATCTCACCTGTAAGGGTATATGAGTAACCAGGGATGAGTTTGTCCTGTCACTGTTTACGGGAACCATAATGACGCCTGGGCGTTGATGTTTATTATGATTGGCAGGGGAGTGCGGAAGAACATTCTGAGGCTCATGGCAGACGCACGGACAGTGGCTGGAACAAGAGCGGCGATTTACCATATCGCCGCTTATCGATGTCTGAGATAGCCCCAATCCATTTGGTCGGGATGCTCGTGAACCATTATAGGCATTGTCATTTGGCAAGAGGAGGTCGATCGTCTGTGATGCACTGTCTTTAAAGTTCCTCTTTTGCAAGGATGGCGTTTGGATTATAGACTCCCAAGAGGAAAGGGATGCCCGAGGAAGAGAAGATGCATCGTCTTTTTGTTCAGGAGAGATCCAGGAGGGTGAAGACATATGACAATAGACCTCAAAATTATTGACCTTTTGAGAGGGAAAAAGAATCTGTCAGGGCTCACATGAAAAGGCGTTTAACAACAAGGTTCAGAAGATGGAATAACGATATTGACAATGGCGGTAGATGACGACGATGATTTACCCAGAAAACACATATCGAAACTTCTTCTGACCTACATCACAGACCTGTACTTCGATATCATTTCCCCGTATTCGAGGAAAATTAGTTTCATAAGTCCCCTTTTTACTGGCAAAGTTTTGTTACGTTCCTATTGGTCTTTGACGGTGCAAAGAATCAAGGTAAATGGTCATCTTGATATGAAAAGATAAGAGGGCACAGCTATTTGCACATATGTGATCGCAACACAAGAACCTTGTCCTGAATTGCGTTAAGGCACCGAGGGATCACCCGGTCGGGATTCAAACCCGGCGTAGACTATCCAACACTAACGCTTTCGTTCATTTGAGTGGGCTAATTGGTAGGCGGTGTGATGGGGAAATGTGCAATATTTGTTGGAGTAGAAGTTAAAACATTGCATGCTGTTGAAATCAGCCGAACGCAGAATCGTGACTTGACGTGACCGATAACTTTGTAAACTTGTAGCTGGAGCTGTAGTTAATCAGAAGGCAAATTAAGAGCGGGACTTGAACCCCCGGATTGGGGGGGGGGGGGTGGGTACTCCCTTGTATGGCCTTGACAGGGACTTGCGGATTTCAAGGTGTTTTGTCTTGAAGGGAGTATCGATTTCATCACCTTCTGTCTTGAACAGGGTATCACTACATGACCTAATGGGTTAAACAGGACAAGCTGGATGTTTGTTTATAGAAGCCTGACCACAAGCCGCCAGTTATTGGTGGGCTTCCCTTGACATTGATCATTACAGCTTATTACACTACAAAAAAATATAAGTGGTAACCGCAAAAGTCGAGTCAGGAGTGTATCATTATTTCATTCTAGTCTTAAACAGGGGATGATATGAGGGTATGAGCTAAGATCAGGCAATTTTTTTCCTTATTTCATTTTTCCCATAAAACCCTATAAATCGGTACGATAATTAAGCATAGGCCATTTTGTGAGTCTGGGCTGCCTGTGAAAGTACACGCCTGGCATAAGAAAATCCTTAATAGTCAACGCCAACAAAAATAGAATACAGCGGGTTTTGTTGTCACGGAGAAGATTTAAATTGACATATATTTTAGGTGTGGGAAAAGCATTTAAAGACGGACTATCATCGCAACTATAAACGGTAAACGGTTAACACTTAATAACATACCTTGAAAGGACCTTGCACATCTCCGCACAGTTATACCATGTCTTACACGACATAGCTGTAACTGAGATTGAAACTGCAACCATAACTTTCAATTGTACAAAAACAAACAAACAAACGAACAAGAAAAGAAACAAAACCCTTCGGGGCACTTCTTACCTCTTTCTGGCCCATGAAGTACAGTGCATCTTGCCCACAACTTTGGTTCCTTAGGAGTTGTTGGTTGTTCCGTTTGTCAGGTTCATCATGGAATCGCTGTTCGGGCTGCAGAAGATAGGCAAACCCTTCTTCCCTAGAGAAACTTCGAAACAATGATCCTCGAGAATCTCCTCCGGGAATGCCACCGAGGAGGGCTGTGCGCATGCTCAACGCAGTTGTTGGCAATGGTTGCCTGGTCTTTCTGTGGTTGATGTCTCTGAGAAATTGCTTTGCGCTTGCGCACCCGCCAGGTATAACGCTTTTTATGGGCACTGGAATGCTCTCGGTGTTGTAAATGGCCTCGTGCTCCATTTTCCAATAAGGGCTTAATGTGAATGCGTCAGTGAACGAGTGCATCAGCACCAGCCGAATCCGTTTGGTGTAAATGTTCAATTGGTGATCTAGTTTTATGGAGCGGAGGGACTCGTCAAGACCGCTGTAATTGAATAGAGAACATCATTTCGCTTTCAAATCCTATAAAATAGCGTGCGCTAGAATGCACGGCATTGCCGGTGAGGGTTTCATATTGGCCAATACTTCACATAAAACCTTGACAATCAGTTAATTTTGAACAATGTTACTCCTACCCTTTCACTCCCACTATGTTACACTGGCTGATGCCAGACGATTTTATTCGTCAGTGGGGGACCTTTCAGGACTGAAAGGACAACCTCAGTCTCCGTCTGTTCAAAAACTAGCTGTGTCTCCATTAACCCCTTCACTCCCAAAGGCGTCTGGAACTCTCGGGAAAGTTAAAGTTAAAGTTGAGGTTGAAGTTGAAGTTGAAGCTGAAGTTGAATTTGAAATTGAAGTTAAAGTTTAAGAGCCCGTTGTGAAATAATTGTAACCGAGTGCGATTCCGCTCAAAACGTGCGGATTTCACACTATGTTATAAAGGAAACGTGACAGACAGAAAATGATGTAGAAGCGTGCAAGTTGGTGCACGCTGGTAAATTATAAAAACAACCGAATTGTATACAAGGGCAGTTACATTCAATTGTTACCGGTAACGTGGTTTTGGTTCTCTTGGTTTTGTGGGGTTCAGCCCCTCAGTTAAAATAAACCGTCTCAAGTTATATCTGGCTGTGTTGAGACAGTGCCTATCACCTCAAAATACTTTTCCGCTACAATAATTCCCTGCACTTGTCCCAAAAATACTTTTTTGGTTTGAAAACCTTTTCCCACAAATCCGCTGATTTACACAGGCTGTCAAAAATTGGAATATCCAGCTGTAATTTGATTTACGACCGAGCAAGGAAGGGGAATGGGTTCAACACCGGGCTGACACCACAAAGTACTTTGCATTGAGATGGTTCATTGGAAACAGCCATGCAAAGTAGTTTGTGACGTCAACCCGGTACTGAACCCATTCCCCTTCCTTGCTCGGTCGCGGATCAAACTATGTCCAGATTTTCCACTTTTGAAAACAAGTAAAAAAGTGAGTCTTCTGGTAAAAGGTTGCAGAGCAACAAAATATGTTTGGGACAAGTGCAGAGAATTATTGTAGTGGAAAAGTATTTTGAGGTGATAGGCACATTAAAGTAAAGTTATACGCGGGGAAAAGGGCAGGCGACCACGACCGCTTGATTTGCTGTGAGGCTCTCATCCCGGTTCATTTTCTTCTCGGCTCTCATCCGAGTTCAGTGACTTCCGCCTCTTTTTCAAAGCGAGTCTACGTGTGAAGCCTTTCTTATGAAAATGAGTTTTTATTGACATGCAAAGTAAAACTAATTACTATCACAAACTTTTGCACGTAGCCTCGCTTTGAAAAAGAGGTTAACGTGAATTCGGAAATGGCCTATTGCCGGATACATTTTCTGTATAAAGCCATACGTAGGTATATATAAACAATAGCCTCCATTTGGCGCGAACAATATGCTCGGATATTTGTCCGCGGACATTATCTGTTCCGAGAAGCGAGCGAAGCTCGAGGAAAACTGTGAGCTTCGAGGAACAGATAATGTCCAAGGACAAAAATATCCGAGCATACTTTTAAAGCCAAATTGAGGCTAGTGTGTTTATTATCCTTCAAACATTTTCGCGGTTTGAAGTTTTAGAAAGTGGGGAATATCACTTGGGGAATATTCTCGGATATTCCCCAGTTTCAGCAGGGGTATATTCGGTCACGTGACGCATTTAGACCAATCGCGTGCGAGCGAAAATATTTGATGGATTATAATTAAAAATATACAGTATTTATTCACAACTGTATCATGATATACTGAAGCCTAACAAAATTGATTGCAGTCAAGCTCCTTACTAATTTAATTGTAACCCACATATAAGAACCTGCTTGATCTTGCTTGGCTAAACAGGTTCTTATATTTTGGGGTATTAAAATGATAAATTTCTGCCAGCAGGTTTTTAAACCACTAGGTTCTTACATGTGCGTTTTTGCTGTACTGTTCGTTTTTCTTTCTTTTCTTTTTATTATTCCTTTGTGTTTCTTGAGTACGTTCGAGCCAAAAATAATCTCCTGAAACATTATTTGAAACGTTGCCGACTACATGAAGATGAGGGCCACCGAATCGTCATTTTTTTTGTTTGTTTGTTTTGTTTTGGTTTTGTTGTTGTTGTTTTTGTTGTTGTTGTTCAGGTGAGTTACGAAGTTAAGGGTGATGCAGGGCTCGGGCAGAATTCTATTCCCCGCAAAGCCAGAAAAGCCAGAGCTAAAAAGGTGAGAATTGGCTCGGAGTTGATTGTAATTCAATTCTTAGGGCGCGTTTGCGTGGGACCTATTGAACGTTTACACAGCTTAGCATTAGAGCCCCTTTCCATTTCACATTAAATAGGCCATTTCCGAATTCACTTCTCCTCTTTTTCAAAGCGAGTCTAAGTGCGAAGTCTTTCTTATGAAAATAAATTTTTATTTATATGCAAAGTGAACTAATTACCGAAATTGTCATCTGGAGAATTTTTACTGCTGTAATTTTTTTCCTGATCATCGATAGGTTTGGTTGCAATGGCCATTGGAAAGATATCGATATTCATCTTTCGCCTGTGATAAAGTCAATTACCTTGTGTGCTCGAAACAAAGAAATCTCGACAAAAAATTAAGAAAAAAATGCGAGGCTTCAAAGCAAAGGTTGCACTCGTCGAAGCCTTACAGTTGACCATATTTTTTGCAAAGTAAAGAACAAATCCTTTAGTGCCACGCGACGGAGCACGGCAAGATTTCCGTACAGGTCCCTACTTCATTATGCATGCATATTCCTAGCAAAACTCTATTCACGCTCGTTCTTTTTGGAAGATGGTTGTTAGGAATATGAATGTATAATTAACATAGGGAACTGTACGGAAATCTTTCCCGGAGCGCTAACACAAATTTTGCAACTCTTATTTCTTGTCTAATCCTCTGATCAAATACAAATAAGACTTGTAGAGAATCATCGTATAAATTGTAAGCCGTCTTGTAGCATGTATTTGAAACCACGTGCACGCTTTGCGGGCCTACTTTGTTCTTGCCTATAGTTACATGATGGCATGATGGCTCTTGCACTTACGATGCTGTCAAGAGAGGCTCATTATCGTCTCTTGGGTGCTGTGCAGAATGCACAAAAATACCCCATGATAATTGTTTTGTCTGTTTGGTATTCGCAAAATGTTTTCAGCGTTTTACTCATTGGCTTGGCTTTCACTGAATAATTTTTTTTTTACCCCGTTTTAGTCGATTCACAACACAGAGACACCAAGCTCAGTGTGAGAGTCGGGTGTACCATTTAAACAATTTCTTTGTTTTCATGTTGCCTATATGTATTACCCGACTATCACACTGAGCTTGAGCTACCTTTGATTCAGAGTTATCGCGGGTTTGGATATTCATCGCTTTGCCTGTCTATATATTTGTTGTAGAAGCACATCGATGTGTAACTCAACGGCCCGTATTAGATTTGTTCTTGTATACGAGATTCTCGACTTAAATTTATTCAATTTGCATCGAGCTAAAAACACGCAGTAACAACATGAACTCGTTTCTATCGAGCGACGCCTTATTATTCAGGGATACCTGTAAGGTATGCCGAATCATAAAATACCTTTGTTTTTTTTTTCTGTGCAGCAAAATGCACGATAGAAACCGCTTGGCGTTGATTTAATTGGCTAAAGCAAAGCATTACATCATCAGGAGGGACAAGAGTGCGAGGTCATTCTAGGTCATTCACGATTGCACCATTTTTGTTCTGGTTTCATTTGACGATTGCACCGTAGCTTGAACTGCTTTGGATTACACGCACATGTAGTTGAATTTTGGCAGCGAAGAAACAGCCATAGGCCAGAAAAAATGACAAAATATGATAACCTCAAGTCTATTACGTGTTATATTCTGTTACTTTACAATGTCTTACAATTTCGTTCATTGTAATGTTTTATTCTTGGTGCATATTGCCACATTGACCACTATGCTGTATATATCGAACATGTTTATTACTGTCTCGTGCACAGTTCTAGTTCTGAAACATTTTACGTTATTAACAGAGGGAGATGATTGTGATGTATTTGAAAAATCTGCGCAATTATCTGTAACTGGTCACGGTGGCGGCTATCAAATGAAAACCTGGTTTCAATGAAGGAATGTAGGTAGTTTATTTACTTTCGTTGTGTACTAGAAGACACGTCTGCGTAGACCTATTCATTGACTCCGACATTACTGAGAACCGAGCAGTTTTACGAACATGAATAGAGAATCAGCTGACACACTTAGGAAACTTGCTCGAACATATGTAATTGAAAATGTGCCGAGGTAATCCAGATTACGTGATATTTGTGCCTGGACCGTTCACCAAGACCACCAAAAAAAAAAGAAAATAATCAAAACCGCCTATAACGATTATTAAACGATTGTAAATGATTATATTTATGTTGTGAGACTATGGTATTGGCAGTCACAGGTGAAATTTTCCCTTGTCAGCCTTGTGTTGTTTGCTATTCAGGGTTATCAAAGGTGATATACTCTGGGGTGACAGAGGCGTAGCTACCCGTACGCACGGTACGCACGGTACGCACGTGCGTACCTAAAAAAGTCGAGAGTAAAAAAATAAAATAAAAAAGTGAAAAATAAAAAAAGAGCAAAAAAATAAAAGATAGTTGTTTTAAAAAAGCACAGTTTGCATCAATTCATTTAACCGTGTCTGTTTCTTTTTTATGCATAGTTTCTAAATAAGGGACTTTTTTTTTCCCACACCCGAGTGTCGGTTTCCAGAGAAGCGACGTGATTCATTGGTCAAATGAATCTTGAATGGTGTATTTTGAGAAAAGGCGGGAATATAGCGAGCAGATAACAAGCTAGCCCGGGTTCCTCGAAGAAGCATGGTTAGCGCTAACCAGGGTTAAATACCATGGAAACCTATCGGTTTTGATACCTCAACCAATGGTTAGCGCTAAGCGCGCTTCGAGCAACCGGCTCCTGGATGGTAAAGCCGAACGCGTTGTTTTCACCTCGGCTTGGAAGAGCCAGGTGAGTTCAAAGTTTGTGTTACGGTTACACTCTGCCATTTGTTTCTGATAATTATAATTTCAAGAGGCTTGTGAACCATTTTAAATGACAGCAATCAGAGTATTCCGTTTTGAGTCCACGGCCTGATAAGTGCGGCAAAAGTGAACGAGACTCAGAGAAGGGAGGAGATGGGAAGGCGGTCGAAACAGAACTTGAATGTCTTCGTCACCTCGTTCCAGGTAGGTTTACTCCGCTCAACTTTCGGCTTTAAGAAAGCTAATTAACTAAATTTATTATATCTCCTGGTAACGCGCTGATTTATCAATTTCATGGGCCGTATTCTAATGTACGGTCCGCTAAATTTGAAAGTTTCCTTTCGGCCGCGCTCCCGATTAACATCAGGGATATAATAAAATGTTAGTAACTTCGTTTGGGCTATAAACCAACGGGAAAAAAGCTCAGTCCGTAACTTACAGTAGGGACAGAGAAAAAGAGATTAGTAGAGATATAAGACAAACCTGCCTCTCGGTGGTTATAACCACAAAAATCCAAGTTAATCTAACAAAATGTTAACGTTTATATTCTCCGGGGAACTTTTCACTTAATGAGCTGAGCGAAAGTGGAGACAGAAAAGCTCAGGGACTGCACTCATTTATCCTAAAGTCGGACTCCATAATTTGCAGCGCGTGTTTGAATCTACGCACCGATTATCAGTATACCTTCATGTGGGTATATGAATATCTTACGTTTATTCCAAACCATCAGCATAATCCGCCCATGTGAACCAATCGAATAATCAAGCAATTGATTACGACAGATTCAAACGGACAAAATTTGAACATGGCTGTCGTAATAAAGGTAAATTTTACCATCAGTCGCCTGATTTTGTCTCATATAGTAGCCATCTAATATAGTTTACTATATAAGTTATAGTTCACTCGAAATTCACTGGATTCGTTATGATGCCATTTACCGTGACTGAAGTGCTTATATCTGATATTGGACCTGGTTCAAACGTCCAAGGAGGCGAATGTCTGTTCATCAGTCCTTCAGGCGGGGAGGAATGACGATGATGTCTGGGATGCGTTACTACACAGAGCAACAGACAAGGTTTGTACAACATAAATCCAAGCATCCCTTTAGGAGCGTGGAGGCAGCAACACCGTGAAAACGTTGAAGCAGATACTCCTTCCGCCTATTGGTAGTGGGCAGTTTACCTTCCATTTCTAGATCATCTTGTGTCAACGAGCTGTTACTGAAACCCTTACCGGGCTTTCAATCACAACATCTGCTACCGGGTACTTGCTTGTTCTCGTGATGATACCGTTACATTTACATTTTACATTTATGTTACATTTACTCTAAATGTCAAGTTCGAATTTCCGGAAACCTTCAAGACCTGACAGAAAAGGGCGTAGAGGACATCTATGACCACTATGGCGAAGACAAGCATATGTCCTTCGATCAATTCAAACGCGAGGCGACTAGGTGGCGTCATAGGTGGCTGTCAGTTGAAAAAGGAATTCCGCAGACCTTCGTGGAAACGCTGGACTCCGCCAACCCAGAATTTTACCCTGGGATTTATGTAGCCACCAAGATCCTCCTCACGTATCCTGTGTCCACGTGTGCTGCATAGAGAAGCTTCAGCAGCATGAAGAGGCTTAAGACGCCACCTCGGAGCTTTATGTCGGATGCGAGGCTGTCCTCGCTATCCGTGATAAATGTTCATAAACACAAGGAAATCGAATTTAACAAGGTTATTTCTGACTTCGCCGATAAAAAAGACAGAAGATTAGCTCTGTGCTTGTA
>BLFK01000498.1:377426-386203 GCA_014634185.1 Astreopora myriophthalma
CGAATTTTGCAACCGACCTGGCTGTTGCAAAATGTAACAAACTGATGAAAACCACCCATAAGGTAAACACCATGTTTCATTTTGATATTCAAAGGAAAGACTTTCGAAATCTGCAAGGGACTTTAATGGCATTTTCTCCGACCGAGGTATTGCATTCCGCCAAAATGGAGGAGCACAGTAAATTGAACCTGATTACGGAAAAAAGTTCAAACTCAGTGCCGATCTTAAAAAAAAAAAACCTGTGGTTTCGTAAAAGTAAAATGAGGTTAAGGATAAAGGCCTAATTGCTAAATACTCCTGTCTGGTTGTTCTTTGAATCTGACCTAACAAAACTAACCCGTAGAATTAATGTTCGCGTCCAGATAAAAGCAAGTTTTGCACGTTTTGACATCGTTGACAAAAGCCGTCTCCTATGAATCAACGTCCAGAATTTATGCGGATTTCAGAAGAAGACCGTAGAGATATTTGCCGTTTTCGCCAAGAATAAACGAAAAGTGCTTTGAACATAACGTATGTAGAGAAATTTATGGCGTAATTTCTAAAATATCGTTTGTTTAGAGCGCAAATGACAATTATTTTCTGACGTGTTACTGTTCAGTTCCGTCTGTGGAGATATTTTAGTGATAGCTTACAGCCTTCATTTCTCTTCACGAAATTTTCAATCGGTTCTATACCAGTAATACAAGTAAAGTGCCGCAAAAGTTCATAATAAATGAAGTTGTCTTGTACCGTAGCGATCACTGCTTATATAATTTGCCTAATAAAACAGCTCAAGTAAGTCGACGTAATCGGCGACAATTAAAATACTCAAAGCGAGTTCAGTGACGGATAGTTCTCCATGTGAAGACTCGCGGACTGCGAATTACCACAGAAACGAAAATCTTTCGGTTAGCCATTGTTTTTAAAATCATGTGGGACACAATTTGGCGTTTTCATGGCATTGTGTGTAGACGCGCTCTTTGACCTCAAATATGATGGGCTCAAACTTATTCACCGTGGTGCGTTTAGTTATCAGTGTCACACTTTTTTTTTTAATAAGAACGCCTAATTTTGGAGCTGAGGTTGAACGTTCGGCTTATTTATTTTATTTTATTTTTTGCCGATTTGAGCCTGAGAACGTTATTATGACGTTCTTAAAGTTAAATCGTACTTGAATGTTGCAGAACTTGTTTTGGAAAAGTTGTAAGTGAGAACTGTTCAATGAATAGTAGTAGTTTTGTTAAGAACACTGTACGTCGAGTTCCACTAAAAAAGCTGAGATATTCTTCAGTGTATCATGCATTAGGAAAACCACTTTGTTAATATTGAAAAAAAAAATGTTGTTAAACTACAGTTTTACATTTATGATCCCTTTATTTATACTCTAAACGAGCAAAATGAAAACATCCTTAGGCTGCTCCAAAGCGGAGCCTGAGGTCTGTTCTTAGTATGTTCTTAAAATTTTGGTTAATCTCAGCCTCAATGTTTTCATAGAAAAGCTTCCCATAAAGCAAACAAACAAACCAGACAAAGAGTGTACTTGGCGTGACGATTCCCCGCTTCCGCTCTGAAATTTGATGCAGAAGTTATGTCCGATCAAAACAAGCTGTAAGCGAGGATCTTGTTTGAAGTTACGGGAATTTGTCTTCATATAAAATAAACATACAAGTAAATATTTCTTTCTTTTTTTACTTTCCTGATCTAAAAAAAATTAAACCAAGATGTAGTTAAAGAAGTAAAACAGTGGAAATAACAAAAATTCATTAAATAAAATAAGTACCTGGCATATGTGAATGGATGTCATATATGAATAGGATTTCATGTACGCTGAGGGCCGATAAAGCTTTCTATTGGGTAACACTTTCTGGTACAAATGACTGGGTGGCTGACCTTTGCTACAGAAACGGCAAACGTGCTTTGTTACATGAACGCTTCTTGTACATGTATTTTATCGTAAAATTTACCGAGTAGAGTGACAATTCAGTTCCTTAAGCTTGCAAACTATATGGAAACTGCCGTGATTAAATCTCGTCGGCATAGCGCGAGCGTGAATTTTTTACTCGATAGACGACTCTCCGGTCCATTGAAGATGATGTGTGCAACAAGTTTAGCCTAGTTTTACCTTTCAATTTATTTTCTTTTATTTTCTTCGTACTCGCCTCAACAACGTATGTATAGAACTTCAAATCTTATTAAATGCATACGCGTACAAGCCGTTGACTTTCAGATAATGGGCTTAGTCAAGCTTAGTAATCCAAGAATATACGACCTTCACGCTTGCTTGATTGAATGGCAGAACTTTCCTCACATAGACTTTTAACCCCAAAGTATTTTTTTGTTTTTTGTTTTGCTAGGAAGTTACACTTTTAGACTTGTCATGCTCTTAGCTGTTCGTCTATAGAGTTATGGATGCACTTGGAAGCAAGAGTTAATCTCTGCTGCGACTCAAGCAACTCTTAGGCCCGGTTCAAACGTCGAACTTCACGGGTGCCGAATACAATGCAAATGAGCGAGAACAATAGATTTTTCTCATTTGCATTAGATTCGGCGCATGTGAAGTTCGACGTTTGAACCGGGTCTAATTACGCGTCTCTCGTGCTCTTCATGCTGCCCGCGCGCATCCCAAGCTCAATCTGTTCTCTTATTTGCGTTGGCACCTTAAAGCGCTATCACTTCTCAATAAATTCTGCTCCTATCTTTTAATTCAATAATTTATCTATGTGATTCATGAATTTTTAATCCACTGACTCGAACTTTTACCTTTAAACAATGCAAACAAGTGGGTATTTTTGTTTGTTCCCAGAATCAAGCGAATTAATAATGAACGGCAGTATCCGAGAATCAGATCAGCTGAGGACTGCCGACGTATTTGTCATATTTCAGTCTCTAAGAACACAGTCTTTACTGGAAAACTAGTTATCTGAGTTATTAAAGGGTTCTTTTGATTTTTGTGGTCTCTGCATTGGAAGCTGCAGAGTGAAATTGTATTTAGCTTTGTTTTGAATTGCCACAACTGTACACGGCGTCCAAAGAAGACCGTGTTGTTGGATACACTCGCGGTACTTTAGTACCTAACTGAAACAGTCAATATTGTAGTTTACTGAAAGTATGAATGGCTTATCATTGGTGTTCTTTCCTTGTTTTTAGCATTTGGTTCGTTATCGACTTGATGTAAAGGGCAGCCTAGAGAACTGTACTTCGGCCTGAAGAACACACACTATATCAGTATATCAGTTTTGATCTTAGTCGGTTCAGACATTCCCCAGACGAGAAGATGTAAACATGTAAATTGGCGTCAAATGAACAAAAGAAAAGAAAACCCGACGGAATAACCTTTGATTTGTTGTGTAGATATGCTGTTCATTGACATCAGTAAACAAGTGAGCTCGATACATTTATATTGGGTGATTGCCCAAACTGTCAGACAAGGGTTAAAACGAATGAATTACCTCTTCCCTGAGAGCCCAAGAACGTTTAGTCCGCATTTCTTTAACTCTATGCATCAAATGCGTCACTCGCATCAGTCCCAATCGCTAGCGCGCGATATTTTACGACAGGAAGCTCGAGTTCTCGCGACTGTTGCTTACCATTGCAAGAATGTGAAACGAGGTTTTAGGTAAACAAGTTGACACATTTACTTGTTGGAGAATATTGCTCGCTCCTTGATTAAATCGAAGGTATAAATTCGTACCCGGTGCGATTTGTTATTGCTCTTTTGTTCCAGAAGCAGTAATTGTGCATTCTTCCTTCGGGACTTTTTCGTCCGCTTGTTTAAGTCGCCTTGGGGTGTTGTCTCGCCAACATTTGCCGCAGAATTCTCTTAGCGTACATTTTCCTCATGTCTGTTTTCTGTTTTTCGCTATCTATTCGCGTTGCTCAAATGAAGATGATATTTTCCATCAGTTTATTGAATCACTATTGCAAAGATGGCCGCATTTCGTTCTCACTCTAGCGAAAAGCTTTCATGTTTTATTTCGGAATTAGCAGTGGTACGTCCACAGAGTGGCAATTCGTCCACTGAATCCACATGCTATTGAACTAATGGTGAATGCTTTTGAACCTCCAGAGGTCCATGTTGGACCCAACGGGCGATCTCTTAAATACGTCTAGTTATATTCCGACCGAGTGGGTAGAGCTGACAGCTGGTCGGTTATTTTGCATTTCACCAAAATTCAAATGTCACAGAGCCCAATATGTAGATTGGCATATATTTAACCGGAATTTAAATAGATAGCAAATGATTTAAAGCTTCAGTATGGCGATAGCTCGCTTCAGTGTCGTCTCAAATTGTTGCCTCTTAATTGGTGATGCGGTCTCATCAGAGGTCGGAGCAGGTTCGGTGTAATAACCGAATGCCTGACTTCGTTTCTCTACGGCTAGAAATTAACGGCCTTCTCAAATGGTTGATCTTCGGACTTGAGTATAGGTTAACCAGAGCTTGACTTCTTCTAGATGGCATACATCTCAATACTCTTGCTATTACCCAGGGGACGAGAAATAACATTGCATGATTTTACGCATGCAAAAGTGAAAAAAGCAAATTCTTGCCGTGGGCAGACATTGAACTTTAAAGCCATACCCGATAAAAGTGAGAACTATGAAGGTAAAGAACTAAACAACTACGTAAAGAATTTCGAAATGGTTTTACTTCAGCCATGATGTCGCTCAGATCTGAGTTTGAAGAGGAATTCGTTTTTGGATCGTTGTGCCCAAACCGGTCTCAAAGAACAACTGAAATGTCCTGAATCCGTGCAATCCATGCATCTTGTCTGCAGAGCATGTATTTTTTTCATTTCTGGGGCACAACCTCTGATTATCGTTTAGCACATAACCATAAACTGGACACGGGAACTGCTTATAAAGAGAAGCAGAGTCACCGAAGCATGAGCAACAATCCCAGTTTTAATTTTTCGCACCTGAAGGAATAATGAATCTTGCAAAGCAGGAGTTGAGATCCCGCCATACCATTGATCTTCGGACTACGTTGTATTTAGCTTCATAAATCACGTTCGCTCTCCCCCCTGTACAGCCTTTGTCAAATTGCCAATAAGAAGAGACCTCGAAGGATAATGAAGAAACCAACATCTGAAGGCAGAAGAAATGGCACTTTGCGGATTAAGAAAAACAACAACATTTTTGGTGAAAACTGAGCGGCAACTGATCGTGGACCGACATGGAGAAGCACGCAAGTATATATGTACTTTCTGTGCGCTCTGTCAACCGCCGAGGGAAAGTTACCATTTTGCGGTGATATTCTTCTTGATTCTCATGGCGGCCGCTGTGGACCTAAGTGCTTTTAGGGCAAAGCACAGGTCTATTTTACAAAAAATATTATCCATTCCCTCATCTTATCATCCTTGCGGTTTTTTGTGTAGTTTATGGGGATTTTACGGGCTTAAGGATGCTCGATCACGGTCGTATCTCGCTTATTGAGCCTCTTGTAATTAGTGAAGCCGTAAACGTCGCTAATAGTGCCGGGTAGTTTTTTGTGTTTTGAAACCAGCACTGAATATAAGTAAAATACTGATATGCAGTCGGAATGTTGTCCCATACACTTGAGCCGCCAATACCAAATGGAGATCACCGATCCACAAATCATGTTCTTTACATCCAATGAAAGCATACAACTTTGCAGTCGAATAAATGCATTCTGTCAAACGCTAAGAATTCATTTGGTGATGGCACCAGAACATGCTTCTGCTTCTGCCAGAGCAAGTTTTACTGCGTCAAAGCTACTAAATTTCGAATTGGTATCAGCCCAACTTCAAATGGTTGTAAAAGTTTTCAACATAATGAAAAGGTTCTGCATATATAGACTATAGCTGGTTTGATCAATAATTCTCGACATGAAATCCATAGACTCAAATTTGAGTCCACATTCATCCGGAAGAGGATTACCTCACCAGGGGGGAATTCTTCAGAAGTACTCTGCCTCTAAAAGCACAAGAAATCTCGAAGGACGAGATTCCTTTACTTTTAAGAGGAATTATTTTAGACATCTTTCATTCTGAAGCGAGTGAAAAGGCCGTTAACATGGATGTGCCCTGTGACCATGCCAATTACTTTCTCGCGCTCATAGTGAAGTGAATTCTATTTTTCAGCCGTGCCACGGAATCCCAAAGAAACAAACTTGTACAAGTTCTGTATCATGACATGCAATAACAGCGGCCAAGGAAAAGGTAGAACAATAACATGGGTACTTTGGAGTCCATCCAAGCCTTAGTTCAATCCGTGATGATCTTTTACATTGCTTGGGTTTTAACTAACCTTCGCTGTTATCAGAGGTGTTTTCTTAATGTTATGTACATGGAACGACGCCAGATATTTTCATGTTGTTTTGCGGTCTTGGTGTTCAGAGAACTAAGAGTAAACAATCGATCAAAAGGACTAGTTCTTGTTTTTCCGTGGCCATGAAATAGGTCTTGTTTTGCTTAAGATCTCGTGGAAAGTGATTTACGCAAATTGAGGCCTTTACATTTTCTAAAACAGCTGAGGATGAGGTGGAAGCAGTGACTCAATCATAGGTTCAAAGATATGATGTAATCAACAGTCTGGTCCAAATTAATTCCCAGCTTTTGAGAGCCAGCTCTAGATTTTGAGGAAGTTTAACCATTTTAAGTTCAATTATGTGGGATTTTAATTCCACCAAAGTGAAGGAAAATACTGCTAGCTTTTAATACTAGCTTTAAATTTCTTATTATCATCAGTCGGGAGAGTTGTTTGGCGAGCTTCGTCTTCTGTTATTTATGGATACTGAACGAATTTCAAAGGAACCTTTGTGGGCTGTGACTCTTATTATTAGCAGTTCGAGTAAGCTTTACTAGGTAAAGATTTTGAGCTGACCAGGTAACCTCCGCATAAAATTTGAACAAACAAATGAGCATATGTGTAGGGAATGCCTTTACTTTGTTCCGGGTCTTTTGGTGTTGTTGGTTTTTTTTTTTTTTTTTCTTAAATTTCCTTCGGACTGGATTTGAAAATGTAAAATCCAATTCGGCCAGTGAATTGAAATAACGTTGGTGCCTTATAGCATTCCAGGCTTACTAACACGTAAGACTATTACTGGTATATTTGTGATTAGCTCGCCTCTAACCTGTGCTCCTCTGTGGAGGTGTTGTTCCGTGATGGATTTCCTTTTGCTGAATGGAGGCTGTTTGCACATGCGTAAACATTTCAACGTTCTGAACGCGCACAGGATTCACTTACACGTCATTGACACGTGGAGGAACGACATTAGATGGCAACAAGAATATAAGAATTTGATTTTGGGGTTGTAAATAAATTTTATATCTGTAGCAGAAATAGTGAGTAACTTTAGTCAGGGGTTCGAGTTTATCTGACTCAGCAGTGAGTAACTGAAAGTGAAGAAATTTACTCAAAGTTGGGTGTAAAAATATTCAAGAGGGATTGACATCCACACTCATTCTTTTATTCTGAGTAAACGTACTAATTACTCAAAGATTGGGGAAACATAGGCCCTTCATGTTGAGTCAAATCAAGATTACTCTGACAATGACTTTGAAACTTTTACTCATGCTGATGAGTAAATTAACTATACATCTCAAGGGTTACAATGATATCAAAACACCACTCCTTACATTACCAATAATATACTCAAATGCTCCCTGCACAAGTGACGTTCTTGTCCTAAAACCAGTTCTTCACAGCCATGGCACCTCCAAATGCTTTCCCATCATCACTAAAATAATTCACACCTTCAAAAGCAATAATCCTCCCTAACTGTGTATAGCAACTTTCGTTGAAACGAATGGAAATTGATGAATACATATCAATAAAAAACAAGTCAAATTTTCTGGCTTATTTTAAAAAGAACCAATAGATTCCATACTCGTGAGGAACCCAATCAAATGAGCAATACAGCTGTAAAGCAAACTTAGTAACAAAAAGGAATTAAGTCAGTAACACTAGTAATGTGCATAACGGTTGAAGAAAAATAAATAAATAAAAAACAAGGGAAAATACCTTTCGACTATTCTATTATTAGCTAGTTGCTGTTCATAATTAAATATATCGCATTAAATATTTATTAGTATGAAGGGTTATGCCCAGGCTCGATCCCGTCTAACATTTGCGAAAACAAAAGGCCCGAAAGGTCGAGTGTTTTCTGTTTTTCGAGCAGAATTCGAGCAGAATTTCCAGCTGAATATGCGATTTTTCCGAGGATTACAAGCATAATAGGCTATTTTACGAAAATTTATCTAAGCCTAATACCCGGTGGTTAGCCGGGCACGCGTCCCTGATAATTTAGTTTTAGTCATGACATCTCGTAGCGATATATATGGGGATTATTGACGAGAAAGCTATATTTCACCTGAAACCTGAAACCTGAAACCTGAAACCTATGCTTTGGTGGAGGAGTCTAGAAGGGATCCTCGACGTTTAAACTCAAGGTTTACCTAAATCGTTGGATGTAATGTACTGATTACACAAGTTCTTTGTATCTCTTCATCAAATTTAAATTAATACAATCATACAGATTCTTGCATGTTTCATAACAATAGAGTGATTGTTGCAGACATTTACGCCAGACCAACAGACAAAGCACTAGAGTTGTTAGTGAAACGCGCCTGAACGGCATAATGCAGATAAGATAGCTTTGAAATGTTTATCCAATCAAGAACAATGTTGGGAAAATCGGAGCGCCACGCAGACTGTTGTGTTTCCTTCTTCAAAAACAAAGCCACGTGGCCGGTGGTACAAAGGGACGGGCCACTGCGCTCGATGTATAATTACTGGTTCGAGAACTTTCAGTAAAAAAAAAAAAAAAAAAAAAAAAA
>BLFK01000498.1:394419-422248 GCA_014634185.1 Astreopora myriophthalma
TTAACAAAAAAAAAAAATAAATAAAAAGTTAAGTCAAGGTAACAAATCTGTTAATTATTTTCTTTTACTTTTGGCTTCAGACAAGAAGGTAACCTGAGTTGCCCTCGGTGATTTTTGCAAAGTTCCCGTCAGTGGATCTTACGAGAGTGTGATATCGAATGTTGTAATAACGAGACCAACTGCAACACTTATTCCAAAAGCTCAATTAACAAGGGACGCAATAGCGGGAGTTCAACCGAAACGGAATGGTAATACATTCTTACATTTTGCTGGTTTGCTTTGTAGTTGTTGTTGTTTTTTTTCCCACTGCATATATAGAGGATAATGCCCGACTCGGGGAATAAATGATTTTCGTTTTCGAGCCAGTGCGATCAGTGCTGTTTTTTGTGAAATAGCTCATTTGCTTGATGGCGTCATTTTACTACAAAGACCAGAATGTTTTGTAAAACTGTTTTCTTATGCAGATTTTTTTTGCTCTTCAGGGAATGAGACAACTGGTAAAATTTGCCTGACAATAGAAGCTACTCAATGCATTCTGTTCCTGGTAATAAAATGACGCCATCATGCAGAGAGTGGGCAAACTCGTTTCCAAGCTCAGATTGAGAGAGAGAACGTCAAGTTCTTCCTCGGCGCTCAAAAAGGCAGCAAACAAAAACAAAAACAACAACAACAACAACAAACAATGAATGTATAAAACTGACTCGGTATTACTGAAGGCCATCTGCTTACTTGCACAGTCGAAGCATCCTTTGTAAATGTATTGTTGAACATCTCCATTTGTAGTGCGTTTTGTTCCAAGGGCAGTGCCGCAATGAGTTGTACCTAGCGAGTTTTTATGATCAACGGCGCAAATCAAGCGTCCCTGGCGCTACGAAGGGCAGTCGAAGTAATTTCTCCCCCAACCATACCAACACTTCGTTAGATTAGCGGCTGAGAAAACAACAACAACAACAAAAGAAAACAAAAATGGGTTCCTAGTAATTTATTAAACTAGTGTGTGCAACAAATTAAAGATGAATTTTCGGAGTGAGAATATCCTGACTCAGCAGCAAAGTGTTATTTTGCCACCACGGGGAACCCAGGCTCAAAGGGGTCTCTAGTAACGTAAACATAGAAGAATTTGGACTGAAGTTTGTAGGCAATGGGAAGAGAATAGGAACAAATTTAAAGTTACCATTTAGAGGCTTACGCATCACCTAAAACGTTGTCTAGCTGTTGTTGTTTCTGTTTGTTTGTTTGGTTGTTTTGTTTTGCTTTGTTTGTTTCATTTTTGCTTTGCTTCTGTTTGTGTTTTTTTTTTTGCTGCTCTGGAGCCTATAAGGCGCATTTCGCCGAGGTCTGGTTTTCCGGGTGGACTTCGCCTATCAAAATACAGAACAGAACTCGAACAAAAGCCAAATTACCTTCAGAGGATGACAAATGCAATCGCTCAAAAAATCACTACAGTGTAGACCGAACAGTTATCCTTCATGAATATCTTCCTTTTGATATCTTAACCTAAAAACGTATCAAGAGAGCGGAAAACCAAAACATTTGAAGCTTGCGCTTCGTTCGAGACCCCAAAAGCCATCAGCATCGACTTATCTTAAATTGGCTTCCGTGCTTTACGAAAAGCAATTGAAGACGAGATAATTTTGAATTTGGTCCGGTTAAATTAAAAGACTGTCTTTTCTTTCTCAGAAGAAGTTCTCAGAAGCATATTGTTCATGGGCGTACACTTGACAACAATTTATCCCTTCAGGAGTTTCATCCCGGCCTTCTCTTCGTTTCGAATTTGTCTTAGGCATATTTCGAGTTTTGGGCATATATGTTACATAAAAATAATTCCTTCGCGCCAAGGCGCAACGTCCATAACTCAGCTGAGAGTATACATATGACCAGTGAGCAAAGTTTGGCAACTTTACGGTTTTCCTCGTGAAGGTGTCCTTAGGGTAGGGAAGTAAACTTCAGAATCACCACATGTTTTCACTGAGTACTGAGATCAATACCCACCTTCGCAATGGATACACCCGCGAACAAAACTACTTTTTTCCATTCCAGTAATGGCCTGTCGGGTTTTCAATTTGGCTCAGCTACAGTGGGTTGTGGTATCTAGCTGAGCAGTTTCTGATCGTCTGTGTCAGGGTGCAAGAGTCTTCGTCCTTCGCGTTGCATCCATAACACTGTGCTGGTGCAGAAACTGCAAAATTTAAATGAAATCAATATTTAGTACAGATAAACAAGGGTGGCCTCAATGATTCTTCAGACGCTTGCTTAAAATACATCACGTCACAGTGATGTCGTTTTGCCTGGCCCCTCCCTCCCCCCACGCAATGTTGATATCCCGCGGGATTTACAGTTGCTTGGAGTTTTCTGGAGGCGGGGGCAGGGTGTTATGTTGGTGATGATGGGAGAAATGTCCTTGTTGGCACCGCTTCTAGATAACGATTTCAAACCACACACACACACACACACACACACACACACACACGCAAAGAAGTAAATACTGAAGTTTTAGAATATTTTTTTAGCTGTCCCGAATATCAGTGATCAGGATTGTAGATATAGATGACAATGGATTAATTAAGAAACTAAACCACTTTGACACAACACTTCGTCATGGCCCTTCAACATCCACGATGGCATGATTTTCCACTCTCTGCACTGGTGTCCATGCACAAAGCTCCATTTTCTTCATTAATATTAAGAAAACAACACGGTAGCTTGACGATATGAATGAATTCTATCAGTTCTCAGTTGTCAGCTATAGTGTAGTGGACTGCCTGTGGGAGACTATTATGGGATGTAGGAAAATTCGGACAGAAGACGTTGGGTTAGGCTTAAATGTGGTTTGTGTTATGCTTAAATATGGCTTCAGTGTTACAACTAGTACTGGCGACGAGGATAAACAATAATCATCAGGAATCTACTAGTTAAAAGATTGCCCATGAAATGGCGGTAAATATCGAGTTTGGGAACATAAATCCGTTCAACTGCAAAGGCAACTCTACGAGTGTGGGAACAAAATGGCGGCGTTGGAATTTTCCTCGAAGCGAAAGGTATCAGCAAGGACTCTCAGGGAAAATCTCTGCTTCTCCACTGTTCTGGGCAAGATGTTCAGAACACTCCGACACCTTGACAGACCCAAGGCCCATCCCAGAGAGAGACAGCGAATAGGCGAAAGCCATGAGGTCGCTGAAAAGCTATTTTTTAGCACAAACTCAACGTTCCCTTTGAAAGGCACGAATTTCGGAAGGCACGACAAGAAGAGTCGGAAACAGCGGATCAATTTGTGATGAGATTATTTAAGCTGTCAGAGAACTGTGAATTTGGAGAGGCCAAGGAAGAATCGAACACATCCGTGATCAGCTAATCGACAAGTGTATGTCCACACAATCTTCGAAAGAAGTTACTAGAAGCAGGTGGAACCCTCAACCTTCAGAAAAAAGAGAGATTACCAGGTCAATTGAGCAGCGGAAAGGCAAGCAAAACAAATAGAGAATGACTCCAGGGGTGAAAGTGTGCACGTGTTGGAAGACAAAGCTATGTCTTTGAAAGTGGGAAGAGAGGCAGTCGTTGTCGCTGTGGAATGGAGCGACACTTCGCTCGAGATCCAGAATGCAAAGCCAAATCAGTTACCTGCTCAAAATGCAAGAAGGTTGGACACTTGACGCAAGGTGTTGCAGAACAAAGGTTGAAAATACTACCCAGAGAGGAAATATTCACCATGTCAGCGAGGACAATGACTTTGCATTTGCAATGCAATCAGACAAGAAAGACATACCAACCATAGACGTTAAACTTGGAGGAGTCCAACTGAAGGGAGTACTTGTTGATTCTGGATCCACTTGCAATGTCATGGACAGAAAGACCCGGGAGATGCTTAAAAGGGAGAAAATCAAATGGAAGTCATGGAAGTCAGGTAGGAAGTTGTACTCGTATGGCACTGAGAAACCACTTAACACTGCTGGTGAGTTTGAAACAGAACTGTGCAATAAAGATTGACATTTTACTGTACCGTTTGTTGTTGTAGAAGAAAAAGCACAGCCAATTTCTCAGCTGCCAAACTTCTGAAATGTTGGCACTACTCAAGGTTGAGATCAACTATGTTAGTGACAATGACTTGCATGCAGAGAGAATTTCCAGGAGTTTTCAGTAGATCTGGTAAACTCAAAAACTTTCAGGCCAAAACGCATGTTGATGAAGCAGTGCAACCCATTGCTCAAAAGCTAAGACCTTCACCGTCTGGGTTGAGGCAGACGATAGAAGAGAAACTAGAAGAACTTGTCAATCATGATATCATTAAAAAAGTGGAAGGCCCAACCCCTTGGGTAAGCCCCATTGTTGTGGTCCCAAAGCCCCCTGGCGACATTCGGCTTTGCATAGACATGTGAAAAGCTAACCAGACCTTAATAAGGGAGTGTCACCCCATACCCACAGTACATGATGTCCTGCAGGGACCACGGAGGGGGAGGGGTTGGTAGGGCCGTGGCCCCAACACTTTTTTGCGCCCCCGGCCCCCACTTTTCTCGCTAAAAAGAAAAATCATTAAAATAATTTTTCGATTTTCAATTGTCAGCCCTCCCACTTTTAACCTTGCGCCGCGGTCCCTGTCCTGTACCAGCTTCAACTAGAAAAGCAATCCAGAGACATGAGGACAAGTGAGGCAGAATCAGAGAGCCATAGATACTTATAAGAGTAGGGAGTGGGACAAAGTGTCTGAGACGAGCAATTACTCCGACAATTTTGCTTATTTTGAGAGCAATAATGTCGATGTGAAATTTCCAGCTTAGGTTACTGTCCAGTAGAACTCCAAGGAATTTAACGTAAGTCTTGCATTCAAGAGGGATAAGCTTTTGGATACTGTTATCAATCATTTTAATATTAACTAAGTGGTTTATCTTACGTTGATACGGGTGAAAAACAACAAAGTTCGTCTTTTTTATGTTCAACGTTAGTTTATTTGCATTAAGCCAGTCAGAAACTTTTCCCAATTCACTGTTCACTGTTGCCTCGACAGATTTCAGATTCTTGTCAGCATACATCAGAGTGGTGTCGTCGGCAAAGAGAAAAAAAGATAAGTTCGCGGAAGAATTAAAAATATCATTGATATAAATGACTGTACTAAGACCGCCATCAACAAATCATCCTACCAACCGCCATTACCCACAATCCCCACAGACGACCTTATGGACTTACTGCACCTTTGTTTGACCTCAACCTACTTTCAGTACAATGTACTACAAGCAACTGTACGGAATAGCTATGGGCTCCCCTGTTTCCGTTGTTGTGGCTGAAATAGTCATGTCGCGGCAGGTATACTGGTAATGGCCGGGACAGTTTTCCTAGGGTGCTGACCATTTGTGTGGAAATTCCGGTTGGTAAGCGATTTTCCAGATATACCGATCAACTGGATGACATTTTACCTAGTACCATTAAATTGTTCCGTTTTCCGAAACCTTGAAACCGCGGTAAGGTTGACAAAAAAGGCCTGGGGCCCGTTTCTCGGAAAGTCCCAAAAAGTTAACGGGCCCGAAAAGCAATTTGTAAAACTGCCATCCGCTTATTCCGAGAATCTAGTCTTTAAACATGCTTTCAAGATAGGAAAGAGAAAGCTAGTTGCAGAGTTTCAGGGCTGAAAACGTCTTGCGTAGCAAGATAAGGAGAGAATTAAGGCGACAGAAATACGCCCGAAAAGTTTCGGGGCTTTCGAGTAACGGCCCCTGGAAACGGAATATGAGGAAAATAGTGAAGGATTTTCCGACTATCCGTTCCGAATGGGAAGGAAGGGGTACCTCAGAAGGTACTCCGAAATTCCCGAACAGATTTTCCTCTGAGGGTACCCTCGACATTCCTGAAAATTTTCTTGGGAAATTGGTGTAGCATTTGAGTTTCCCCGACGGCTCTGGTTCCGGGTGGAGATACTGAAAGAGGGCCGGAACAACAGGCTGGACTTCCAAAAAGCGAATAATCTAATTGTTTTAGTATAAACCTACTAGTTGTTCAAAACTAAACAAGTAAATTATCGATATCCTCATCGCAGACACTTCGAAACACTTCGAAAATGCGACGAAGTGGCCGCCATTTTGTTGAAAACCGCTACTCGCTATCTATCACAGAATAGATAGCGAGTAACGTAGCCAATCAGAGAACGGCATTCGTGATAGAACGCTGGTAGATTTATACTAATACTGAACAGACGCACGGCAACATGGAATCTATTTGTTTTATATAATAAAGAACTAAACTTCGTACGCGTAAAAGCGAAAAACTTTGTAATGATGACGTCAATCGTGCATCTGTCCTCTAATAGATCATAGGAAAGAACCAATCAAAATACGAGAATAACTTGGGTTATTATATAAATATAAATATATTTCCCGCTGGAATTCGCGCGGCTTAGCTCCCGAGCGCGGGCCTTCGGCACGACAAATTTATCAACCTCTCTACGCGAGGGCCTTCGGCCCTCGCTTCGCGAGGAATTAAATTTTCCAAAGTCGCATAACTGTCAATTCAATTTAGTGAAATTTTAGCTCCATCAGAACTCCATATTTCTGGCTCCATACGATCAATACGTTGAGGACAATTTTTTCTTTTATCGTGCTTAGATTTCTTAGATTTTCATCAAAATGACGGCAATTAATTTTTATGCAATTGTTTTATTATTTTTTTTCGCAAGGTCCGGCTTCGTGATAATTTATTGACGTTTCCAGTTTCTTCCTGTTGTTAAGTCATCTGTTTTAATGGAAATATCATTATGTTATCTGGAAATGAGATATAAATTTCAACTAAATGCAAATAATTGTTGATCAAATACTTTTAAAATATTTATATTTTCGCGAAGAAACACAATGCTGGAAGTGTGTTCAATAGTCGTCGATGACAATTTGCCTCCCTCGCTGTTGAGACAATATCGCCTGGACAACATTAGAAAAAAAGAGAAAAGAAAAAAACCTTAGAACTTAGAATTAACAAATGGTAAACGTCTCAGCGTGTACTATTGAGTTATGGATGCACTTTGGGGGTTGCTAAGCACAAGAGAAGCGTAAGAGTTGCTCGAGGCGTAGCCGAGAGCGACTCTAGCTTCTTGAGTGCTTAGCAAACCTCCCAAGTGCATCCATAACTCAATACTGCACGATGAGCCGTTTAGTAATACCATCTGTTTTATACCACAACTAAATTAGTTTACTAAACACTTTAGTGTAGATTGTGAAAGTATTTTAATGTGTTAAATATTTCATAACTACTTTTCAGATTCTTTGTAAAAATCCTGAAAGAATGTTAACCACTGTTAGCTATTTTAAATTACCCTTAAATGTTGACACCGACCAGTTTGTAACTTCCTTCGTCTTTTTTGAATGCCCTTCGATCACTAGCTCGTTCAGCTGGCTTTCACTCAGGCTTAAACAAGCACACGTCAGCTATCAGCAGCGTTCACCCGTGGGCAAATAGTAAATGGTTCAATGACCAATCAGAGCGCGCGCTTTTCTTTAGTTATGTTATGACAAAGGTATAGGAACAAAACCTTCGGGGTTCACAAATCATTTAGATTTTATGTGACATTAGTACAGATACTTTAGATTTAATATCCGTTTTTGGATTTTAATTGAAAGGAAAATTACTAGTTTCTGAATATGCACGAGGCCATTTTCGGTTTCTCCTAAAAAAACCCCTCACCTTAAGTATAAGACAAAGGTATGTTAATTTTAAAAGCACGTCGTAAGCCAGACGCCGGACGGCTGTCGCGAGAAGCAGAACTTGCTTAAAACGTGTCCAAGGATGATTGTAACATCTTGGCAACCCAATAATCCCATGAAGAATGCAATTTCATAAAAAGCGGATATTGTTATAGTTAAAGCTCATAATTGGTTACGACAGTGTTCAAAGCTTTTGTCCCAAGAACGCTTTCTAGTAGACAGCTGGAGCTGAACAGCTCGGGAAAGTTCTTCAAATAATATTAAGGACAGGTAGGCCTTCTGTTTATTACAATGAGCACTTAAGAGCTCTAATGAGTAGATGTGCTAACGTAAGAAGCCAATTAGATAATTGAAAAACTGTGACACAGTATGAGTTTTCTCAGCTCTCCAACGATACAGTTTCACCGGCACAATAAGCCGTGAAAGCCGTGAGAAGGAATGAAATAAACTGGTAAAATATGGTGAAAGAATTGGTAGCCAGAACGCGATAGATCTTGAAACTCTTGAAATAACGACCTGTATCCCTGGTTGATCTTCTCTTGTAACTTACTAAGTTGATTTTGGTCGTACATTATTCACTTGATCGTTACATGGGTTACGAAAGGAGATATAGGCTTCCACCTCAGCTTGTAAAGAGGATTTCGCGGGAGGACCACATTTACAACAAAGTAAATTCACCTCCT
This sequence comes from Astreopora myriophthalma, assembly GCA_014634185.1. Lineage (NCBI taxonomy): Eukaryota > Metazoa > Cnidaria > Anthozoa > Scleractinia > Acroporidae > Astreopora > Astreopora myriophthalma. Next base: position 402,779 of record BLFK01000498.1, read on the forward strand.
TGATTGCTGCGTTGCTAGCGTGGAACCTCGTCCTGGTGGTGGAGTCGTATATAACCACTCCATCACCAAGTTTGTGTCTCGAAAACAGGGCTGTGGTTTCCCGTTTTGTTAAACTGGAATTACCGTAATCATGCAAAGGCACTTTGCGTAAAACAAACAGGGACGTTTCCTTGCTCAAATAATTTTTAAGAGCAAAAGAAATAGCTAAAGAGAGTTTAGCAGAGTCCAAATTTGTCTTTACACAGTGCGAAGCGCTGCCACTACATGATTGAATCAGACAGTGATTAGAGACAAGCGAAACGATTGTGTTATTTGTATTTGCGAATTCTAGCTCCCGTATTTTTCAGTTTTTCTGAATGGAAGGTGAAATTGAAGGTCATGTAGGCTCTTTGTCAATTTGTTGCCAGACTGGAAACCGGGTTTCATTTTCTTTTATTACGTCGGTTCAATGACATCAGCATATCGTTTAAAGAAAAATAAAAAGGAACTGATTTGAAGGAAATGTTTGATTCTCGTGATAATATATATGTACACATCGAGGAGAATGCGTATTGTTCTCGGGACATTTACATGCAGTGCAGTGAAAATTGTAGATCTGTAATATTGGGGATGGAAATTTTATTTTGAGGGGGAGGGGTTGGGCAATTACCAAAAAAAATTCCTGCACAGCAAAAGTAGAGAAAAAAACAATCATGCACAGTGGGCCATGGGGAAAAAAAATCGAGCAAGCCTTTCTACTCGTAGGATCCTGTAAGACCAAATGAAAAACGAATCTGTAATTTTTGTCATAATTTAATTTCAACAGACAAAAATGCTGTGCAATTATTTGTATAATAATTCACCTCTTTGTGTTTCATGTCATAAATATCATAAATACATCATTTCCATCTATCTCTTGTATTAAAACATAAATTTGAACCATTTCACTGAATCTGGTATGATATAAAAATCATCTGGTATAATATAAAATATCACTTTCCATCTCTTGTATTAAAATATAACTTTCAGCTATCTTCAACATAACTGATATCTATTATTAAATAAACGATAACTATTATATATAACTATTATATAGTGTTCATAGTCTTGAATGTATACGCTGAAGTATAAAGGACAATAGGTAGAGTGGTTGTACTTAAACCCATTAAACACTATCTAACAGTTGGTGTGTAATAGACTGTCAAAATTGAAACAAACGAAAACGAATAAATATGAAGACTGACAGCCGATGGGAAGAAAATTCGTGCACAGCCCAAAGCCCCCCCCCCGCCCCCCCTCTTCAAAGCGTAACCAGGCCGATGGATCTCATTGGTCAAAGATAACGCCCGGTTTTCTCCGCAGGGAATACCTTTTAGCTGATTAGATGGTCAGGGCGGAGCTTAGAAACAAAGGCCTTGCAAGTTATTGTTCGGGCTATTGTTCCTAACATAACACCGTGAGCGCGTGTTACAACCCATCCATTAGAAACGTTCGATTTTTACTAAAGGACATACGTTTATCTTGCGTCGCAAGTCGCTTTTATCATTCCTACCACTTGAAAAAGGGCCGCTCCTATCATTTCCCGCTTAGGATTATAAATTGAATCGATTCTACTATCATTGATAAAGTTTACCCGAGCGTATTTAGTTTTCAATATAATAGGTGCTTCAAAGAAAACAAAAGGGCAAAAGTAATTCTCAGAAAAGCTCTGGCACGAGTTTCTTCGAAACAAACAAAAATGGAAGAAACCCAAACAAATAAAAAGCGCACTATTCTTCGACCACGGCTTCTTTCAGGCAAACGGCAAACGTTAGGATGAAAGTTGCTGTTTGCCAACAGTCAATGAAACTGTTATTTTTTTTGCTCGTTAGCCACCGGTGAAGCTTACCTCTCTATTATTTATTGCCATCCACGCGCTAGTTTCGTTATTTTCCCGAAGGTCCCGATAGCGCTTTTCTTATTAATTAGGAAGAGAGGCAAAGGCCTCCCGGAGCAAGAGTGATTCAGCTGCCAGAAGTACCCTTCGGGTTCATAGCCTCGAGAAGCTTTGTACCCCAAAGGGCATTTTGGCGTTTTAATGGCGGCGACGGCGACGGCGGGTCGGGACATTCCGGATCATCCATAGTTACCAACTATGGGACTGGCTAAATACGGCACATTTCACTGTTACATGTGGGCTTGATTTTGTGGTTCAGGGCATGCGCATTTTGTACCCATTAAAAATCTCGGGGCAATAAACGAGTTTAATTTAGTAGAATTTTCAGCGGTGAATATAAGAATTCGGTGTTATATTCACCGCGCTACCCGGTGAATATAACATTCTGGAGGCGTGGCTGCTAAGCTAAGCAAAGCAAGAACTTTTCGTGCCTTTTTATCGTGTTTTAGCACGTTGTTTTGCACTTTCTTATATTCACCGCTGAAAATTATACTAAAACAATTATTCGCCTCAGGCTCAGTGAATATTGGGGAATATTTACCTCGACTACCTCTCGGTAAATATTCACCAATATTCACTGAGCCTGAGGCGAATAATTGTTAAATAATACGGGTTTTCATGTGTGTGGTGTATCTTTTGACTTAGTTTTGAGAAACAAAGCCCACAAGTTAAACAGATATAATAAACAAATTGCAGCATGCATTAGAAAGTCCTTTCACGGATTTTTATTCACGAGTAGCAAAAAGTCCGTACGTCGCACTTTCTACTAAGTAATCTACATATACAGATATAGATGTAGATATAGTTATAGATATACATATAGATATATACATATAGGTCCAGCCTGTTTCTTTTCTCCTGTAACGGAACCTCCCTTGCGGTTTTACGGTGGAGATTAAGGATGAGCACTTATGGTTGGGTGCCGATCCAGCCGTCTCAGCGAAAACAACCTATTTTCCGGGAGGTTCCCGTTTATGAAAGAAAAGAAGCAGGATGGACCCAAAGCTTCTCCTGGGAAGAGAGTTTCCAGGCAAATTGTATAACCGCCTTGTCTAGATGGAGCTTCGAGACTTTAGGGGAAAGGGAACACCAAATAACTTCGACTCTTGCGTGAACAAGCGTCCGTTCTCGGCACAAACAAAGGAAACCAAAGCACGCGGGAGATTCCATCGACTGTTGCCAATGATATCAGAGACAAACAGTTTCAGCCACATAATTCTCAAGTGGCAAGCCACATGGTGGAGGGCCACAAGCAGCACGAGCGAACTTCGGACATTGAGCCTAGATAAACGAGAATGACAGAGATATTTATTCAGTTAAGGAAAACAAAACAACCACAGAGGTCGGAGACTTTGTGCGTCTAAAATTCAAAGGCTGCTTAATGATTGCACTGATTAACCGAATTGAAGCTGAAAAGCTTTCGGTTTTGAATGAAATTCCTGTCCTTTAGTTAAACCATACTAAAGGTGCCAAAGCGAATAACTGAGCACTCCAGCGGGCCACTTTAGCATGAGTTTGTCAATGCATGTTGTCAAGGTTATTAGAAACACGCATCTGATCAGTGCGTTAGGTGTGTGGGGTCGCATTGAAATGTGCAGCTAGCTCACAAGTACTTTTTTTTGTGATCATCGCAGATTTATGATAGAATTCTTGATTTGCTTTCTGCTTCTTTTGTTTTAATTTTGTGTCGTTTTGTTCCAGCTTGCAATGTATCCTATTGATATTTTTGACTAATCAGTACATTTTTGTTACCTTTAGTCTTTGTTTGCTTGTTTGTTTTTTTCTTTTTTAGGTAGCCAAGATGAAATCAAGCGTGTCCAACTTCGTCTTGTTGGTTCTTGGTGTTTATTTAGCTCCTGGTAAGTGTCTATCGCATGCTTGAAATTAACACCGAGATTGACAGACGCAGAAACGTCTCCTTGTTAATACTTAACTTGTTTTATCATTCCACTATTCTCCATCAAAGGCCGACAAAATACTCAAAATAAGAGAGCTTCTAGTAAATACGAACGAAATAGATTATACGGAGCAACTGTGGCTGGACTAGACGAACCGAACTTGTGACTTATTTGATTCATTTGGACTTGAGACCGAACTAACTTGTTTTAGTAGCGCAATAAGAAACCTCTTGTTCGATGGTTTGACATATTATACTCGCGGACATTTTCCCTCATTGGATAGCATGTAAATTTTTCTCGTCCCTTCACTCCGCGTATCATATATCAAACTGTCAGTGATGTAATGGATCAAACACGAAAAAGAGTGTTTCATCTGATATGAGCCCCTCCCAGAGGTTTTGGGGAACAGGGGAACATGACTAATTAAAACTGGGAAACAGGTGAACAAAGACAAAATATCTCAGAGAACAAGGAAACACAAACCATTTTAGTGGCTAAAAAGCTTGGGAAAAGTTCGGAATTAATTTCGGTAACAAGGGAACACAACCACATTTTTAAAGGGAACAAGGACACCCCCCCTCCCCCGAGGGGCTCAGATATCCAAACCCGAGAAACGAGTTGAAAAACGGGGCCGAAGGCCGAGCTTTTTAACCTAATTCGAGGTGTTTGGATAGAGGAAGAAACACTCTTTTGAGTGTTTGATATTGCTTCTCAAAGGAATCAGTATTTTGAGAGAAATTTGAGTTTAAAGGTGCCGAAATTTTATGCTAATTGGGAGAGAGCTTTTGTCGTTAAAATTGAATTACAGCAACCACACAACACTACAAATAATAAAATAGGAAACAGAAAACGGGAAAAAATATACACACAATACACAAAGAGGGGGGATGACATAAAAAATGTGAGTAAAGCGGTTTGATTGGGAAATAAATCACTGAACACAGCGAACTGAAAACTAACATTGAGCCAAGGTTTGTCGCGAGGTCTAATAATGTCATCTTTCTGAGGTTACGAAAGATTCAACTCAACATACTTAGAAACGTTATCAACGAGGAAAAGCTATCACATACTTCATCAATATCCAAAAATGAGCTAAGAAAAATATCATCCCAATTTGCTGAGTGTTATTCATCGTTAAGTAGTAAACTCGTTTATGAAAACAGCATATATTACAGTCGTAAGACTGAATTACGTACAATATAAAAATTACAATAAAAATGGTTTAAAAATTGTGTTTGAAGGTTATTTATATCGCGTGGCTAATAATAAAAGAGTTCATGAAACGATCAGTGCGGAAAACTGGAGTATTAAAACGTCTCTTATTTCTCAAACGCCGAGCGTGGCAACTGGCCATAGGAGGTAGCAGATTAGCCAGCTTGTGGTGTTCATTAGTTACAATATCTTTAAATAATTTAATAGATAATGATTCACCTCTCTCTGAAAGTGATGGAATTCCGGCCTTATCCATCGCCTCACAGTACGATAAACTAGGAAAGATTATTCGCATGGCGCGCCTCTGAATAGGTTCGATGTCGTCAGACAAATATGTCGGGAGACTACGATGGAATAGCTGGCATGAAGATTCTAGCACTGATCTAATGACACTCTAATAAAAAGCTAACAGGTCATCGGGACTTATGCCGGCTCTCTTTAGCTGACTCAAAAGATAAGTCGACCTTTGGAGGTGATAGTATCCACGTGATCGTTCCATTTCAAGTCATTACTGATCGTAACCCCTAGGACTTTAGCAGGATACCCTCTCAAACTGCACGCCGTCTATCTTGACCGGGCCGTGAGATGGTGGGGTTTTCTTAAAACAAACAACTAACTCTTTGCACTTGGTCGGGTTTAATTGGAAGACACCTTGAATATCAACATCAGTCTTAAAATTCCAAACTTTCCTGGAAAAGGATCTTGGTTGATATTGGCGCCAATTCAAGGCAGCAAAACAAAGTTATGGTCACAATTTCCAGAAGGAGTAAGAGCGGCATATGAAAGGATAAACCGGGTGAGTCGGAAATGATAAAGGTCAGAATTTACTCCCCAGCCGAAGAAACACGCGTGGGCTCGTCAATAAGTTTAACACTACCATCAGTACTCGGAAACGAAATATTACGGCATAGCTAATAAGCATTGAAATCACCGACACGAACAATAGCTGAGAAACAATGACTAGAAGAATCAATTCGATCGAAACACCACAACAAGGATTCTGAAACAACCTTTCCTCTACAATAGACTGATTAGGAGGGCGATAACAAACGCAACAAAGAATAACAAAACTATTGGCAGTGCAATGAGCCCACAAAAGTACTAAAGAATCGGAGAATTCCAAATCAACACGTCTCTTTACAGCAATGTGATCCCTGACATAATGCACCAGTCAATTGAAACCCATCCCCCCCGAACCCCCGGGACTTAGCGGGGAACTACATTTACCAAGTGTTAAAAAACGGCTTATTACCCCGTTCCCGAAGCCAAGACATTTGCTAATAGTGGGGACATCCGAACCTAATGAAGAAACTCAAATCAAATCAAATTGGAATCGTTGGTCTACTCGATGTAAATGTCAAACTTTAACTGTTCTTCGTTTTTTTATTAAAAACTGCAGCCTCTTTAACAAGCTGCAATCTCCATTTGCGCCCAAAGCTGGCTGGCCTTCAATAAGCAGAATTAGAATGAATGAATGAAGAATGCAGAAGTCCACTCTCATTTTGATAAGCCAAAGTTCATGTAAAATCGGCCTTGTGTCGGATATAACGAATGGGTCCTCCCCAAAACTACTTCAGGATTATATGGATCTTGGTATTATATGAATGCAAATGGGCGTGTGTTGTGAAACACAACAGGTTCAGCACATAAAAAGAAAGTATTAGCTGTCTTACCTCTGTGACGTGAGTGAAAGTCGTGCCTTCGACTCGCCTGTCTTCCGCCGGAAAAAGACACCAAAACGTTGCTAACGACCCACCTTTTACAGGATATTCCATAGATACCTAAGCCGATATCTCTTTAACGCTTCGTAAAATGAGGTAGATTTAAAATAAGCTATTTATTTAAAATGAATTTGAAATTGATAGTGATGAAAGCGCGAATGCTTTTATTCTAAATATCCTCAACAATAATTCACTCCCTATAAACTTTGATTAACTTAAACTTGATTGTAAAAATATGTAACTATCTTCTTCAAAGGTATTCTCATCATGATTCAATCACTTAAAACTTAAACAAAAGTAGATAGGCAACTTTCTCTAAAACTATGTACCTTCTCCATCAAAAATATTCTCATTATGATTCTGTTACAACTTTAACAAAGTGGATAGGCAACTTTCCCTATAAATGTGTATACAGTCCTTCAAAAATATTTCCATGACGATTAAATCTGTTAAAACCTGAACGAAGTGGGTAGGCAACTTCCCCCAACAAAATGTGTATCAATTGGTATAGTTCTTAACGAAAGCTGACTTGACACCAAAGCTACCTCCATCAGCAATAACCTATAGTTTGCAGAGAATAGGTGGTTATTTTTTATCTAGACAAATGAAAACAGAGGCGAATTTCACTCATTTCATTCCTGAGATGACAGATTTACCCTATTAAGACTGTTTCAACAGATTGAAGGCTTTGCTGTTTAGTCCTTCATGTTAAACCCCCGCTGTCGCCCCCGCTTTAGGTGATCGCGTGCTGTTAAGTCACCGCCCCACGGCCCCGGATTCAGTGACATTTTGTTAAATCCACCTCCCACAGGGGCCAACGCGCCGTTAAAAGTGCGTTAAATCCCAGCATTGGACGCCATAAATCCTCGCTGTTTCCCGGGGGTCGAGGGGCCGGGGTTTCAATTGACTGATGCATAATGTTATTCACATTGCTTTCAAAGTAGTTATAGTAATAATTTCTTTTACTAATACGAGATAAGAGAAGAAACTTTATTTCTGTACAATTTATATCTTTCCCTTTCACCAGAAAAAGGAGCTGATTTTTTATCTTTTATGCTTTTTTAATCCCCTTTGTTATCCACGGTTTTGATAGCCGTTTACGTTTGCGCTTTAACCATGCTGGCTTCCGCCCATCCCTGGTCACTACGGAGGAGGTACCCAATACCACTAAGATCCTAAGGTCTGATTGCTCTACTGGCGCTGATCAGATTCCAGCTATGTTCATCAAGCTAGTGGCTGATTCCCTGGCAGAACCTCTTACTACGATCATAAACAACTGTACAACTAAAGGATCCTTCCCAGTTATGGAAGATCGCCAGAGTGTCGCCTATCCCCAAATTAGACAGGCCATTGACGAAAGATGATCTTATACTCATCTCGATATTACCAGTGTTGTCCAAGGTGTTTGAAAAGCTGGTTGGCTCGCAGATGTCAAAATTAGCAAATGCCGCCTTTCTTTTTCATGACAACATCTCCAGTTTTCGTAAGGGGCATTCGACCGCAACTGGCCTCTTAGAAATAAGAGACGACATAGGGCGGGAAAGAAGTAACACTGATGGTCCTTTCCGATTTCTGTAAAGCTTTCGACACGGTATGCTTCATGATCAGGACGACCATAAAGAAGTTCCACAAATTGGGCTTCTCAAAGGACTGCCTAAATTGGCTCCTGAGCTACCCATCTGGTCAAGACGGTTCGTGCAAATTGACGATGTCACGTCCAGCCTCAAATCGTCCGAGTTTGGAATACCCCAAGGATCCTTCCTTGGGCCGATGATCTTCAACTTATAACCTTGATTAGTTAACAGCTTGTTCCCAATATGCAGATAGCACATCCTGTACGCACACTGTGTAGTAAAGGAACTGGAAACAAGGGCAAGTGATCTGAACAAGTCTCATACTAATCTTGGTTCGTGGTCTAAGAACTCCAACCTCGCCTTGAATCCTAACAAGACTAAGCTTATGCTTCTTTCAACCCAGCAGATGTCAACCCACCACAAGCTGGCTGATCGCCCTCTCAATATCGCTGCTGGAGGAGAACCTCTGGGGCGTGTTGACTCTACAAAGTTGCTCGGGGTGTATATCAGCAGTAACCTCAAATGAGACGAGCATGTCAAACACCTAGCTACCTCCTGCTACGGTACCTTGGCCACACTAAACAAGGTCAAAAACTTTACTAGCTATAGGTTGATGAAGCATCTTGCTGAATCGTTAATACTATCACGTCTTGACTTTAGTGACATCGTATTTTACCCTCTTAGTGACAACCTGCATAAAAGACTTATGGGTATTCCCAGCTGCCAGTTCTGTTACAGGTGGCTATGTCAACTCTGCGGATACTATACTTAAGCTAGGCTGGTTACCCATCAAGGAGTGATGGGACTGGCACCTTTTTAAAGCGACTAATTTCTCAAAGTTATTTTGGTTCGGCAATACCTCTGGATACCCTTGATAAAATAAAAACTTTCCTTTTTTCAGCCACTGGCGATTGTCCACCTGGAAAAATGACACTTAATCCAAATGGCCGGTGTTGTGTTTTTCCGTTCTAGTATGATAGAAGGTCTTATGACTCCTGTGCTACTTCCAGTGGCAGGGCCTGGTGCTCATTAAACCAGTTATGATGTATGGTAGCCTAATCTGGGGGTCGACCTCCACTAATAACATACGAAGGGTGTTTAGGTTGCAAAAAAGAGCCGCAAGAGTAATTCTCGGAGTTAGAACCAAAGAGGAAAGGACAATTAACCTTTTTAAGAAATTAGAATGGTTACCTTTTTATGACGAAATTAATGTCAACAAGTTGTGTTTAGTATTTAAATGCCTTAATGACCAATGCCCTGAGTATCTGTCCAATACGCTGACACGGGTTAGTGACATTTCTACGAGACAATCGAGGCATGGAAGATTTACCCTGAGATGCCCGAAATACTCGCGTGAAACAGAGGGAGGAAGGACTTTTGCAGTCGCGGCAGTGAAAGAGTGGGAACAAGGTCCCTAGAAAAAATTAGATCCAGTCATAACGTTAAGCTTTTTAAGAAAAATTATGCAAATTATCTTAAGGAATCATACATAGGACTTGACCATTTTTCCATTTCTTAAGTCTATTCTATTTTAATATTTAATCTTTAGTCATTTTGTTCATTAGATTTCATGCATAGTATAAGTGAGGGCCACTAGTTTATCAGTTTTAACTGTAAAGTGTTTTACCCACGTTAAATAAAGTTATCTTCTTCTTCTTCTTCTTCTTCATTAGATTCAGTGTACAAGGGAAGATGGGCGCTGTGTGGTAAGAACAATGACTACAATATTTACAACGCAGTAAAGAACTGACAGTAATATTGGAAGGTGCATTTATGCAGGTGCCCTGATTTGTGTAAACAGAGGGATTCTACTTGGGTTTGCGCGAACCATGCGACGCGCGACTCCTTACTCCGAGAAAAAAAAAACACGAAAATAATCAGAATCAGAATCACAGCCACATCATAGTCACGGCCACAGTTAATGTTAAAGTCACGCTCACGGTCACGGTCAGTCACGGTCACGAATATAGGGAAGATTTTTTCAGTATACTTGTTTCAATATGTTTGCTTTTTACCATGATGATGTGAACCTTTGAGTTTGAAATATTGTAAGGAGTAATTAATTTACTTTATCTTCATTTCATTAAGTTGAGTGCGTGAGATCCCGGGCTGAGATTTTAAAGGCACGCAATCATCTGCACAGAACTAGTCTGGTTAGCCAGAAATTCTGATCAGTTCACTCCGCTTTAAGGCAGAACGGCCCACCAATAAGGCGGTTTTTTTGTTTTTGTTTTTGTTTGTTGTTTTTTCTCCTTTTTTTCCTATATTTTTCTTTAACATGCTTCAATAAAGCGCAAATCACATAGCGAGCCATTGGCTTTAAACTGTAAAAAAGGTGAACTATAATAGTGGTTTAGCGGAAGAAACGTCACTCCAATTGTTGCTGTTGATGTTGTTGTTTTTTTCATGTTATCTTCCTCGTGTAATAGGGGCTAAAGTCATCTCGATAAACTAGACCAGTTAGATTATCCGCGCTGGCCTGGCCCCTATAATAAGGCCCTAAATTTCTTGTCAGCTGTTATTGATAATCGGAAATATTTATATGTCCATCCATTGTGATCTGCAGCTGCACACTCTCATCCTGCTGAATTCGTGTTGCCTGCCTTCAGATCACGTTTACAATCTTTGTAGCGACGGACAGATCTTTATGCAGGTCAGAACCCAATGACGAACTCACCGTACAGAAAATTTGATTTTTCCGCGTTTTTGAATAAATTAGCGGAAAAATGTGCTCTTGCCCGTATGAAGTATCAAGGGATTTGGTAATTGTATTTAAGGAGTTTCTGTAACTATGTTAGTCCTCTTGATGCTCTCCTCTGGAGGCATTTCATTCACGTTCGTCATATTTTTTGGAATGGGAGAGCGAGGCGGAGCCAGTTCTGCTTCTAACCCCGACGAAATCAGTTGAATCTCCAGCTGTCGCCATTTCGCCAGAGCTAAGCGCAATTTTGGACGCACAGAAGAATTCTGTCCTTTCCGCCGTTGATTCTCAGATGATCTTCACAGCAAGCTTATGCAACCTCAATATGACCTCGCGTCTCTGACTGCTTCTCAAGTGCAGCCGGACAACCACGTTTTCAAGAAGGAAGGCAACGAGCAACAATTCGATTTCAACATCAAGGTCCTCAAGATGTCCTAAAAAGCCGTGAACGCTTTGGAGGGTGGTAATTTCGCTAGAGCTAAGGAAGAGCTTGCTCAAGGTATCTCTTTGCTTATTGATAGACAGAAAATTATTAAGTTGGCAGACAAATCGGAGTACGGCTGGGTTACCGTAAACGAGTAATTTGGTGACGATTTGGCCGATAATTAAGGTGACGATTTTTTCGCCTCCAAAGTCGTCTCAGGCAATTTGTTTAGGTCCTTCGACTTGTGTTTTCGATGTGGGAGAAGAGGGCGTTGGGCCAATTCTCTGCTCCTTTAAAGATAAAGCATCAAGACCCAAATCTTGATGCCTTTGCGAATTGCGAATTCGAGCCAGGTGCGAACGATTCCACTTTCACTCAAGGGATTAGAAGCTTCGTTTCATGCCTGCCCCTTTGGCGTGATTCTGTCCAGGCGTCAGATTTCGAGCTTGACATCATCGAGCATCGGTACAAGATTCTTTTCTACAAAAACCCCTTTACAATATTCCATTGAAAATAGTTCGCATGCTTTGCGCCATGATGATTTTCTTTGTTTGCGAAGCTATTTCCAAGTTGTTGCTTAATGGTTGTATTGAAACAGTGTCGGATTACCCTCATATTTGTAATCCGTTACACATTGCAGTGCAATCTTCAGGGGAACTCCGGCTAATTTTGGATTTGTCTCAGCTTAACTAATTTTATCCTTAAAAGTCTGTTAAATACGAAGATCTGAGACCAATTCTGGAAATGTTCTCTATTGGTATGTTTTCTTTCGACTTGAAGGCAGCTTATCACCATATTGACGTCATTTTTTTTTTTTTGAGGAACATACCAAATTTCTGTCATTGAAATGGCCTTCGATTGGCGGGGTACTGAAATTCTATGAGTTCAAGGTGCTTCCTTTTGGTTTGAAGTCAGCCCCTTGATCATGTCTCCACGAACGTTATGCGTCAGGTAGTTTAGCACTGGAGGAGAAGCGGTCGTTTGGCCTTGATGTTCTTCGATGATGGCATTGGCGGGAACATTTCTCTCGATTTTTCGAAGAGCCTCAGACGTAAAGTTCGCCATGATATTGTTGCGTTTGGTTTTACACCCAATGATAAAAAGATGTGTTTGGGAACCTGTTCCAGAAGTTAGTTTTTCTGGTATGTCCTAGATTTTAGTTAGGCTTAATCAGCATTCCAGAGGGTCAGATACGCAAATTGAAATTTTGTCTTGTTTCATGTCGCCAAATGGCAACGCTACTTCCCCTGTTACAATTCAGCGCTTAAATATGCGTGTTAAGCAGCAGTGGAACCTCCTTATGATTAGGATTTTCACACATTACAACAACATGTACATTCTCTTTATGGCAGACCTATCTCACCTAAATTTAGCGCGGTACACGTCCTTTATTCTGATGCTAGGGATTCTGGTTTTGGGGTAATTTTCAGGTGTAATTTTAGATTTTGGGATTCAGGATTAGACGGTGTTGATTCCTTTGTCGTGAATTGGGCTGGGGAGAACAATAATGTGCGTCCGTCCATTCATCTTATTCCTCGAGTGTTACTTCACATGCCTAGTTGCGTAATTATCCCTTTATGGCATTCCTTTCCGTTTTGGTCGATTATCTGCCCGGATGGTGAGAGTATTATTATTTTTTTTTTTGCGATTTCCACGTTGGTTGGATGGATTTACCTGCTTTTAAAGAAGCCTTTATTCCTGGCCGATGTAATGGCTTTTTGGTGTCCAAGACTTGAGCTCCAGAATAATTGCCTTAAGAATTTTATTTTGATTGTTAATCTTCCACTTTAAAATTTGTAAAGTTGGTGGCTTGATATTACATATCATGACATCATGACATTATTTTCGTGCTCTTGTAATTGTTTGTGTCACTTTCTCTGTACTCTTGGGGCCGTGCGGCCTCCAGTGAGCACGCGATGGAAATATGTTGTATGTGTTTTTCCGGTATCGCACGGGTCTTAGGGTGTTTAAGAAATTGAAACAAGAGTTTTGGGATTTCGTGCCTACTGCGTGCAACTGATATGCCCAAGCCGACACAGACCTCTCTGCGTAAGAACAGCAAACATGCTTGTTGTTAGTGCCAGACCCAGAACGTCGTTGTTTGGAATATCTTACCATGAGATGGCGAGGATCCTCCAGATGCAGCGTAGGTGAAAGGCATAGTTAATCTGTGTTTCTGGCGGGACTACAGAGTCCACTCTTTACTGTTATAAATTAACGCAAAGTGCCGAGCATACGTGCTTTGTACACCATTTTCTTAGTTTTGATGATCACCATGAAGTGAGTTGTCCCACCCCTGTAAGATAGGTGATGTCCTCCACCACCTCGAGGGTGTGGTCGTCTATGATTAGTCTTCTTTAGACTGTAGATAAGTCCAGACTCAATGCTTGCTGGCAAATAGCAGTTTCTGAGTTGTTACAAGGCGCCATCAGCGTGAGCAAGCAGAGCAGAATGGAGTACAAAGATAGCATTTCCCTGAAGAGTACGCACGTACCTCTGGCTTTGCACGGAGGCTTGCTAGGTTAAATAGGTTGCTCTCTTTTCTTACTACTACATTCTGCGAATGACTGGGGCGGATGGCAGCAGCAAGGAGACAACGATGTCGATAGGAGTCGGAGCACGAAGGCATATCTGTTTGCTCCCTTCTTAGCCGCCGACCAGCTGGCTGGGTTGGTGGAGCGCCGGACCTACCGTTCTTCAAATCCCTGCGAAGACCAACAATTAAATAACTGAGGTCAAATTTAGTACCTTTGTAATGACATCTTTAAATGGTAATCCTTTCTATTACTCGATCCTTTCCAGCACTGTAGCAAAAGTTCATGCTGGTGACTTATGCGAGCAATCTGCTTGCAACCCTTGATGACTTCTGGAGGGATGCCATCTTTTCCTGGAATTAAGGAGTCTATAGCCTTCCTCAGTTCCTCTAGAGAGCGTGAAACGTTGAGCTCCAGCCTAACGGATGGGAACTGATGTTCTCCACAGCATCATCAGTGACGATATTCTCCCTGGAGAGCTTCTGGTAGTGCTCCATCTCTCCATCTGCCTGACGCGGTCTGTGATAATGTCCGTCTGTGAGGAAAACTTTAAAGGAGCGATGTTGGTTAGGCAATGGCACCGCGCAATGTTGCCACAGTCAGTTGAGAGTTGGCTGTTCTGAAAGTGGTTCAGTCAGTAGTCGTTGACGCACTCTTAAGAAATCCTTTGGGGGTAACTTCTGGCCTTCCTGAGTGAAGAGTGTCTTATTTGAAGGTTTCCTCTTGTAATTGTGCACCGCTGCTCACTTGTTCACTTGGCTGCAGTTACCGGTACCAGCTCATCAATCTCATCAATCTGGATTCTTCCAATCCCTCTTGCCAAAGGTGACCATGTAAATACAGTCATGGATATGATTCTATCTTATATCAGCTGTGCTGACAGCCACTGAGGACCCCCACAATGCGATTTCCGTCATGACTGTTTTAATGCGTGGGCGGCCTTTCTTGTGCGGTAGATTGGCATGGGCGAATTGTCGGTATCAGAGTGAGTGCTGTGAAAGGCACGGGTAAAAACAGAGCATTCCAGTGAAGACTGGGTGATGACGAGATCCAGCTGGTGCTAATGGGGAGATCAAGGATGCTGCCGAGATATCCTGTGACTGGGATTAGAGCAGAAAAACGGGTTAGGTGTGCACAGTTCGTGGTACGAACGTAGCAGGGTCTAACATTCACGTTTTGCTTCTGTTCAGCTCGACACCGGAGGCCGATGCTGTAAGGCAAGAATCGAAGTCGGTGCCAACTCGGACACTGAAGTCCTGATTGAACAAATATTCTCTCGATATAACTGATGAAGGAAAATCCCTGATCTTTCAGTTCTTACGCCGTTGTAGAGTTGGAGAAGAACTGAAGCCTCTTATTGGCCTCTTGAATTTTGTTCGCTCGGTTTTAAAGCCAGTTCGGGCCTCTTTGAGACGTATGGCGTTCCGGTACGTAGAAATTATCAGAAACGGATACAAACAATTTAAGCGCGCACAAATACTAAGAAACCCATGCATTTAATTTAATGCCAAAAACAGCAAAAAACAAACAAACAAGTCGAACCGTGTACAAGTATATCGATCGCGAATTTATACTAATATCAATCGAACCGTATACATATAAGTCCAACTTATAGAGGATATTACATGGTCGCTTGGAGATACGAAATTTCTCTTCTCATGCTGAAAAATATTTCACTTGTTCGCTGCGCTCACTCGTGAAATATTTTTCAGCATGAGAAGAGAAATTTCGTATCTCCAAGCGACCATGTAATTTTCTTTTTATTATATAAAATCCTCACAATACAACAAAAAATGCTTTACATGTATTCTTTATTTCAAAAACTAAGGTTTTTGAAATAAAAATGATATCACACATGTGTGGATAGCGTTTTTATCGATTTGCTACCACTAGGTATACCACTCAATTTTATATAATAAACACAAATATCAATCGAACCGTACAAATAGAAATCGAACCGTATACATATAAATTCAACTTACAAATATGATTCGAACCGCACGAAAATGAATCGAACCTATGGAGGTATATCTATGACAAAATTCAATGATCAGTATTTGAAATAAAATCTTCCAAATCATAAATGCATCAATCCAAAGCTGAATGGCAACAAGCCGATTCTGAAAATGGCCATCACGGAAAAAAGCACAACGCAGAGAGGCATAACGCAAAGAGGTATTTGCGTTATGCCTCTCTGCGTTGTGCTTCTTTGCGTTATGGCTATTTGAGTTGTCTCTCTGCGTTATGCCTCTTTCGGTGATGGCCATTTTCAGAATCGGCTTGTTGCCATTCAGCTTTGGATTGATGCATTTATGATTTGGACCATTTTATTTCAAATACTGATCATTGAATTGAATCGTTATTAACGATTTTGTGTACTTTAGTGACTTACTGAAACACCTGTGAACATCCCCAACTTTGCCGTGATTAGCTCGTCAAGGCTTGCTGGTGCTTTGGGCTACCCAAAGAAAGCTGCAAGATATAACTTGTAACTGCAATATATTAAACAAAACAAAACAAAGCAAGCAAACAATCTTTGGGTGACGACGACCGCCTGGTGAACAATAGAGTTTGTGGGCAGGGGTAGCAATAAATGGAGGATATGGTAGCTACTTTCGACTCTACGATATTGTACTTAAGAAATAGAAAACACTTTCCGTGTTTCTAACGAGTTTTAGTAAAAATCTACTAGTATCCTAATGCAAATGCCGTAATCTGATTGGCTTAGCTAATGCACACTATCAACCATTAGAGTGCAGTGGTTGAAGGTGTTCTTCAAAAATGGCGACGTCTTCGCGCTTTTACGAAGTTTCGCAGGAAGATTTAGAACTTTTACTGGAAAATTCAGTTCCTGAGAAGACTAGGCAGGCAACAAAGTATGGAATGAAAATTTTTAACGGTAAGAAGCTTGAAACTGATACAAAGTAATGATATTTACTGGACAGTTTCAATGCAATAAATCAGAAATCAGAAACAAGAAACATTTTCCGGATTTCCTCATTAAACTTCAATGGCTTTTTCGTTTCAGAATGGTTTGAAACCCAAAACAAATTTACTTGTTCAATCGAAGAGCAGTCGAAAACAGAGTTAAATAATTGTCTGCAAATGTTTTACGTGTCCATTCGCCAAAAGGATGGCATTCGTTTTAAGGTTTCGTCATTGAAAGCTATCAGAGCGGCTATTGACCGCTATCTCCGCCAAAATCCTCACAACAAGCCGTGGTCCATAGTTGGCGACCTTGAGTTCAACAAGGCCAATGAAACGCTCACAATCTTTCCCTGTCATTGATGGACAATTTCAGCCCGTCTGCTGTACTTTGAGTGATCATGGAGATATATTTCCCATGGACTTTTTCAAACTTTCGCTTTGCCTGTGTTCGATCACGGCGCTGTTCTTGTTTTACTGAATGGGTTTTCAAAGCTGTCAATAAGATTCCGCGCGCGTGATAGAGGCGTACTCGTCACGTGGACGTGGATGTTGTTATGTAACAAATGAACATTAAATTTTTTTCACCGACACATGCCTCGTTTGGTATGATTTTTACTAAAACAATTAGCTTATTCGCTCTCGATTTCCATGGGTGATAGTTGATTCGGCCTTCGGCCTCATCAACTATGAACCCTTATAGTTCACCACTAAATTTTCTCCGATTCTTATTGGTTTAAATTGATCACGTGACGCGACAGTGTTCATCCATCAGCCAATAGTGCCCGTCCGAAGAAAAAATATTTCTGTAAACAAGCGGGTTTATAGAAAGTAAACAACTGAAATTGTATTAAGAGGGTTTTGTTTGTTTTCTTTTTCAAATTTTACGTGTAGCTTTCACGGCTTCAATCTAAAAAAGTTGAAAAATTCAATATGATTTTTGAACTGCCGCGCGAAAGAAAATTTAGTGGTGAACAATAGAGACAATAGAGTGTTTATGTCTCGGAACTATGGGTCTGATAGTTGCCCCTTGGAAATTTGATGTTCTTAAAACTAGCATATGTGCCTTCGAAGCTTCGCTTCTCAGGCAAATATTTGTTTTAACAACATCAAATTTCCGCGGGGCAACTATCACCCGATAGTTCCTCGACAGAAACACTCTATTGTTTAAATAGAAATCTCGAGATCATAATCTTATTGTTAAATAGAAACACGAGTGGAGGTTTGGGAGAACGAGAAATGCTGTGGGAACACGAGCCGCAGGCGAACGTTTCCACAGGTTTTTCGAGTTCTCCCAAACCTCCACTCGTGTTTCTATAACTCGATAGAAACATGAAGAAAACGTTTTCTATTTCTTTTAGAAAATAGCCCAGGGAAAATAACGAAAACGAACAAAACTTGATAGTTTTATTTATCATCAAAACGTAGATTCTCTACAGTTCAAACATTACACCCCAGAATGTGCAGGCAACCCTTGTGTCAATGGCGGTATTTGTGAAGATTTAGAGTATGGACATTACGCTTGTGAATGTCCCCCCGGTTATGAAGGAACTAACTGTGAAATTGGTAAGTAATAATCCTTTTTGTCTCAATAACGTGATTTGCGGGAATCGCTGACACTTTGTGGATAGATATAAGGGGGCGGAATCTTCACTAAAGTTTAAACACACCCTTGATAGTTTACAATGCTTATCCAGCCCCAAACAGAAAAAAAAAT
Organism: Astreopora myriophthalma; assembly: GCA_014634185.1. NCBI lineage: Eukaryota > Metazoa > Cnidaria > Anthozoa > Scleractinia > Acroporidae > Astreopora > Astreopora myriophthalma. Next base: position 421,400 of record BLFK01000498.1, read on the forward strand.
CCTCAAGTTCTCTTGGGGGTTGTGCGCGCGTGTGTGTTTTTATCTTTCTTTTTCCTTTTTTTCGCTTGGTGAACAATAGAGTTTGTGGGCAGGGGTAGCAATAAATGGAGGATATGGTAGTTGCTTTCGCCTCTACGATGTTGTATATATGTATACATAAATAGGTATCTACACCCATATATATTGTTATTCTTGTCATTGTTACTATTATTTGTTTTATTTGTTTTGTTTTGTTTTTTGGTTTCTTTTTCTTGGTTTAAACACAAAAACCTGATATACATAGACATCAACGAATGTGCAAGCAACCCTTGTGTCAATGGCGGTACTTGTGAAGATTTGGATGGACGGTACTTATGTACATGTCCTAACGGTTATAAAGGAACTAACTGTGAAATTAGTAAGTAATAATCCTTTTTGTGTCAATAACGTGATTTGCGGGAATCGCTGACACTTTGTGGATAGATATAAGCCGACGGAATCTTCACTGAAGTTTAAACACACCTTTGATAGTTTACAATGCTTATCCAGCCCCAAACAGAAAAACAAAATTCCTCAAGTTGTCTTGGAGGTTGTGCGTGTGTGTTTGTTTTTATCTTTTTTTTCTTGTTTTCGCCTGGTGAACAATAGAGTTTGTGGGCAGGGGTAGCAATAAATGGAGGATATGGTAGTTGCTTTCGCCTCTACGATGTTGTATATATGTATACATAAATAGGTATCTACACCCATATATATTGTTATTCTTGTCATTGTTACTATTATTTGTTTTATTTGTTTTGTTTTGTTTTTTGGTTTCTTTTTCTTGGTTTAAACACAAAAACCTGATATACATAGACATCAACGAATGTGCAA
>BLFK01000498.1:423166-444061 GCA_014634185.1 Astreopora myriophthalma
AAAGTATGGCATGAAAATATTTCAAGGTAGCAACTTCTAAACTTTATTTTGACAATTTAAGCATCTGTGTTTATAGTTTAATTATGCGAAGCAAAACAATGCAAGTTGAAATTCGGGAATTTGTTGTTGAAATTTGTTGTTGAAAGTTGAAATTCGGGAAGATTTGTCTAATCTTGGGAGCGTTTTTAATAAAACAATTATTCCACTCGCGCTTGTTGGATATGAGATGATTATAGCCAACTCGGCGCTACGCGCCTCGTTGGCTATCTATCATCTCATATACAACAAGCGCGAGTGGAATAATTGTTAAATATATATATATATAAAATATCCACAGCCAGATATATTGTTATTGTTGTTATTATTGTTGAAAAGAATAGCGCTAATTACTGCCACTGAGCCCAGAACAAATACTTCGCGCTTAAGTATAGCGTTTGTGGGGTTAAGGTCAAGCAGGCGTTCGATAATACTATCTTCCTAAAGTCTTAGTTCACACCACTTCATTGGGACCCTCCGTAGGGAAAAACCTGACTATGCGAATTCGATTCTATAAATCCCGCAATTTTGAAAAGACCCAGCTTTTTAGTTGAAATCCTTCGTTCGTTTGTCATCACTTAGTTTTCTTTAAGTTAAGCCGGTTACAGACGAGCAAGTTTTCTGTGACAAGTTTGGACTTGACAAGTTTTATTTGCTCGTGTGTAAAGACGAACTTGTCGATTTTTTCCTTGACAAGTGCACTTGTTCAAAAGCTAGCATGCTAGCTTTTGAACAAGTGCACTTGTCAAAGAAAAACTTGACACATTTCAGAACTTGCTCGTCTGTACGGTTCGACAAGGAAAACTTGTCAAGAAAATTGAGAAATATTGCGTGCCCTCAGGGGTGTTCTTGTTTTGCTAGCCCTAATGGCGGATAACATGGCCAGGAAAAACACGGTTCGTTGGACCGATTCTGCTACATCACTTCTCGAATACCTAAGATCAAGAGAAAACTTTTGTAATACCAAAGTGGATTCCAACAGGGAGCGAAACAAGAAAAAGCCACCTCTGATTCGTATGTCTCCTCGAGTGCTCATATTGCAAAAGTAAAGCACAACCCAGGCCACAAGCCAGCAACCTTTTTTCTCTCGTCAAATAAGCATGAGCCATGATCAAAAAACGAAAATGGCGCCCTGTGTTTTCGTTTTCCGTCTTCCGCTGCGTAATTGTATTGCTGGCTACAGTTAAAACTTGTCAAAGAAAACTTGTTAATTCGTTCACACCAGCAAATAAAACTTGTCAAGGCAAAACTTGTCAAAGAAAATTTGTCGTTCATACACATGAGCATAAGAACATCTTGTCAATGACACTTGTCACAGAAAACTTGCTCGTCTGTAACCGGCTTTAGTACCAAGAAATGTAAGCTATATCATCGAAACAATTAGTACTATTATTTATTTTATTATTATTATTACTATTATTATTTTGTTTCTTTTTGGTTTAAACACAAAAATCTGGTACATAGACATCAACGAATGTGCAAGCAACCCTTGTGTCAATGGCGGTACTTGTGAAGATTTGGCTGGACACTACGCTTGTGAATGTCCTCCCGGCTATGGAGGAACTGACTGTGAAATTTGTAAGTAATAATCCTTTTTGTCTCAATAACGTGATTTGCGGGAATCGCTGATACTTTCTGGATAAATATAAGCCGACGGAATCTCCACTGAAGTTTAAACACACCCTTGATAGTTTACAATGCTTATATCCAGCCCCAAACAGAAAAAAAAATCCTCAAGTTCTCTTGGGGGTTGTGCGCGTGTGTGTGTTTTTATCTTTCTTTTTCCTTTTTTTCGCTTGGTGAACAATAGAGTTTGTGGGCAGGGGTAGCAATAAATGGAGGATGTGGTAGTTGCTTTTCGACTCTACGATATGGTATATATACTAGTTATGCAACGCTTTCGATTGGTATACCGTGAATTATCCCACGAGTGACTTGATTTTTTGATTCTCTTGGAGGTTGTGCGCTTCTACAGTATGTGTTTTTATTATCCTTTAATTTTTGTGCCAGCTGATTTTTCTGGGGCTTTGCTCGTATTCTGCTGTCCCCAAGTACTGTACTACATGTATCATTAGACAGTGTGTCCGTAGAAAATGATAGGAGTTCAAGGGGGCCAAAAGGTACAGTGTAATAGATAGTGTATCCTTGGAAAATGATAGGGAGACAAAGGGGTTAAAGAAATCCCACAAATTTATAAATGCGAGTGTTTTAGATACCATCAAGATAACAATACTTGTTAACTTTAATAATACAAATAAATTTTATAAATAATTGGGAATTCAATTGAATCAATAAAAGGTGGGCTCCTTTTTTTAAGATTTATTTTTTATTGCTAAAAAAGAAAACAATAGAATAAATTAATTACAATACTGCTTACTTACACTAATAACGATACACTATATCACTTACGGCTAATTACATACAGTACTTACGGTATTTACAATATTTTCCTACATTATTCACATCTCTTTTTTCCCTTAATTAATATTACTTCTAGTTTTTTTGGGCCCTATATATACAAGATTACATTTACTTAATGTAAATTTGTTCGTATTACTTGATTACTTGTAACTTAATTAATTAATGAAATACCAATTTCATAAATTTAATAAAACACGAATAGAGAAATAAATAAATAATAAGCGGAGAGGTTTGTTAACAATATTTGTACCTTAAGTTAAATTCTCAATTTTGCATTGCTTTTTTATCTTATTTACAAATTCTAAATTATTAAGATTTTTCCCATTAATTTTACAGCTATATATGTATCTTTTTGTTAGTAAGATAAGCAAATCCAGTCGACGACGGAGGTCATCAATAATAGCAGTAGGCGGGTAATTCTGAAGAAAAATTTGGTCAACTGATAAATTTATGTGAGTGTTATTGAAGGTATTGAACCACGATAAAATTTCTCGATAGAATTGAACATTCATAGGGCACTCCAAAAAAGTGTGCTCCAATGAATCAGGATTTTTACATTGAAAGCATATGTCATCGTTCCTGATTTTGAATAGCTTGAGTTCCTTATTAGTGACTAAAATTCTATGGAAAGCCTTATAACCAAATTCTCTTAACCTTTTGTCATTCGTCGTTTCGTAAATTTTTTGTAAGATCTGTTTCCAACTAGAGTCAAAGTTCGGAAAACGTCAACACCAAATTTTAACAGCGGTAGGCTCTGTCCTGACTTTTTCCTGAAGTAATTTGTAGTAATCTTTACATCTACTTTTAGTTAAAGAAATAACTTTGTTTTCAGACAGATAGAAAGTATTCCATTCCTCAAATATATTTATGTTTGTTATAGCAGTTGCCTGTGGCTTTCTCTTCAAATAATTTGGGATTGCAGCAATAAGTTGAAAATAGTTTAAAAGTAATTTAGTTGCACATTATATTTCCATTGCATAGTTTCCAAAGATAAGAACTTACCGTCACTATTTGGTAATTCCTGTACGAAATAAATTCCTTTCTCAAACAAACATTTCCAAAAAAATAGATTTGCTCTCTATTGTAATTTCTTTGTTGTTCCAAGGAAAAAAACTCACTATTGTATACATCAGGATAACCACTGCGTACTTCCTGGAAATAGTCTAACATTTCGCTATAGAAAAGAGGCATTTTCTTGTCGAAGTGCTTAGAGTCGTAATTGCATTTCAATAGGAATGGTAATCCTCCGCATTTGTTAAAATAACTATTAGGAATAGCTTGCCAGGTCTCATTTGTACAATTTAAAAACCCGCCTAACCAGCTCAAGCGTAGTGATTTTACCACAGTGTGGACATTTGGAAAGTTCACACCACCATGAGAGAATGGCTGATATATTACTGCTCGTTTCACTTTATCTTTTTTATTTTTCCACAAGAATTTGAATATTCTATCTTGCACTGTTTTAACAACCGTTTCAGGAACACTAAGCATGGAGGCCGCATAAACTATCTTGGATATGCCCAGGGACTTAACTAACATTGAGCAACCATACAAAGTTAAATCTCTCGTTTGCCACATATGTAACTTAGTATCCATCTTGTAAAATTTGACAAAAAAATTCAAATTATTATTCCCGTCTTGATTATATGATAAATTGATTCCTAGTGACTTAATTGGCTCTTGATAGGGTTGGAAACCCAAAGGTTTGGTTTTTTTATTTTTAGCTGAACCAATCCACATTGCTTTAGTTTTTTTCTTATTTAATTTGAGGCCGGAGATCTCATTAAATTTATTTAAGACATCCATGTTTTCTCTGAGCGCGTTTACATCCCTACAAATAAGAGTTGTCTCATCTGCAAATTGGCTTATTTTGGCTTCTACTGATTGCGGTAGTTTTGTTCCTCGGCAGCTCGTAGACTGTTTTATCATCTGAGCCAGGATCTACACCCCCAAAGGTGTGCTCTGAATATTTGTAAATGTTTATGAATTTAATTTGGTATGGTTTTAAAGTGAGGATTATCGGTTATCGCATTTATCTTTGTCTTTAAAGAAATATTGGTATGCATCGGCTGCTTTAATTTCGTACCACAGGCTACCAGTGTCTGCATGTGAATTAGTAGTCTTGTTTGCAATTTGCCAGATCTATCTTTTTAAATTTGCTTTTCAATTAACCATTTAAAACTACCAACTGATAAATACTGATTCATAGTCCAGCGATATAAATTATTTGCATCTAGATACCATATGTATTTTGATTCTTCTTGTTCATAAAATTTTTTGATGCATCTATTATTTTCCTCTGCCATCTGTTGGCTATATAGCTTATACCACCATGCATTCCCTCTTCAATAAATTGATATATATCAACATCAGATATTAATTCTAAATGAACAGTAAGGTGATGTTACACGAGCTGATTTTTAACGCCGACTTTGAACGCAACATTGTTACGTTAAAAGTTGTGTCGTGTAACATCGCGCACAGAGCGATTTTTAACGCAACATTTTGTTGCGGCAAAATGTTGCAGGTTTTTGAAAGCGATTAAAGAACAAGCAAGATTGTTTCCGGAATTTTGTTGGTGTTGGTGCGTGTAACACCCCCGCCGCTGACTTTTAACGTAACATCGTCCCAGAATGCACCACGGAGAACCGAAACTCATTGTCCGCCATATTTATCGCCCGGGATTTGTCGAGCAGGAGCCTGGGCTCAAATATTACGAACAATGTTGCGTTAAAAATCGTTTCGTGTAACACGCTGTTACCGCAACAAACTTGCATTAAAAGTCGGCTCGTGTAACATCACCTTTACTCATTTTTAGCATTGCATCCTATGATAAACCAGGACTAGTAAAATAATGAGCTGGATCTAGTTTATAATACTCTAAGCACTTTTCTCCAAAATTTCCAAAAACATCAGCCAATGATAATATATCATGTTAAAATACAGATCTTGATATTGACCCATACATTTTAATTTAAAAGTTTTCCAAACTTTTTATGCATGTTGAATTTTCTCATCTGTGATATGTTGTTCATCATCATTAAAAATAGTGTAACTATCAATGATTGCAGTTGATAACCAACCATAAAGGCCTTATATTTTTTTTGTATAAAAATGTCAGTGATACATTCACACATAAAAAAAATGCGCCGAATATTGATTTTTGTGATAGCAAGTATTTACAGAAAGCCAGTGATAGTGATCTTAACATGAGTGAGCATGACAATAAACATTCAAAAGTTATTGATTCAAGAAGTAGTGACAGAAATGCCGCAAATAAAAAAAAAGTACGTGGATAATGAGTTAGCTAAGAAACTGATAAAAATATACAAATGGGCCATTTCCTAGTTTACTTCAGCCTCTCTTTCAAATTGAGTCAAAGTGCGACGTCTTTCTTACGAAAATGAGTTTTTATTCATGTGCCAAATAAAGCTCATTACCGTCACAAAACTCTCGCACTTAGACTCGCTTTGAAAAAGAGGCTGACGAGAACTCAGAAATGACCTATTGATTTTCATATCCATGAGTAGTCGTTTGCCCATGATCTGGAAGGTTGGAAGTGGAGGGCTGAATTTGAATTTCGCGCCAAGAAGGAGCATCCTGATTGGCTAATGGCAAAAGAGGGCCATTTTGGCTTCGCAGGGGCTCTCGCCGAAAAATGCCGGGGTTAGTTTTAGGCTCTGACCGCCTCGAGGTGGAGTATGACGTCATGAGTCACGCCAGACGGAATAGTCACGCCATATGTCACGCAAACCGGAACTGAGCTGGAAATATTACGCGAGAGGCCACGGGTCACGCCACACCAGGAAACCGGATATCACGGGAAAATCACGCCTTTAAGGAAAAACAAACGATTTAATGAAAAAAGACCTATGTGTACAGAGTGGGAACGTGTGGGGAGGTTTGATCTACCGCCCGTCCCTCGGTCAAAAGTCTGGCATCTTGACGGTCAACCATCGCCCATCCTGTAGAATCAATTCGTAACTGTCTGCGTCGGCACCGTTTTCTTCTCTTTCGATTTGTTTTAAAACGCATTCCTCCTTACTCATGTTTCTCACAGGATCAGGAAACTCTTTCTCCATCACGACCAAAGCATAGGTGACGGAAGCTCGTTTATCTTTGAGCAATATCTTGTTGCAAATGTGCTGGGCCATATCGATCAGTTTGTATCGAATATACCACCCGAAAATTTTCCATGAACGCACGCTGAACTCTTCGCGCCACGTATGAGAACCGTCTGGAGCGGCAATGGTAATACGAATACCTAGAGGCACTTTATTATATCAAAGGACTGGTTTTTTTCTCTCTTTTTTTTTGTTTTTTGTTTTTTTGTTAAATAAAAATAAAAATGAAGGATGTTCATATGCTTGAAGGATTAAGAAACGGAGATTGCTAATAGAATTGAAAAATATAATTTTAAGAGAACACAATAATCAAAAATATTTTAAAATCCAAGTCTAAACAAAAATAGGGACAACGTTAAATATGTTAAGAAAGAAGTTATATTTTTACAAGTTTTTTATGCTTTTGTTCATGGTGATAAAGATTACGGTGACTAAGTTGAATATTATTATTTTGGTTTAATTCTTTATTTTTTCTTATTTGTTTTCTTTTATTAAGTGGGTGAGATTTAACAAGGTATATGAATTTTTATGATACGGAGTGGGTCTTTTTTTTTTTTTTAGAATTTGTGATTACTTGGGAAATAAACTAGGGATTGTGTGAACCAGACGAGCCTATATGACGTCACAGCAGCCATGTTGGTGGACCAAAGCAAAGAAACGGCTTGCATATTGGTGTACAAGGCTAACCCCCCCGGGGAATTGAACTCTATTTTTATGCAAACACTTTCTTTTGCTTCATTGAACAAATATGGCCGCTGGTCACGTGAATGAAAACGATTTATAAATTAAGAACATTAATATTGCCAATGCTCATGCTTTACTATAAAAGTTGGCGGTTTTTACTAAATTTTATAACTTGCAAGTTATAAAACCCAAATTTCATCATTATGTTTTAGAAAGCCTTTTCTTAATCCTATAATATAAAGTTGGCAAAAGTTTGACGGGTGCAAAGTAAACGAGCTCAGGCAATGCAGCTACTGTACGGTTGATTAAGACCCCTATGAGGGAAAGGAGGTTTTTTTTTAATATATATATACATACATATATTTGATTGGCAATCAGTAGCGCGCGCTAAGCCCTATTATAGTGCTAGTAAAAGGTGTAACCTTTGTCTGACGAAGAAATACATCATAATCTGCGAAGCGCATCGCTGTACACTGAACAAAAGGAACGAATAAGTATCGTCGTGCAGACACAGGGGAAAGGCACTACAGCGTGGAAGTCAATTCAATAAGCTACTAAATACCTATGTAAATGCGGTGATACCAGTCTTAATAAACTCCTGAAGAGTGAGGTTCGCCTCACGAAACAGGCGTGTAGAGAAACAATGTTTTAAGATCATCTGTTTACTATATATATATTATTTCTTTTGCTAACTAATATAAATCTTTGTTACTATTTTTACCATTTCACTTAATATATATATATATATATATTTGTTTTTTTGTTAATGTTATCAATGTTATTATACTACACACGGTTACATCGCTCACCTTGAATAACTTGTCCCTAGCGTTTTATACTTTACGAACAATACATAACTCCCGTAGGGCTACGCTGCACATAATAATCATCGACAACAATAGCTACATTCTATTTCTCATGCTGCGACACTACACCAAGTTTCAGTAACATTCAACTATAGCTTCCATTCTAAACGTAACTGTGTCAGTCGAATAAGCTCGTGAACCATGCTTCATTTAACATGCCTGACTGTAGTTAAGTTTGAAACTGACACCATTTCACTGGAAGAAGAAGCTGGTTTAGTTTTGAAGAGCATAAGTTCATAGTCCGATTGTTCCACCAATCAGAGTACGGGAAACTCTTTGTTCGACTCTGAAGTTATACTAACAAGACGCCTCGTAGGCGTTTACAGGGTTGCTTGCAAATAGACGTTAGGTGCACTGGTATCCTGTGCAAACACAGTTGTTGATATGCTTTTCTACTCGAGTTACGCAAGCAACGGGTAAGCTGTAAAAAATCGTAACTAGTTAAGAAAGCGTCGAGTTAAAGTTGATAATTATCATGATCCACCTACAATCATACCAAACAGTCATAATTGATGTCAACTTTATTTAGTCGATGTCCGTATAAAGCCCTCGACCACAGAGTAAATCATAGCTAGAGATGTGGAAAAAGAACTCCTGTTTATATTGATCCCAGTAAACCGACCAGCCACATTATAATGTATATTATTATATTATATTATATTTAAGAAATATATTTAAGAACTCGAAAAACCTGTGGAAACATTCGCCTGCGGCTCGTGTTCCCACAGCATTTCTCGTTCTCCCAAACTTCCACTCGTGTTTCTATAACTCGATAGAAACACGAAGAAAATGTTTTATATTTCTTTTAGAAAATAGCCTAAGGAAAATAACCAAAAGCGAAGAAAACTTTATATTTTATTTATCATCAAAGCGTAGATTCTCTACAGCACGCAATTTACACGTCAGCACACACGACAGCACACACGGGAATGCCGTGACTCTTGTCAGTGACTACGTCAACTTCTGTGTTTCTATCGAGTTTTTTTACGATAACTGCCGAAATTCACGCGCGCTCATTGGCTAATTTTTATGGTCAATATGCGGAGAGACACATGAATTTATAATGGTCTCGCGTTTCGTCTTAATTTCGTCTCTCCTACCTTTTTGTTATCGTAAAAAACAAATTGACGTCAGTTTTTAATGCGCCTGTCCTGTTATTGACAATGAATTTCGTCATCACATTGTCAAAGTAGTTTGCGGATCCACTCGGCTATCGCCTCGTGGATCCACAGCTACTTTGACAATGTGATGACGAAATTTATGATCAATAACAGGACAGACGCATAAAAAACTGACGTCAATTTGTTAAATAGAAACACGATTATTAACCAATCAGCGCGCGTATTTTCCTTGAGCTATTTTCTATTATATTATATCAGATTATATTATATCATATTATATTATATTATAAATTCAGTATCGATAAAACATGCAGTGACCTGTGACCTGTGTTTTCGACCCACCGAACAAGTGATGGCATGATAATGTGAGGTATCAGGGTACATGAGAGCCTAAGTTATCTTACTGGTCATTGATACTGGCCTAAGCCAATTTATTTGCTGGGGAAATTCTCTTTTGTGTTAAGCTTCCGTTGTCTCTGTTGTCGCCGAAGCATTGCATTGTGGCGCCCGTTGGTATTTGTACCTGGAGATAGGTACTCACTCTTAGCGTCGCCGGGAAAGCGGTTGGTCATAAATATCATCGTTACTAAATTAAATCCAAAGCCGTGAACAGACTGACAGAGCAAGACTCCAGGCTCAAAGCGATGCCGGCGTATTTGGGCGTGCAAGCAATGAAGACGAGCTAAGGATGATGAACAATCCTTAGATGCCATGCCGCCATCTTGGATAATGAAAATAGTGGAGGGGACCGGGAGGGAACTATTGCGCACTTTTTCCATTTTGTCGCCAAGGAAAAAGCAAAGATGAAACTTATTTTAAGACTGGGTAGCCTGTGGCCACCCAGTAACAACGAAAAAAACGATTATTAGCTTTAGTTGCAAGTAAATTCTTGTTTAAGGACTCTTTTACTGGAGGACCCCAAAGAAGCCGCACATTCTGAACAGACCCCACCACACAATGTGTGTGGTTTCACATCTTTGTCGCCTTATGTTGTTTTGGTGAACGAGTCCTACGTACGAAGGAACAGCGAACACATTTGCGATAAGATTTTGGATAAGAGAAAAACGGTATCGGGTTGTTGTAAAGTTTCGATTGACATAAATAATTTATCAAAACCAGTGCATGGGAACCAGATTTAATCTTGAATGCCGTCGATTAGAATCTACATAATGGTTATTTTTTTCTACTTTCTTTTCAGTGATTTGGAGACCTGAAGGGTGCTTCAAGGAGAAAACGAGCAAACAGTTTCTTTTGCCCAATAGGTTTGCAATCGTGAAAGAAGTTAACAAAGGAAATCCAGACATCGAATTGATCTTTGAACGGTGCAGAGCGTTAGCTGAGAAAGCGGGATACGAGATTTTTGCCATCAGGGTATGAGTTCATTTTATGTATATTTTTTATGTCTTATAGTTAGCACCGGATTTATCTTCGGCCGTAACTTAGGCGACATACAGGGAGGGTGATTTGAATTTAAAGCGTTCATCGCAGTTAACGGAAGAACTTAATTAATCAGCTGCGAAGAAGCAATGAAAAAATCCAGGCTCCGTGCGATTGCGCGGTACACTGCTTTAACAAATGATCGATGAGACCATATGGGAGCTGGTCACTTGGGAGTTCTTGTTATGTCCCGTATTAGTAGAAACCGACTCACATAGCATCAAGAATCCTGTGCTGGTCTCATTGGCTCGCTACTCGCTATGTATTGCGTGACAGTGAGTAGCAAAAAAGCGGTGGTTTTGAACAAAAACGGCTTCTTCAAATCTTAAAATCAATACAAGCAGTTGCAAAAAAGCCTGACACAACTGAGAACGGGACTCGAAGTGCGATTGCGTTGTACACTCTACCTCCACCTCTACCAACATCTGGGAGCTGGTCACTACTTGCGGGTTAATTCGCGTTGTATCCCGTGCGAGTCTCGTTCAAGCCTGGATTTTTTCTTCGACTCTTTGCATTAATTTTTTTTCCTTGAAGCTTATTAAATAACCTTTAAAATGAGGTATAATTTGCCACATAACTGTGAATACTTGTAAAAATAAAAGCTTTTATATGAGAGCGATTTCTTACGCGCGATTTTTTTTTTGACAAGAAAATGTTAAAGCAAAAAACCATTTCCTGCAAAGCAAAAAACTAAAGGGTATTCTCTTAAAGGTAAACGTAAAATTAAGCAGACAAACGTTAACAGAGAAAAACAATGGTCGAGAATTAAGAATTGCAGTCGTTTTCTTTAGTGACGTAATAAAGAGCTAAAAAAACTTCGCACGTGCGCACCCAGTTTGCAACGCAGGCATTCCATTCAAAATGACATCGTTGACGCATTATGCCTGCGTAACATTTTCTCAAAGAGTTTCGTGTTGCCATGCGTCTTTTCAGTAATAGATCACAGATGACACGAGAAAGCGTTGTATAACTCTTTTATACCATGCCATAGAAAATACAGTGGCCAACACAATCAATTGAGACACAGTCACGCGCAGACTTCATTTTCAGTGCCTTTCAACTGCTTTCTATTGTCTACGATCTTGATGTTTTAAAACTCTTTTTAAAAGTTTCTAACTAAAATTCATGACACGGAATACAAAGAATGCATGTCATTGAAAGTTATTGTTGTCAAACGCTTGCAAAATTTGTATTGCGTTTGAAACTTTAAGACCGAGCAAGAGACAAAATTCAGAACTCTCTCAAAATGTTAATTGATTAAAATTCATGAAAGAAAATGCAAAGAATGCAAGTCAAAATAAAGTTATTATAGTTAATTAAAGGCTTGCAAAAATTGTACTGAATTTGAAACACTAAAACTGAGAGAAAATACCGTCGAAAGAACCATCGCTTAGTCCGCCGCTGACTAAATTTCAGCGGGGGTAAGATCGCAGCGCGCGATGGCAAAGTTGGGTGTAATAGCGTCGAATATACAACGGCTTTCTTGTGTTCTGATTGGCTGTATTTTCTATGGCATGGTATGAATCAAGATATAAAGAAAAAGATGGACTTAAGAGGAAGTGTTTACAGTGACCAAAGGAGCAGCAGCTTTCGAGTTGGCCACTGTCGTGTTGACTATAACCAGACAAACCAAGATATTTATAAATAGACTACTTGTAATGGGCACCATCGCCACCACCACCACCACAACAACAACAACAACAACAACAAGTTTAATTCTGGCATGAATTTGTTTTAATTTTTGCAACCGGCTGTAGCTTTTCGTTAATTTTCCGTGATGTTTTTTTCATTGATCACTTGCCCTGATCTAAGCAAAAAATTCCAAAGACGTTTTTGTCCATGGTATCGTGTTTTGGACATAGTTGGGTGTGAGATGTAGATAAAGTGTAGCTCTAATGAGAGACGAAAAAACTGAATTATCTCGCAGACTTAAGTTTAGCAAGCAGTCTTTAATCTCCCTCCGGATTTCCTGCCGTAAAGTAACCCCCTGTTTGGGCGTTAATTACAGCGAATTAACAGGTGCGTTACCTCGAGGAATGGAACGATGATTAATTTCTCTGCGTACGGCCCATCTACAAAATGCAAGACTGACGGCCAAGGACATGGCGTTGGGGCGATCCGCCGAGCTAACTTTGTTTACACGAGGTAACTAGTGTAATATTACAACACTGGAGTCACTCATGAATGGCGTATCTTTACAGAATGTTTTGTCGCACTTGTTCTAAAAGTAACAGAGTGATAATCATATCAGAAGGCCAGTAGAGAGCTAGCGCCGCTTGTAGTTGGGCATTTTCTGACAGTACACCTACGCATCATCACCGATGTGAAAGTTGTAACTATGGAGAGGTCTTAAACGAGATGGCCTCACGTTCGTAGTTCGCACCTTGTCAGAACGTAGGACGGATTTTTTCGGCCGAACAGACTGTTATGTGATCAGCCACGTCTAGAATAACAGTCCGTGCGCGGGCTCGGTGTCGAAAAGCAATTAGGACCCCTAGCAGACAATCATGTCCACCAGCCTACCCCAGTTGGAGCAGTGCCAATCACGGATCACTCTGCTTTGACCACTTCCAGTGCTAAGGTCTCGTCAAGGTTGACCGACCTTTCCACCCAAGAGACTAGACCTAGGATAGTGAACGGCGTATGTCAATCAAAGTACTACTCGGATTGACAACTAAACTCGTTTCTTCTTAGTTTATTTATTTATTTATTTTCTTCTGCTAAGAAGAATATTAAGACGTTAATAAAGAGAAGTTTCAAAAAGACGTTTCTCTTTAAAAAGACGATGTCTGTAAAAATGCCGTGACATATATGTTCAGCGTTGTTGCGCGTGTGAGTGTGTGATTGTGCAGAAGTATGCATGGCCGACACTTGGAATAAAGTTCGTTGTGTTTGTTACGTTTATTTCTTTTATAGCTGCGTTTTTTTTTTCTTTTGTTTTTTTTGTTTTACTTTACCGTCTTGTCTGGTCAACACAGGAGCTTTTTCTCCGGAGCATCCATACGTATTGTACTCTCGGCTTAGGTCAACCGTGTTCCCTATCATTTATTTTTTAGACCTGTAATACCTGCGGGGCTCAGAGTCTTGAATTTGCGGCGAAACTGACTTTCGTGTTGCTGCATGTGACGTTTAACAATGGACAAAGATAGCCCTCTTATGTTTTGGTGTTATACGTGAAAACACCCACGAAAACCCCCTTGAGAGGTTCCACTAAAAATAAAACAAAAGTGAACAGGCTCTGGCTTGACTCAGAGAGATAATATGGAAGTTGGGAGCTCTGGCTACTGGGCTCCTGGTAAAAATAAGAGTTTCTAGTCATTTAATTGAATTGATTAATTGAATTATTACTTTTTTTATTTCTTTAATTTTACGGGAAGGGTGGAAAACTGCACCGGAAATATTGATCCAATTTAACCTATTTATTTTATTCTTTTTCCAGGAACACTCAGTACTTGCCCTCGATATCAGGTGTTATAAGTTCAATTACAGATTAACTATAAGTTACTCTGTGAAGGCTGGGGTAAAGTTAATTAATGTTCGGGTTTTTTCTTTCCTCCTTTTAATTTTGGTTGTTTCAGCTCACCTATGCCGAAAGACGGAATCAGTCAATAATGAAATAAAGCATTGGTTTTAAATGGGAATAAGATCTGAAAACGTTCTCTTGTTTTACGACAGTTGACTGTTATTGGTATACTGTTTGAAGGTAAAGGAAGCAAAGTGCAGATGCAACGTTTATACACAGCAAATGCAATCCTGGTCAAAAGTGTTGGGACAGTTCATGGCAGATGACTTCACAGGCAGCCTCTCTGAAGACCAAGACCGCGTAAGCCCGCCTGCCCCCCCCCTCCCCCTGTCAATGTTGATGAAAATCTTGACCCCCACCCCCCCAAAAAAACACCTTGACAGTAGGTAGCTTCAGAATAGCCACGTTTCAAGAATTGTTCATCTCCAGTAACAGTATTCTCCAACTAAAGTCACGATAAGATACGAGAACTTATCACGTTTTATTCCAATAATCACGAGTTTACAGCAATCAAGTTCGCTTTTGTCCCTTTTTCCTTTTTGACCACATCCCATCTAGTCTTCAGAATAGCTTCATTTTCTTTCAACATTGCCGGGGGGGGATCGATTACGCTCCATTACGCCGGCTTCTATTCGTCTTTTTTTTTCTACGACGTCAAGCACGTAGTTGAAATGTGGGGTTTGGAGCGTAAAAGGGGAGGTGTCCCAACAACTTCTTGTCAGGATTGTAGGTCCAACACACGAATGGGTGATGATTATTCTGCGACGCTTCCCCTGAGCCCTCTTTTTAGCTTGCGGTTCGCTCCCTTCCACGCACCATCCTCGACTTTCCTTGAAGTGTGCTCAGAACCGCTATCACCCATGTGTGCAGTGGGTACCATTCTGTCAACACACTGCATGTGGCAACTCCTAATGAACACGGCTCACCCGTTTAAGCGATTTTTGGAGGGGGGGTTGTTTGATTGTTTGCTTCTGTTTTTTTCATGGGGGAGTACATTACATCAGTCGGTTATCGGAGGATCTCGACCACAAAAAGTACGCCACACGAGCACCACGACTAATAGACGAATAACATACCGGTACATATGAGAACATACGAGTACATACGAAACGGATACGAGTAATATACGCCTGAACTCTACCGCTTTTTTCTTCTGTTTATATTGCATCAGGAGAGTTTGCACTTTCTAGGAGAGGAGAGTTTATAGGAGAGTTTTGCATTTTCTAAAGCATTTAAGCTAAAACATTTGCATTCTTGCTGTTTAAGTGCTTTGATAAAGAAAAGTAGCAATTATACATAATTCAGTGGATTTCGGACTAGCAACTACCAGAAGAATTTTTCTTGCCCATTGGCCTATAGTTACTACCCAACTGCAGCCAGTAAACTGCATTCGAAATAACCCCTCTCATTCCGTGCTAGAACTGCCAGACAAAACCAATATGGCGTCATGAAGCATCGATCTAGAGTCGTCTGATTCAGCGGAAAGAAACAAATCAAACAAAACAACAAGTTGCAGTCAGTAAAATGTATTAGGAGCAATATTTTTTGCGAAACATGCTTAACAATAACTTACTTCTGAATTTGCTATTACGTGCACCGAATGGGTGTCATTCCATATCTGTTCATAACTTCAACCTTAAAGCGGCGTAAAGCGGTAAGGGCGTATGGTATACACGCATTACGCATATATAGAGTGGGTGCCCAGGACCCAGGAGAGGACCTTCCCGCCATGGAGAAGTAAAATTGTGTTTTTCCTATTTGCTGTGTTCTTTGCATTCAGTTACAATAGGGCGTTCTGCATGCATGTAGACGGCCGATCTCTAATCCTAAGGATATTGTTTCGGATATTATGGAGTACGAATGTATTCCGGAATATAACCCCAGGGCCGAGTTGTTCGAAGCAGGGTTAGTGCTAATTAGCAATTAGACCCGTGGCCCTTGAGGGCGAAGGCTGTAATTGTTTTAGTATCACCCAACCAGTCGGAGAGAAAAAGCAATAATAAAGTTGGCAAATGCAAGTTCAAAACAAAAGAAAGCGTCACGCGTTTCGCTACTCGAGGACCATTACTAATAGTCCTCTAGTAGCGTAGCCAATGAAAATGCAGGATTGCCATTCGTCCACTAAGTTGGGTGATACTAATCCGTGATAAATACCATGACCACCAGTAGGATTCAATCGAACTTAACACAGGGTTAGCGTTAACCCGGCTTCGACCAACTCGGCCCAAAACGATATTCAGGAAAGAGAATGGCCCCCAATCAATGCATAAGCATGTGACGAATGGTGTGGGAACAGGCGTGAAATACAAGCATCAACTTCAAAATCAATAGTAGCTCGTATTTCGTAATTCGCTGTTACTGTGCTTGCTTATGCCTCACTTTTTTTTTTCTTGTGCTTGTTAAACTCGGTGAGAACGTCGTAAGCTTATGCTTGTGCTTATCGCACGAGTGAGAACCAGGCATTACTCGCATTAGTCGACCTGTTATGTACCCTGCGAGCAATGGGATTCTCTTCTCGTATTCGCTTTAAATTGATTGGTAACGAAACGAGAGGGAGACCACTCCGAGCAAGCGACCCGTTCTCCGTGGAGCTTGCGCGGCTGACGACACCCATCAATGCGAGTCCTTAAATCAGGTCACATTATCGCACACGTTATGTCCAAAACACTGGTTTGCAAACTAGTTTTTCCAGTTCTATTTTAATTTATTCGTCTCTCAATCAGGACGGAGTGGATGGCTCGCTCGCAGTGGTCTCTCTCGTTTCGCTACCAATGCGGATAAGAGACGAGAATCCACTGCTTGCAGAATAGGTGTTATGATTTACCACATACGAACGCACACACGCTGAAAGCCCGTTTAGGCAGTGGTTTTTTTTTTTGTGTGTGTGTGTGCAACGTTTGCTGTGATTTCAGTATCAATCTTACGGGTGCTCTCAAACCGCACTTGTAAACGAGCAGCGATTTCAGTGAGATTTTGACGCAACTTGTCCCCAGCCAAAGCGCCCAAATTTTAAACCTCAGGCTCGAATTTAAAGGCGTAAAAAGAGAAGAAAAAAAATGTGATCGTTGTGTGAACTGACGTTAAGTTTTCCGCACAGCTATTCAAAATATTCGACACAATTCGTGAGAGATGAGAAGGTCGTTTGAATTCATATCATCCTCTGAGGTCGTGGGACCATTGTCTGTCTCTACCACGCCGCTTTCGCGGGCCGTGGCTAATTCTTCGTGGATAGCTCCATAATCCCATTGTTCGCTGGTGGCCTGGCTACCTTCATCACTCACTGTGCCTGTATTACTCTTTGTGATATATGGTGGATCACCTGTTGGCACTGTCAAATGCCTTGGATTTAAAATTTGGTTAACGTTTTCTCCATCGTATTCCGTTTCAGACGGTATCGATTTTGGTGGTAAAGCCTCAGTGCCGTTGCTATCCACCAAATCATCAGTCATTGGATCATCTTTTCCTGTACAGGAAAAGTAGCAACGAAACAACATTTTACGCAATTCACACATTTTAAAGTTATTTTACTCACGCCCACACGGCGCTCCTAAATCGTAGCACGACACCGATCATGCATTTTCACGCAACTTCGGTGTTAACACAATTCATTTTCGTGAATTTCGCAAGGTGTTTTAGTGGAAAATCGTGTGCATTGTAAACATTCGGCACGGTAATCGTTTTATTCGCCAAAAATTTTCGGTACGGCACCGAGTTCAAGCGTGCCGAGCACACCTCCGGAGATATGCTCGATCGGTACCCTCAAATTTTCTGGCACTGGTGCCTTAAAAGCCTTCTGTCGGTTCTGTTCACATGTTAAGAATATACCGGGCCGTGCCTGAAAAACACAGGTACCGTACCTACCTACCGTGCCAAGATTTAGGAGTGCCGTGATTTTGTGCGAGAGTAAATGCGGTTTGAGTGCTTGCGGTTCCCCTTTCCATGCTGGTCAGTTGAATTTTTCAGTATAGCGAGTGATGGGGGCAAGAGCTGGTTTCAATTGAGTGCCGTAATAGTTACTTTGGCTAACTAAAACAGACGTGGACAATTAAATAAACCAGTCACAATGCAAGAGAGGGCTTATGAAAGAATTCGACAAATGAACGAAAATGTTGCTTATTTACTTCTTGATTGAAATAGATTTTCTTAATACACGCTCTGGGCAAATCATATGGCCTACTAGCCAATAAAACGGCGCATCTGTCAACACATGAACCAATCAAAATTCGAGTGGTGTTACAACCGTGTTTAGATACTCTCATTTGAAGACACCTATTGATCAATGAAAGCGAGCCTACTATTCTAATTATTTTATGAATTACTTTATTATTTGTCCCTTTATACAATAATAAGGAGCTTATCTTTTTCCCTAACGCACTTTACCATAGAATTAAAGATAAAGAAGCACTGAGTTAATCACTTTTATTCCATACCATTCTCGTTTGGGTCTGCCGCATCATGATTATATCCCGCCTTCGTGAGGATTTCAATTACATCGGGTCTTTCGATTTGCTGCAGCATTTGAACAAATTCTCCAACTGTCACTCTTCTCTGGAACATAACCCTCAACACTCCTCCCATCATGCCATCTGGCCCGTGATAGTCCAAGCTCATAATCACCTCTTGTGGCAGAAACATCCTGTCTGCTAAAGATCGCCAGTCGTTACCCAATGGACTCTTGTTATTCAGGCACATTACAACTTCATTTAGCACTGAGGGCGGAATGTATTTCAATTTCTGATCTGTGAAATAAACGCACCGTCAGGAAGGAGAAATCAAGATCTTTGTTCCTTTCTTTTTTCTTTTTAAAGAATTTGGCAATGTATCTGGTGTGAGCCAAATTAGTTTTTACGTTTCCTTCGTCTTGGATAAATTATAGTGTGAAAATAAGGCTGTAAAAATCAAAAATTGGTCATGTGCTTTGAAGAAAAAGAAGTCTTCTTTGTTAAAGGGAACCTCCATTCCCACAAAAAGATGCCTTCAAAAAGCAGGAAATAACGTTTACAGTCAATTTTGTTAGCCTACAGTGCAGGCGGTTTTGGTGGTTTTCATCTTTCGATCTTTCGAGTGTTTTGCTCCCACTTTGGATTCGCTGCAGACTGGGAGAATTGCGGCGAGAATGACAGAATGTCGGAGGGGGTGGGGGGCGGGAAAGGAAAAATAAAACCTTGTTTGATTCTGTTTTTGTTGTTGTTGTTTTCCTTTACGAAATCCTTTGCATTTGGAAAAAAAATGAAAATGAAATTTCATTTTTTTTCAAATTCCCGGGCTCCGCCATCTCAGGAATTTTGACCTAAGGGTTGCCCTATTGTAAGTTATTATACAAAAACAGTATGGCAACCATTCCACGTCACAAAAAGGGGTGAATATGAAAAGCACGAGATTATTCCGTGAAGGCTCTAGCGCCCCCAGCCTCCCCTACCTCATTTTCTTAACGCTTAGTTAGAGCTATACAATGATGTGCTAAAATAGCTGGGAGTACATCATTGAATTGGAGTGGTGGTGGGGGGTGGGGAGTAGGTGTACGAAACGGTCACCTGCGCTGGGACTCGGGAAACGGTTTAGGGTTAAGGCTAGGGAAATCTGACAATTCTGCGAGTGACTGTAGCTTATATAGTACAAACATATGAGCATATACAGAGGCAAAATGAATATTCGATTGTCTTAATACCTGATCCTATGATATTTGACGTTGCACGTGTCGAGGTGCTTGTACAGTACCCTGTTATCAGAAGAAAACAGAAAAAAAATTGAGAGAGAGATTACACTGTCTCATACTTTCAGTTAAGTATGAAACCACTAGTTATGTTGTGGGCAATAACGGAGCAAGAATCCCTCCATTTCGCTTTTTAATTTTTTTAAACCAATTTAACGGACAAAATGCTCTTTAAAAGGCGGCGTTACACTGTGCAATGTTTCGCCGTGCAACTCGTGTTCTGCAGCGCCCTTGCAAGACAAGTTGTACGAGACATCGTCTAGTTTTATATACCTTAGCACAGCTGAAATACGGTTGTGAGACAAGTTTGCACAAAGATTAGAACTCGACTCTTCTTTATTCAACAGTTTCTGCAACCTGTCGATCCCGCACCGATTTTGGCAGTTACAAGTTATGTCTTACTGTCAGGGTCGGGCAGGGGGGGTAGTGGTATACCAATATACCCGAAAAAAATTCGTCAAAATACCCAAAAATACTAAAAAATAATCAAAGCATTGTATACTGTATACCTGAAATTCAAAGAAAGTGATATACTGAATACCCGTATTTAAACCTGGAATATACCGTATACCCGATTTAAAAGGCGCCTGTATACCACATACCCCCAAACCCTGGCCGACCCTGTACTGTGAATGTTTCCCGCAACTTTTCCCACAAAGGCGTTGCGACGCAACTTGCACGAAACATTGCAAAAGCGTCTATAGGGAAAGCAGCTGCTGGGGAAGTTGCACCGCAGCGGCTTATATCAGTTTATATCATAACAAAATCAATCCGCGCGCTCTGATTGGTCAATCAGCTAGGGTTATTGTGTCAGTACACTCTAGGAATTTGTCACGGCTTGTAAATTATTGTTCGTGCTTGTGTAAATTAAGACATGTAGCAGAACCTAGCAGTCCCCCCTCTTTCCTATGCCTATTTCCTTACCTCTTACTTATTCTAAAGTACCTTTGAACCTCAGCCCAATTTCCAC
>BLFK01000498.1:444071-490771 GCA_014634185.1 Astreopora myriophthalma
ATGACCGGTTCCTAGCGAAAAGACATTTCTGGACATCCTGAGAAAGACGGCTTCGAGCTTCATAAATGAATCTTGACTTCTCGCAGTCTTTGAAATGAGGGACCAGAATTTTGACAAGGGATAGTCAGGAAGTAAATTAGTAAATTAAAAGAAAGAAAATTCTTTTTTTAACTTCGGTATACCATTAAAACTTCTCTTGTGTTCAAGGAAAGTACCTTTTTCCCCATTATCAAGACCGTCTCACGTTTGCCTGTTAATTTACTCGTACCTCTTCTTTGTCGACGGTGAAAAGTCATTCTGGCCCTGTGCCCTACGTTAGCGTGCCCTCCAGTCACAAGGATTGAATACTTTCCCGACGCTGTAAATAGTAAAGAACAAAATCGCATAAACTCTTGTTTTTAGGCCATCGTAGCTTGATTAAGAAAATAACACAAATAGCGGTGATAAACATTGTATTCCAACGCATTTTTTATAAAACTTGACGTTTCGTATTCGCTATTCAACATACATTTTCAAAAGTGACCGTTACAATTTTTGAAAACTAAATATATATATATATATAACGTAAACATTAGGGGTCTGGAACCTAGACTGAGAAAAATGAGCTGCAGCAGTACGTGTCTAGACATAATGAGGAGTAATAGCTAAAACAGCAATGGCTTCTCACTACTAATATTGAGATTAAGGGAAGGCTTTAGCTCTTGAATGAACAAAGTCTCTTTAATTGTGCAGTGAAAGTCAGTTTTTCAGAACGCTAAAATGTCAGTGATCCGATTTAATATCGTGGCCAGTGGTTTTTACATGATCAGCAATGGCTGATGAATGGTCACTTTTAGCGAGGGCCTTGAAATGTTCTGTTTTTCTGTCATGGAGTCTTCCAATGTAGAATTCATCACAGTTCCAGCAGACAGCTTTATAGATGACCTTGGACCTCTGAGATCGGTTCAAGCGATCTTTGTATGGAAAAAAGGATTTGATGCGGCGTGTGTTTTGGAATATGATCTTGAGATGGACGCAAGAGTAGAAATTGTATACGCAGGATTTCAGACGTTTCGTGACTTGGTTACTGTGAAAACCTAAGTAGGGTACCGATCTCTCTTAGTTTTCAAAAATTGTAACGGTCACTTTTGAAAATGTATGTTGACTGGCATACGAAACGTCAAGTTTTATAAAAAATGCGTTGGAATACAATGTTTATCACCGCTGTTTGTGTTATTTTGGTAAAGAACAAAACTTACCAACATTTGTTTGAATGGGGCGAATGACAGATTGTTTAAAGTATTAATTGCGAGTTCTAGTCGTTCGGCATTTAAAATGTGCTGCAGCAGGGAAATAAACTGGTATGAATGATTTAGAAGTGCGGAGAGGACTCGGAAGAATTGAAAATTCATCGTCACGTGCGAAGTCCTCCACGGAACTTTGCGTTTGCTCATTTCACGGCAAAGAAATTCCGCAAAATGTTATTAGACGCACATCATTAGAACCATTAAACCTATTGCTTTTAGTAGAAATCCACTCACGTACTATCACGAATCCCGTAATCTGATTGGCTCGATGCTCGCTACCTATTGCGTGATAGATAATGAATAGCAGAAATAATAATAATAATAATAATAATAATAATAATCACTTTATTTAACTCTTAGGTTATCTAGCCAAGCACGAGTGCTCTACTAATTGGGGAGACTACAAATCAACTGAAATCAGAACAAATTAAATCAAAAAGTCATAAACTGAAAAAGCTGCATCACATTTTAAATGCCGAACGACTAGAACTCGCAATTAATACTTTAAACAATCTGCCATTCTCCGCATTCAAGGTCGAAAGGTCAGAAAAGCCGGCGTTTTGAGCCAAAACAAAACAATGGAGGCTTCTTAAAATCTTAAAATCGGTAAAAATTGGAATGAATTCGAAGGTAGTATGTAAGTGGATTTCTACTAAGACAGACTACTTCTTCTCGTTTTCTTTGAGTCAAATAGCCAACTCGGTGCTAATCACCTCGTTGACTATCCATTGACTCACAGAAAACTTGAACTCGAAGTCTAATTGTTAAAGAGAAAAATCAACCTCGTAGTTTAATTGTTAAGTCGCGTTCTCGTTCTCGTCGACATCGTCCTAGGGACTCTATAGAAACCCCGTTGACCGGGCTGGCTCGGTTTCCGAGATCTCGTGTCACCGCTAAATCCGGTCCTTCAAAGCTAAAAAAAAATAATCCTGGCCCGGCTGCCGAGATCTCGGTTTCTGAAACCAAAATCTCGGTAACCAGGATGGAAAAGTTCTGATATCATGAGCACTTCAGCCCGGTGACCGACATTTCTTTTTTTTTTACTTTATGTATTATTATTTATTTGTTTTTTTTTTCGTTTACAACTACGTATGCCTTGTGCTTATTGTAATTAATAGCGCTTTTAATAACTCAACAGTTACAACAATAATAGGTAAACACCATCGCTTTCCAACATGTGCTCCTCTTTTTTTTTTTCCGGCTCTTAGAGTACTCTGGGTAATATAAGCATTACATCATTACACTTCTGTGTATTTTTCATGATTCTTCGGTCTGCCTTTCCTGGTAACTAGGCTGAAATTCCCCATATCAACAGCATTGAAAGTAAAATTCATGCAAGTATCCGGACCCACAGAGTTCCCTTAATTAATACCGTCGTTAACAGTCATCACAGAATACGCCTTTTTGTTTAAACATTTGCCCCGTAGTCGAGTTTGATAACCACTATACCATCAGGACACGAACCCACGTTCCCCCGAACACTAGTCGAGTTTGATGACCACTACACCATCAGGACAACCACGCTAGCAATGCAGCAATCGAAGAAGTGATTTATGTCGCTCAAGACGCGGGCCTCCTGGGAATTTTTTCTTTCAAGGTGACGAGCCAGTGGAAGCCTATAATTCCATTTGAAAAACCAATCTAAGGATCAAATACATGACACACGATGCGAAGTCAACTTCGTCCGTTACAAAGGAGGATCCACAAAGGATGTACAGGCTACTTTATTAACGCTTAAGTACTATATGTGAGACAACCACTAAACTCTTGCACCGCAAATAATCATATTCGATAATAAATGTGTATATATTTATTTATATTTTTTGTGGTTTCAGCAAAATGATGCCGAAGTTAAAATAATACTGTCTCATACTTACACTGTGTCATTCCCTCCATTCTTCAGTCCTGTTTGAAACACTGAGAGGAAAATAGCTGTAAATTAAATGAAAATACCATGAAGAATGACCAATTTGCTAATTTCCAAATTGTCGTCTCTGCTTTATAATCAGGGTTTCGGAAACGGAATGATTATAAGCAACACGTTCAAGGCACCATGACGCGAGAAACAATGGTCGGATATTTCCGAGAAACGATAGTGTACGTTGTGTTTTCTTCCAGCATTTATTCAGTTCAACAGCTTTCCCACAAGTAAAATGACCATCTTTATGCTCGGTGGTACTTAAGCATGGAGCTTGTGGCACCGAGTGTGGAAAGGTGGAAAGGAGCAATTGAATTTAACACAATAGCGTTAAGAAACCCAATTGGAAGGAGGCAATCAGTAAGCTATGTAGAGACAAAATGAGTATGTATCATTTTCCCTTGGCTATTTATAGCGGAGGGTGGTGGGACCACGAGCACTGAATACATAAGTTGGAAAATTGTTAATGGGTCAGTACTATCTATGCCACCCTCCAGCGGTAACTATATAATGTATCGCATTGCATTATATTGCAATGCATTGCATTGCATTGCATTGCATAGACAAACCCAGTTGGTCGTCAGAGCGGCATTTGAGCTCAGAGCATCCTCATGCAAAATACAGAAATGCAGTGAGCCAACCTGTGTCAGGGGCATCTAGTCACAGTACATGGATTGTTTCGGTAAAATATTTCTTCGGGAGGCCTTAGAAAAGCTAGAGTTTTCGTGAGTGACTGATGTTACATGGAACCTTCATATTATGAAGAAACTTCAAGATGCCTTTTAACTGATTTCGTTTGCCTAACTATATGTTCATATTTTGGATGAAAACTTAGCTAGTAAATTCAGCCTATGACTTTAACTCTAGTCCATAAAGTTTTCTGTGTTGCTTACACTCAGTAGCTTTCCAAAATAGACCCAAACATTGGCGGCATAAAATTCATAACAGCGATGAGGAAACCACTATATAATGTCTTTATTTTGTCGAATAACACAAATTTCCCATTGGGTGCCCCTGCAGTCCCTCTCTAGCAAAATTTGCGAAATTAAGACGTCAGTTTCAAGTAATTTAACTGCTCGAGCTGTCGTGAAGGTTCAGTTCCACATCAACACGTCGATCACGGGCCACTGTTGTTCTCACAGCAATGAACTCACTGTAATGATTAAAAAAAAAAACCAAAAAAACAAAAACGACTGACAAACCAAGCAGCCACTTTGTTTCGAAAGCTTCCGTCCTTGAATGAACGGAAAGTTATAATAATGAACTTTACTTTCGTCTTGAAGCCACTCCTGAAGATAAAAGTATATTTTATTTCCGGTTATATAAAGCCTATCTATTTTTAACGCAAATTTAGAAGAAAAACTGATCGTGAATTCACGGTTTAGCATTTTTTAAGCCGGAGTCTCCCAGTCTTGGATTTACTATTCCGCCATTCTTCATAGAGTTTATAACCAGTTTGCTTTGTGTAAGATTTTCTCTCTCCGAGTTAACAATTTATTCCGTCCATGACTTCGTGAAAATTGTGAATTACGATTACCGACGGTAATCTTCCGACGGTGATCTTTTCGATCAGTTTAATATGCAGTTCATTCATGCAAAACTAGGAGAAAATATTCGTTTGATTTTGGCTTCGCAAACACAACGAAATCGGTCCATAAATCGATTGCTGTTGAGTTTGTTTTTGGTGAATATGCCACTTTGATTTTGCAGCATGTCATCCTACTTTACAATTACTGAGGAGCAAAGTCGGTAAAAAAAGCTTCGGAATACTCACAAGTCAACCTCGAGTACTGTGTGAATTCAGAAGCGACACTGTTCTTCTTTTAACAACCTGCTTCAAGCAAAGCTCTCTTTACAAGTCTTCTTATATCAGCCTTCGGATATCATTTGGTTCAAAACAACTTTTATTCGGAGGGAAAGCCCCCACCAATGAAATTGGACGAATATCATTTTCTATTTCCATTTCGTGTGCAGACACTTCCGCTTTCGCTAAGCCGTTTGATTAGTTCGCGATGCATTATTTTCAACGCCGGTTTGACGCAGGAGCCCACCTCTTCACGCCATTCCTGTCATTCCGTTTGTGATCACGTTATGCGCGCAAGTTAAATGATACACGACGTTATGGATTCCTTGGTACACGTGGGGCAGAACACTTCTGCGGATTTATTCGCGAATTTCGCCCACGAGCCTCGCATTCCTTGACGTCTTATGTCTTGGTGCTATCCTTGTCTTAAGTATAAGTAAAGAGACGTTGAATTTGAAACAATCTTCCCAACCCTCTGTTTTATTAAACCTTGGAACTGGATTGTGGTGTGTTAGTTTCCCCGCGCTATTTTTCACACCGGAAGCCGTTCTTCCTAACCTTTAGAAAACTGAAAATGACGATTTTCTGTGTGAACGTGGACCTCCTCAATCGTGGGCGGGGGAACTTGGGGCTTAGAGTGTAGCACGCGAGATGTTAACTTCCTTCTAAGTTTCACATTTATAATGAACACATTTATAATAAACACAAATTCGAATTTTAATCCTTGTCGTGAAAAGATAAAATACATAAGAAATACACAAACTACCCAGCGATGCACGAAAACAGTGCTTCCCCCACGTTCCCCTAGCTAAGCTCGCAAAAAAAGAAACAAACAAACAAAAACAAAACTTTTAGCAATGATACTCAATTCAGACATTTCTGTAATCCCAAGGATAACCTTTCTGTTTTCTACTGAATTCCTATGGCGTTAAAGTGTCTGGGAAAACATGAAACACAAATCAAGTCGGGCGTCCTGGCCACTCGGCCACGCTCCCCCCAAAACATTCGTGGAATTCATAACATGAACTCGCAAGAACTGAGCTCTTAGGGCCTGTTTACATGGAGGGAGGGTGCCCCGGCTAAACGGGCTACCCCGCTGGGAGGGTTAAAACATAGCCCGCCTTTACATGCAACTCGCCTAAAGGGAATAGTCAGTGGGCTATCTTTTGAGCAGTCGCTAAGTACAACAAACATTTTGGCTTACAAAAGAAACGTTTTAGCGGCAATTTTAATTTTCTTTTTTTTATCACTCGTTTCGCGTGGCAAAAAGATAGCCCGCCTAGAAGGGTTCCTCGGGCAAATAGACAGGGTGCCCCGGGAAGGCGGGCTACCCTGTCTAGCATGTAAACGCTGTCGAGATGCGTTTTCTAAAGAAACTTATGGAAAGTTGGCTCTCCCAGGGTAGCTCGGTTAGCCGGGGGACCCTCCGGCTCGATGCAGGGCTCGTACTCCTTTGAGCTTTTCAAATTCCATGACTTTCCATGACCTTTTCCATGACTTTTTCCAGTTTTGCATGACCTAAAGTTTAGCTGCCACTTTCAAAAATTGTCAAAATCATCCTTGTTTTCGGGTATTTTGTATTTTATTTCGTCCTTGCTTCAAATTTTCCATGACTTTCCATGACCAACAATTAAATTCCATGACTTTCCAGATACTTAAATTCCATGACATTTCAGGTTTTCCATGACCCGTACGAACCCTGCAATGTAAACAGGCCCTTAGATGGCTTGATAGCTCAGTAGGTAGAGCAATGAACAGCGTAATCATACGGTCATGGGTTTGAGTCCTGTAGAAGCTCCACTTCTTCTATTTTAACTTATTTTCTTTCTGGCGTCTGTCTAACTGCCTAATTTTCTCCAATAACTGCCACGACTACTTCAGCTTCAAATCATTACATATCCGCAGTTCAAATATCAGTGTTAAATTTCATATATTCTCTGTCCAAATCTCATGCCAGCTAATTTCCCAGTTTACTAAGTTTGAAAATGTAGAATCTGTTGCTGTTTGTAGGCGATAAAAGGAAGACCAGTGCTCAAATTTAATTTGTTAATGATTTCTCCATGTACAGCTTGCATGGCGCGATAAGTGCCTTTAGTGCTGCAGGAAAATAATGTAAAACAGCATTCTTCAGCTGTGATTTGTTTCCAAACTATGATTTTACACACCTTTATAATGAAAGCAATTGAAGGGCTCAGAGCAAAAACGTCCTAACTGACATTTTCAGTGCCTTTGGTCATTTTGCGAAATTGCATGCGTGCAGATTTCGCGCAATACACGGATATTAAGTTATGGAATTGCCTATCCTAAGTGATGTGAACAAAATGCTAGAATTTTTAGTAAGACCACCTGTTCCTACGTTGGACGTTGCCAAACTTTGATATACTCGACTTACGCTGTACAACTTGGGCTTCAATGGAAAAATTGGCTGGCTACGCCCCTGAAAATTATTACTTCTTTGCGTTCAAGAAACTAGTAGTCTTTCTTATCCACATGAGAGAGAGAATATACCCCGTCCAATTAACGTCACTTCTTCTGAAGTCAGCGCAACTCTAAACCCTGGAATAGTGATCCAGGTTTACAGACAACAACTTCAGCACGATCAGGCAGTTTTGCTTTGTAACCAGTTTCATTGTGCTACTCTACAATAATGGCAATTTCACACTACTTTTCATTGTGCTACGCTGCATTAACAGCCTACAGTTGCTGCATTCTTCAATTCAATTGGCTCTGTTCACTCGACATCACTAATAACCGCTTCTCTATCACTGCCTTCCTCTGAAACGAAGAAATAAAGGAAGTAAGTTAGAAAAACAAATTGCCTCAGCATTTGTACTTGTTGTCTGGGAACAATTTCTCCAGATCCCACGCGCCTGAGGTGGATTTTTTTGAGAAATAGTGGTACAATAATACGCAGAGTTGAAGACTGCATGACATGACATACTGCAATGATGGCTTCACCAGAGAGACAAACGCCAAGATTGTTCATGTATTGGTTCATCTCAAAATCTTGCAACATTTGCGAGGGAAGGAAATTACTGTAACGACAGGCGGATAGACAAAAGAGTCCGCAAAACAAATTTATTTATTGCGCTGAGCAACAACGAAACTATAAAATGGCTGACCTCCGAACTCGGT
Source organism: Astreopora myriophthalma (assembly GCA_014634185.1). Classification (NCBI taxonomy): domain Eukaryota; kingdom Metazoa; phylum Cnidaria; class Anthozoa; order Scleractinia; family Acroporidae; genus Astreopora; species Astreopora myriophthalma. The sequence goes on from BLFK01000498.1 coordinate 452,215, forward strand.
CACGTGACGCGCAAGGCGGGAACTAGACTAGTACTTCATGTAACCATACTCTTTACAACTACCATCTACAGTAGGCTCACACATGACTACTGGACTTCGGAAACAATGCTCGCACTCAGAAAAAAAAGCGAAGGGGGAGAGGGAGAGGGGGTTGACAACAGTAAACCTGGATGACTAGTACAAAAGTTGAGGTTGTGGTGACTTGAAAAGAATTGACCCTAACAAAGACTGCTAGTTTCTTGAACGGGAAGAACGAGGGATGAAATGTTTAAGATCCACATTTGAAAATATCAGGAAAAAAAAATGTTTTCAGTAGAAAGGGGTGAAAGAAGAGTTTGGAAACAAAGAACAGCTAAAAAAACATTACTGTTTTACTGTACCTAAAGCACTATCATCAGGATAGCCAGCTTTAGTAAGCACGCTTATCGCGTCAAATCTCTTCATCTCTCGCAGCACCAGAACAAGCTGACCCAATGTCACTTGATGCTCAGCCATCAGCTGAAACACCATATCCACGCTTTGTCGAAGGTTATTTGTGTGGTCTGTGATGTCCCTTAAGGCCATGGCTTTTTCAAAGTTTAAATTAAACAGCCTACTTGCAATTTCGATTCGGTCTCTGGCCAACAGTAACGCCAGTTGTGAATACACTCGAAAGGGAACTCTTGAGACTAGTTGATCTGAAAAAAAAGAAAAGCCACACACAAACAAAAACAAAATAAACAAGATGGCGTCAACAGTGCCCACCAATAAAGTCCAGTCTTATCTGTTTTATCTATTTCATCTCGCCGAAATAGATAAAATAAAAGGCTGTTGTCCATGGCACAGGAAATGTGAGAATGACTTAACTCTGAAAAAATGTTTTGAAGGGTTCTGAAGGAAAAAAAGTGGCGGAAATTTGTAAAAGTTAGTGGCGAAAGTGAAATTTTAGGATTTTACGGTAACTGAAATATCAAATTTAAAGTTGATAACCGGCCACTCGAGTTCACTTCAGCCTCTTTGGCAAAACAAGTCAACTTTCTGTGACAATGTTTTAGTAGTTTCACTTTTCGTATGAATGAAAACCAAATTTCAGAAGAAAGAACAAGTACTCACCTTGGAAGAGAGGCTGAAATGAACTCGGAAATGAATAACTGACAGACTGATACCAGAGAGTTCCTTAACAACCCCAGGTGCTCTGCCACCTATTGGAAAATACTCTGTAGGTGTTGTTCTTAAATTGAACCCTTTTATAAAAACTCCTTTCAAAGTCCCCCTCTCCCCCGCCCCTTAACTTTCAGGTGAATTTTCTGAATTTTCCTCCCTCCCTCAGCCCCCTCCCCTCCCTCAGCCCCTCCCCTCCCTTCATCCCTTCGTTGACAGCCGTTTTTTCTCGTCATCGCCTCAGCGCTTTTGTGAGGTACCTATTCTCAGCAATGAACGTGGGATCTTTTTGACAATGGTAATAGTCTTTATGTCTGGATCTCCTCACCTGGACCAGTAATTGCTAATCCACGTGATAGCACTGGAGATACTGTATCAACCTTTGCCTGTCTGCTTCCTACAGCTAGGTGGCAGTAAAAAGAGAACAAGGCTTCCTATTAAAATAGCTCAATATTTGAGCTCAGGCAGGTGCCTGAGGTGGAATCTGAAACAAATTCCTTGTTGTAGTTGTCGTTGTTGTTGCTGGTGCTGTTGTTTGTTTATTTTGTTGTTTCCTTTAAAATGCAAAATCTGACTCGGAAAAATACTAACACTAACACTAACACTAACACTAATGTTAATATTAATACTAACACGATGAACCTGCACAGAGCCTCTTGTTACTTTCTTTCGTTTTCTTTTCTTTTCTTTACTTCTTTTCCATTTTTTCTTTCCTTATTGATTGACTATTTGAATGTTTTTATCACTCATACCTCTTCTAATGACTGAATTTTCCGTGCTATACATGACTTGTTGTTCGTCACCTTGGAAGCTAGCTGCCCCATCTCCTGAGGAATAAGTACAGAGAGCAGTTTCACTCGACCAGTTTCAATTACCCCTTGCGAAATTACCCCTTGCAATTACCCATTGCGGCCTTACGAACGACATTAACTTTTTGCAACGATTGTGGTTACATTAATCATAATAATAATCATAATAACAATAACAAAAATAATAATGATAGAAAAGTTAAAAAGCAAAAGCCAGAAATGTATGTGGCTAGGTATATTTGACCACTAGGCAATTTTTCTTGCTACTTGTGTCGCGAGAAAAATTGCCCAGTCTAACAGAGGCCTTGACTCTTCAAACTGGAAGGCCATAACGCTGGTTTAGTCTATTCGTGGAATAGTTGCCTACTATACCCTTAAGTGTTTGTAGATGGCCCAGTTATGTTTGTAATTGGTTATTTCTGTTTAGGCTTCCCCGTCGAACGCCTACCACGCAGGCCCCTAGTGAGTACTGCTGGTTGGTCGACAACCTAAGCGGAAGTCACCTTCTTTTCCGGTTAACTTCCTGCTTTCAAACAAGATACAAGAAACCCTTCCTTTTCAATCGCCAGTTTCCGAAAACAGTTCCCCCCTAATCAAACAATTCTCGCATTAATTTGCCATGCTCATATTTTTCTGACGGCTTTCCCATGAAATAATTTGTTTTGTTTTGGTTCGTATCGCGAGGAATAATATTTAGCTTACCTTCGGGTAAGTATCTCAAGTACGGATCTAGCATCAAGGCGACATTCTGGCTACCGCACCGTCTCAGTGCTTGAACAAACTGCTGAAAACCTTGCTGCCTTTTCTTTAATCGATCGACAAGAACAAAGGACGCTCTCGCCGGTCCATGGTTTGACTGTGTTGCGTGAATTTCCTCTCTGTCGAAACACGTTAAACAAGGCAGGTACGGCAGTAACTCCACAGGTACAATGTCCGTCATAAAATCTTTCAACCTTTTATCGAGAAGTTGTTTTTCACTTCGCTCCATAATCCTCGTTTTCGCTTAATGTAATTTCCAAAAGTTCGCATATGCTGGGACGTGAAAATTTTTATCAAAGTGCGCTCGATCCCGCTCTAGCTGTCGAAAGAAATAAATTAACGATTGTAGTAAACGGGGAATTCCCGGAAAAAAATATTCCAGTTGAAAACAAAGGGACTGGTTTCACTTTCCTTTTCGTGGGAGATAAAAGCGTCTCCATAAGATGTCCGTAAAAGTGGCCCCGTGACTTTTGTTTTGTCTTGAATAATACTACCAGCCGTATGTCTCGAGTGTCACTTATTTTTGTCCCTTTTCACGCAACCAAGCCTTCGAACGCCGAAAACCTCTACGGAAACGCTTGCCACGAAGGCTATTTACTCCCAAGGGAATAAAGAACTTGTTTGCTTCTGGACTTAGATTTTACGCTATTGACTTGTTCAACGTTATAAGGTCGAGTTAATTCTAGGGACATCTCCCTTGCTTCCACAACGGCACTTTCACTTTCCATTGGTAATTAAGAAATAAACGCAGGAAGTTCGAGAAAGGGCGAGATTAACTTTGAGTTGGACAAGCAAGTTCTGTTTTCGAGCAGTTTTCAATCGAGTGTTGAAGGTACTTACCGATACAAAATACCGAGTGGAACCAATCTAAGCGACCCTCCGAATTGATCACGACCATTTACAATCTGTTTTATACAAGTTGATTGGCACGATTTGATGGAAACTGGCACACGAGAGTTGCGGTGTCTGGGTAGCGATTACTGAGTCACTTGACACTTGTGAGTTTATTGGACTCAAATAGAACGAGAACATCAGCGAGGAAAGCAACATAGAAGAGTACGTGCTGTTTTATTTGGGGAAAATATATTCTCAGCCGTGTCCAACACAAATTGAATCGAATTACATATTCTTTCATGGTTCACTTGCCTTGACTATGGAACGCCATTTATGACAAAAAAATAAATATCTACACGTAGACAGAGCCGATTATATCCACAACAGAGTATCATTATTGGGATTGAGACTAAAAATAAATTTATGTTAAGAATATAACAAATATTTTAGAAATAGAAAACATTTTCTGTGTTTCTATCGAGTTTTAGTATAAATCTACTAGCGTTCTATCACGAATGCCGTTTTCTGATTGGCTACGCTACTCGCTATCTATTAAACAATTAGATTATGAGCTCGAGATTTCTATGGCGTGATAGTTGACAAGGGCGCACTATCACGCATAGAAATCGAGAGCGAATAATCTAATTGTTCTAGTATAAATCTACTATTCGTTCAAAACTAAACAAGTAAATTATCTATATCCTCATCGCAGACACTTCGAAACACTTCGAAAACGCGACGAAGTGGCCGCCATTTTATTGAAAACCGCTACTCGCTATCTATCACAGATTAGTAGTATAAATCTACTAGCGTTCTAGCGTTTTGTTTTCATGCAACCAGCAAAATGGCGGACGGAGAGAGGCTGGACAGCTTTCTTCGAGAATTACCTCCGCTTTTTTCGCTTTTGGAGCAAGCAGACAGACACCTTCATTACACCATCCATAATATAAACATACTAGAAAATGTAAGATGTCGACTAGATGACAATTGTGTAGCTGTTCGTACGATCTCACAACACTGTATGGAGCAAGAGGACTGTCATGCCGTGATGTTGATCCTGTTGTACCCCCAGAACTATAGCAAGAAAGGCAGAAAAACAGCCAGGTAAACTCAACACTTTTAATCTCTCAGTCCTTTGTTCATCGCGCGCCTGCGCATTACAATCCTCAAGGTAATGACATCACAGCCTATATATAACAGATCCTCCGGGAAATTCACAATCGAAATCCAGGGAAATCCAAGGACTTTGCAGTTGTAACATGGAAGGTGCTGACTCCTTACAATTAAACGTTGAATATAGATTTTTAACGCAGGAAACCAGTGCGCGAGGGAGAGGCTGCCTTGAAATGGACGAAGAATCTCTTGCTGACTTACACAGCATTTACGATTCGTGGAGTACAGTTGCCTGTTTCACATTGAACGATTTTACGGAGGGGCGAATTTTCAGGATCCTAACTCATGCTGTCTCCGTAAAACTGTACGAACAGCTACATCATTGTCATCTAGTCGACGTCTTACATTTTCTAGTATGTTTGTATTGTCGCAATGAAGGTGTCTGTCTGTTTGCTCCAGAAGCCAAAGTACTTCTCGAAGAAAACTGTCTAGCCTCTCTCCGTCCGCCACTTTGCTGGTTGCATTACGCATGCTCTGTGGCAGTGTCAATTGTCCAGATAGGAACGCGTGTTCATAACATATTCGTTGTGCGCTCATAACATATATATCTCCCACGGTTATTTTCACAACAAATAATTGGGGTTCAAAACATATAGATACAGTACAGTTCATAACGTATATTTATGTTATAGTCGCAACATTAATTTATTTTTAGTCTCGATCCCAATAATGATGGTCTGTTATGTACATCATCGTCTCGGTCCACATTTGTATATTTATCTCTTTGTCATAAATGACGTTCCATACTTGACGACGAACAATGCCCAAAAGACCTTTTGGGACTTTCCAGTTTCTAGCAATTAACATAAACAACCCGTCCGAGTACCATTAAAATCCTTTGTTTTATCTTAACCAAATATCACGATCTTCCTCCAATGGTTATTTTCTGTCTAGGGAAAGTTTGCAGATCTATGGAGGGACGCATATAATTTCAAACAACCATGAAAACACACATGATTTTGGTGATGTCATGAACATATGAAAAGTTCATTCCATTGCAACACTTAATTGCGTACTCCTCGTTGTTTTAGAAGAGAAAAGTAAAATAATATTGTTTTACCACAAAAAAAAGTTAAAGTCGATCGCTTACTCAGCTGAATCGAGTCTTATAAGATCTCTTTTACCGATGCATTCAATAATTGTGCGAACCAACTTTATAAAATGGATTGTAAGTAGTCGTGGGCTACTTGGAAGGGCGATTTCATTGGTTGCACTGTGTATTTTCAACGAGAACGAACAAACATGCGACTGGATGGTCAGCAGGACACCACACACTTCATCTTGCGTAATTTTTGCCTGATTTCCGGTTCGTGTGACAAATTGAAGGACATTTCAAGTTTGGCGCGACACTTAGCTTGACTCCAGACGTCATTGGCACGTTAGTTCCGATCTTATACCCATCTATGGACTTTTGCTGGTCATTAATTACGCTCGCCTTCCCGCTAAAAAAAAAACAAAAAAAAAACATGACTGACGCTTAATGCATCGTGACCTGGTATGAAATGCGACCCTCTTATTGATAAGGAGTATATGAGTCACCCTAGCTGCTACCAATTGCGTCACTCTGGTTTTCCCGCGCCTGGTGCCGGCTGCGTTGACTCGCTTTGCGTTCTGATTGGCTAGTAACAGCAGGTAGTGAATTAACTCGATTTGTGATTGGCCGAAGGGCTTATTTGCTTGCGAACGTGATTGGCTGAGTCTGTGATTACCTTGGTTTTGCTTTTACGACGGACGCTCAATTAAAAACCGCTCCGTTTCAACAAAACCGAGAGTCACATGTTACTATTATTTTTAGCCTGCAGTGCAGGCGTCTTATGAGCGTGCGCGAGTTACCTTTCTCCAGTACAATTATTCACGGAGCAGCACGTTGGGTCTATAGCCCACCCCCTTGGTAGCAATTTATTTCTCTCCTCAACTCTGCTCTGCCTCAAAAACTCAAGATGGCGGCCAAACAATTCGCCAAGGGGTATATTGAGCGCTCGTCCACTAAAATATACGCCTGCACTGCAGCCTGTATTATTTTGACTGCATGAAACTGGTACAGACCTATACACGAGGTGCAGATGGGACAGAAAATTTAACTTTTTTTTCTCCCAATTCATTTTACTGTAAGTGGGCTTAAGAACATCTAATATAATAATAATAATAATAATAATAATAATAATAGTAATAGTAATAATATTAATCAAAATAACCAGGCGTGCTAATCACTCTTACTTACAGTCTTAGGACTGAATTGCGAAGGGCGCAGCTCGACGAGATCGGGCAAAGCATATATATGGCGCCTCTGGCTGCCGCTATACGGTCCGTGTATGATCTCGGAGCACAGCGCTACAGCCAGATGTCATTAGATGGGAGTCGATTTTGATGAGGGAGGAAAACCGGAACGCCCTGAGGGTGTCCCTTGGAGTCAAGTTGAAGTCGACTGAACTTGAGCCCACATACAATCGCAAAGGTGGGAGGTGTGATTGATCACATTACACCAGCCTGACTCCCTAGGGTGTAGGACACGGGGTTTGCCTGGACGGTCAGCCACCAAGGTATTAACCCCGCCCATCAGGACTTAACTTCGGTGGTCTTACGGGAACCGCTGTTTTTCCTTTGGCGAAACCGTACATCACTCCCCTTAATGGAGGTTTCTATACTGTGTTTATATACACACACGTGGCGCAGTCGTCAGAACGTAACAAGAAGCAGTGAAGTGAATGAAGGAGGGCTTACTGATGCCCAGGTCAAATGAAAGCGAGTCGACGGCAAAACTCCTGCTGTCTCTCATTGAGCAGGTTCAAACTCGATGAGAGCTCTCGAGAGTTAGCGGAAGTAGCGGAGACAGCATGAGAGTTCTCGCCAAACGACAGCTAGACATCCATCTCTTATCGACTGTCGCTCTCGTTTGGCCGGGGCTTTAAAGTTGGCGAGAATATAAATATTTTCATCGCCATTTGCTTAACCTGTCAACAGGCGTTCCTTCCACGCTTTCGAGGGGGATTGAGGTCCTGATAGCAGGATACTATTTGGTTCGATAAACCCGTGCAGCGTTCACGGAGTATGTTTAAAAATGTGACCACCACATACTACGATTGCGGTACCTGTGACACACAATGGTACCCAGAGCTCGTAAGGGGAAAGGTAAAAAGAGAATTCCAATAACAGTGAAAAACCCCAAAAGTTGGCTACTTACAAAACGTGGACTTGAATTCGGGATGGCTGTAAACAAATCCAGTTGATGCTGAGAGATGGAGTTGGTGGAGTGATGGAGAAGCGGTATTCAAATCGAGCTCCCTGACCACCGGGCGACGCCGCCCTCTATAATCAGAAGGGAGTTTACGAAGAACCTCATTTAAAAATACAAGTTCGCGTAATTGCAGGTATTTTATGTCTCTCCGCAAGAGTTAAACTGATAAGGGGGCCACCAATGTGGCCCGGGTTCGATTCCCGGTCTCGGCGTCATATGTGGGCTGAGTTTGTTGGTTTCTCTACCCTGCTTCCAGAGGTTTTTCTCCGGTTGTCCGGTTTTCCCCTCTCCACAAAACACCAACATTTAATTTGGCGCATTTGAAAACTGTATAGTTGAATTTGCGCTATATAAATAAATATTATTATTATTATTATTATTATATGAGCGGGTTAGGAGCGTAGAGAGAGAGAGAGAGAGAGAGAGAGAGAGAGAGAGAGAGAGAGAGAGAGACAGAGACAGACAGACAGACAGACAGAGAGAGCCGAAAATTGATCGCCTGTCTCAACGTATGTTTGATGTAAATCCAACATTTTGCGTTGCCAAGAAACGTTTGATTGTTTAGCCGGGGCTTTAAGGTCCCTTAGTAGGAATTGTGGAGATCCCACTTCTTTATTATCAACATGTAAAAGTTCAACACGGCCAGTCAAGCAACTTTAGTACCACAGATCACCGGCCACATTTAACCTTTTTTCCTCAATTTGAATAGACCTGAATCGTAATCGCAGGTTTGGACTGGAACGAGCATACAATGGAGGCTCATGCTGGGAAAATAATTTTCATCTGAAAAGATGCCCCTGCTTCAGCCTCTATTCCATGCTCGTTTCAGTGCAACCGTGAGAATAAGAATATGGCCATTTCAACAGGTAAACGCATGGGTGCATTTGTCAGGGAATAGACCGAATTCATAAATAGCCAATTGCAAAAACGTGAGAGGACTGGGATGAGTTTCTCGTATTGATTAGATTGAAAATCTAAACTTTTCAACTGAAATGTTATGGCAGAAAATTGGCCAAATGGTAGACTTGCAAAAGTTGCAAAATTCCATACAAACCCTTATAATTTTGTGGCCTGTCTACCCAATCCATACAAACTCTCTATTTTAGGTGATATTGGAAGAGCTCCTATTTTACCATTTTCCCATTCTAAATACTTCTGTTGTTGGTAAAGACTATCAAGTTTCGGTGCTCTTTCATTTGAATATCATAGTTTTTAAAACAAATGAAAAAGAACCGTACTCTTTTCCAATTTTCTCACGTTTTTGCAATGGGCTATGGGGGCTGATAAATTATTCTTCTGTCTTTACGCTAATTTTCCTCACTAGCCTAGATAGAATGTAAAAATTGAAATAAATATTTGCTTTAAAATGAAGCTAGCGAGGAAAATTAGCATAAAGACAAAAGAATAATTTGTTAGCCTCCATTTATGAATTCGGTCCATGGAATTCACTTTCGTATCCTCTCCTGGAAGTCGTTTATTGAAACTGTAGACTCTTCAGCGTGATGCATGACTGACTGAGTTCACGGCTTTATTAGCCCTCTTGTCCCAACCTTCTTGGGCATCTCTTCATCCTTATCTTACTAACAATCAGCTCATGCAGGACTCTTAATCATCGAAGCAATGTCAGTCACAATTCCACTGTGTAATCTCTCACATCTTGAACCCTGAAACAAATGAGGGAGGCGGAGGTCATTTTTTTCTTTCTTGTTGTTTTTTTGCAATGTTAACAGCGCAGTGTGTGAGTGCCGGCTCCGATTGGTACATATTTTAAGGTCTACGCAATTCAAAATGACGGCAATGCTGACGATGGTTGTGTTTTGACTGTTTGTTTGTTTGTTTTTTATTGATGATTTTGAAGCGCTTGACACTTGGCGTCTGCATGGGAATTAGATTCGCAGGGACCGAGACCAGTGGTTTTTCTTCTTTCGCCGCTTCGTGTTACGTTGTCGCCACATGGCGGCTAAAATTCGTGCAAGGAGAAGAAAGAGAACCTCTGGGTCCAAGCTACCGCAACACTAATATTAATGCGGAGTTCCTTTATTTTCAATAGGCCATCTCATATTGGCTTCAGTAGGCCATCTCAGTTTGGTTTCCATTGAAATTTCCCAGCCTTTCACTAGTTGGCCTACCTTTAGAGTTCCAGCCACTGAGCACGTAAACGAATGCAGGGTCGTTGCAGTACATGGCTGTTGAAATTGTGAACATATCACGATCTACTCACTTGTAATTGGCGATGCTGTCTGTTACCCACTCCAGAGAAACAGCTTGTGTGTTTAACTGGCGGCATAATGCTGTTAATATAAAGGATTGTAATCAATAATAACATTAGGGGGCTTGCGAAATGACCACGCTGACGGCAACGAGAACACCACAAAACAGTAGGTTTAGTGAGCAAAAACAATGGCTCTGCACGCTCTGCACCTGCGTTTTACATTTTGGTACATTTCTTTGACCTTATCTCCCAAACAACGACCTCAAATGATCAAACTCAAGGTTCTGTGGAGCACGTTAGCACATGACGATGAATTTCCAGTTCTCTCTCTAGGCTTCTAACCCGGTCATACCAGATTAATTCCTCGAAAGTTACTTTTGCAAAACCTTGCCCCGCTTACTGGAGATTATGACCTAGCGAACTCTCTCAATCAGTACACCCGACTGAGTTTAAATAAGCTTTTTGATCTGAACTCTTCGTATTCGTCTTGCAACGGGTGTGTAAAACTACTCCCGAATCAAAGGCGGGAAATCCTAAGTGATATGCTAGCACATCGCGCAATCTAATTGGTTGTCGCTAAGCGAGCATAATCGAAAGTTCATCTAAGATTACATCAATCAGCGTTCCTTATAATTCAGAAATAAAAACGGTCAACGGCAAACCACAGGTTGCTGCTTGCCATAAAACCATGAAGATTCTCTCATTATAGATAATTCTACTTCATAATTGGTCAATGTCGCTAAGGAATCACGTGAAATATGCGCGCAAGCCCTCAGCAATCAGTTGCTGTTTGCTGTATGCTATTACCTTTTATTGCGTCAACGTTGGCGCGAGTTTCCTTGTCGATTGTTACAACCTTTCGACGACCCTAACGATGAAATGACGATGAGATTATTAATTTTAATGGCAACAAAGCACATAATTCAAAAACAACTTCTTCAATAAGACCTCGGAAAATTGTCGTACTTTTCCTCCTCTTTTCAGACTCTCAGCGTCGGTGCAGACATGAGCTCCACAGAATTTCAATAACTGGCTGAGTTGGTCTGTAAAGAAGAACAAAACGTTTGCACTTAAAGAAACATAAAATTAATAATAACAATAATAGTAATAATAATAATAATAATAATAATAATAATAACAATAACAGTATTGATCGTTGCCAATGCCCTACTACTGAATTTACGTTAAGAAAATGCTGCCCGATTTATTATTCTCTTGTGTTCATGGCACTCTAGCCTCATTCTAGAGCAAAAGTACTTTTAAATTTAGCACATGCTAATATTAACACTAATAATAATGCGGAGTTCCTTTATTTTCAATAGAGCAAAAGTACTTTTAAATTTAGCACATGCTAACGAGGCTTGGTAGGGTAATTTGCATTTAGACAAAAAAATAATTTACTGCCCGCCAGTTATGAATACGGTCTATCGCAAGCACCACAAAACACGTCTTTTTACATTGACTGCTGACGGCTTGGTGCTAATTTATTAGCTGGACAATTTCGAGCCACTTTCCACCGAGCCAATCACAAGCAAACCGAAAATCAAGTATGTTGCCCCCGCGCGTTTTCCCGCGTGCGGCGGAGGCTACACGCGCTTGTTTCAAATAGGCCATTTCCGAGTTGCCGTTGGCCTCTGGTTGAAACCGAGTCTTGGAGCTAAAGCATTCAAATGATAATGAGTTTGATTTGCATGAAAATACCCATCTCATTTCCATTTGAATAGTTGTGCACCAAGACTCGCTTTCAACCACAGGCAAACAGCAACTCGGAAATCGGCTATTTGATGGACTGCTTCTAGTGCGATTAGCCAACGTAGAAACTTTGATTTCGGTTGAAAATACTCAGACGAAAACTCCTACCTAAGCACTTGTCTAAAACAAACAAAAAGCAAACAAAGAAACAAAACACCCAAGTTCAAGTTTATTTAGAAATTTCAAGGACCACACAAGCCCGCGAATAGCAAAAGCAAGTCTAGGTGGGTGGTGAAAAAAAAGGCTACATAAATAAAACAAGATATTTAGGAGCTTATTTTGAACAATTAAAAATAAAAATAAAGCAATAAAGAGAATGTATAATAAGGTATGGCAGACCATTTTAGAGGACCACCCTAATTGACTTAGTGTTAGCTGGTGATATCCTCTGTAAATATTGTTATTATTATATTATTATTACCAATACCTTTTGTCACGGCAGCGCCAAATCCCCCAAAACAGAGCACGTCAAACTCATGAAATAGAAGTGCTTCCTAATTGAAACGACAATAAGTTGGTAAAAAGAACGACACCCAGTTTTGTAGGTGGTTTCAGTATAGTGATGATCAAGACAACTATAGCAACACGCATTTTACGCCCGTTTCTGGGCTCCACCAATCAGTATCATAACCAGATCGGAGAATGAAAAGTGACGAGCCGACTTCAACTTGTTTTCTTCAGCTACTGAGTGAAGAAACACTGCAGGCTTGGTATGATTACGAAATCCGAGAATTAACTCTTAACATAGTTAACTTAGCTATTTCGTAGTTGTATCGAAGGCGGGTTGTTTTGAGACCTATTACCAATACTGAAAATCAGAATATCAGAATACGTCGGCAAAAACGGAATGTATGCTTGCGTAATATTACTTTGAAGACATATATGCCCTTAAGCTGTTCATTTGGTTATATGACATTACCAGGAAACAGAACAATGTAGATTTTTGGGGAGAGGGGTGGGGTAATTCGTTCTTGAGAATAGTCATTCGATATGAACGGTTTCCACTCACGTGCCCAGCGGCCATATTGATTTACCGAAATAAAAGAAAATATTTGCTTAAAAATGAAGTTTAAAACCCTGAGGATTGTTTTGTTGCACCAATATGGCCACCGTGTCTTTGTTTAGGTACATTAACAGGGAGCTTACGAAACGACGACGCCGACCTCAAAGAGAACGCCATAAAGCAACGAGTTTAGTGAGCAAAAACAATGGCTCTGCACATGCGTTGTACATTTTGTTGTACATTACTGTGCCGTCAGCTCCTAAATAACGACGTGAAATGACCAAATTCAAGGTACTGTGGAGGACCTCAGCACATGACGATGAATTTTCAGTTCTCTCTCTACGCTTCTAACCCGCTCATACCAGTTTAATTCCTCGACAGTTGCTACACATTTTAAATGCGGAACGACATGAAACAGTTGCATAGTGACATCAATAACGCGAATTTGCATTTTTATATGACGTCCACGTAGCCGTCATCGTCCTCGTTTCGTAAGCTCCCTGCATGATATCCCATCCGCTACAGCCCTTCAGGACACTTTGACGTTATGTTTAAAAAAAGTCTTACCTAACTACCTACCTACACGATGTAATATTCCCCACCCTAAGCTTTTTCTTATTGTGATAGCTACTCCATGTAATATGCCATTTCCGAATTCAAGTTGGCCTCTTTTTCAAAGCGAGTCAAAGCGCAAAAGTTTTGTGATGGTAATTCGTTTCACTATGCATACAAACAAAAACTCATTTTCATAAGAAAGACTACGCACTTAGACTCGCTTTGAAAAAGAGGGGCAAGTGAATTCGGAAATGGCCTATTTAATGTGAAATGGAAAGGGGCTCTAATGCTTAGCTGTGAAAACGTTCAATAGGTCCCAAGCAAACGCGCCCTGAGAATTGAATTACAACCAACTCCGAGCCAATTCTCACCTTTTTAGCTCTGGCTTTTCTGGCTTTGCGGGGAATAGAATTCTGCCCGAGGCCTGCATCACCCTTAACTTCGTAACTCACCTGAACAACAAGAACAGCAACAAAACCAAAACAAAACAAACAAACAAAAAATGACATTCAGTGGCCCTTATCTTCATGCAACCGGCAACGTTTCAAATAATGTTTCAGGAGATTATTTTTGGCTCGAACGTAATCAAGAAACACTAAGGAATGGTAAAAAGAAAAGAAAGAAAAACGAACAGTACAGTAAAAACGGGCGTGTAAGAACCTAGTGGTTTAAGAACCTGATGGCAGAAATTTATCATTTTAATACCAAAAATATAAGAACTGTTTAGCCAAGCAAGATCAAGCAGGTTCTTATGTGTGCGTTACAGTTAAATTATGATAAACATTTTAACCAAGGAGTTTAACTGTCGTGAGTGTTGTTAGGTGTAACATAACACAGTTGTGAATAAATACTGTGTATTTGAGGACCAAACCCAAGTTTATTTTTCGGGTAATCAACAATATACCTCCTTCATAAAAATTAAGAACCTGCTTCGCCTAAATTGCTAATAACTACCATAAAAACAGAACCTATTTTGCCAGACTTCCAAAAATGTAGGTTCTTACACGCGGGGTTTACTGTATTTTAAACATGCGATTTTACGTTTCGCGATTCCCTACGCAAGTTGTCATTTGTAAGGCACGCTACGTTGGGGTTATCATCTTTGCTAAAAGAAAAACATGACTAGCTTTAAACAACACGCAACTGTCAAAGGGTCATAACGACAACAGCATGTACAAATCAATTGTAGGGTAAACCTTACCTCAGATACCAGACGTTTGGCTTGTTTACAAGCATTAATCCCTGAAAATAAACAAAGTGCTTGATGTATTCAAACAGCGTGTGAGGATAAGCCGCATTGAACGGAGGATTGCATTCACTGAGGTAGCGCGGCCTTAAAATCTGTCTGTGCAATGCATGCAAGTCGACCTTTGCCATCTACCAAGCAGGAAGGGGGCGGGGGGTGGGTGGGGGGTTGAAGTCAGCAGGGATGGTGCATTGGAAGACCCATGTAATCCATGTGGGTCGCACTCGATTCTCAGAGTTGGCGCCGAGCCAATTTGTGGGCAACGTGTGAGTAGGCACTGGGAACGAGAAAACAAATTGCCGCGGCTAATGCCCCATTTCCACCCAAAGCTAAGACACGTTTAGCTCTTTAGTCAAACATGGTTTGTTTTTAAATTTTCAAGAGCCGACAACAGCATTCGCGCGTGCCGTGTTGCTATCCTGACCAAGTTGACCCCGTTAGGCGAGCCAAATTGTTTATGTGGCAAGAAGTTGATTCGGGTACCAGGGTAATCCCATCTTTGAAGGAGGGTGACCCTGCCACTCGAGTCACCCTTCTAGGCGAGCCAAGTCTTTCTTATTCATGTAAACGGTTTGCCGCATTTTTATAGGAAATGTACGAAAACTTGGTTCGGTCATGGGAACTCGGGTAAGCGGGTGACCCTTCTCTTCATGTAAACGGGGCTTAAAACAGTTGAATAGAAGTTACAGATCATGTTTCTCCAGCATGCAGATTATTTCATACATACAGTGATGGCTGATGATCCATTTGCCCAGGGACAGCCCAAGTAGATACTTCATGGTATAGCTATGACGTGTCACCTGCATATTCTCGTCTGGATGAAAGAAAAGCATTTAAAAGGTGTACATTACACTTCTTTGCTAAGGACTGAGAAGGAAATGCCAGGGGAACAAAAAATTAAGTCAACAGTAAACATTATAATAAACTTAACAATAACCTTCATACTGAATTCAAAATCTCGAAGTGGTATCGTCCAAAGAATTAAAACCAATGCGATCTGTCACACCAACCTGTAGTCATAATCACGTGACTTGTTTTACTGTTGAACTCACTCGCAAGTTTCCCGCCACACATCTCGGCGAGCGCCCGGGCATCAGCCTATGACAGAAGACAGGAGAATCACGAGCTTTATCATTTTAAAAAAATCGAATTCCTCGATTGTGATTGGTTTAAAGATCTCCCATTTTTCACTAATTCACTTGCTAATTTGTTATGGGACAGTTAAATAAGCCAATCAAATTCAAAAGTGTATTTTCAATCCATCAGTCACAACCTTCAGTCAGGGACAAAATTAGTTAAGACGCTCCACAAAAGAAACCTTTTCGTTCAACACGTGAATTAGCCTATCTCCAATGCTAATATTGCGTTCCCCTTCCCCCATTTCAATGTTGCAGTCACTTGACAGTGTCCACAAAGTGTTCTTAAAACATTGAAAAGGGGGGAAGTCGCTATGGACGAAAAAGGTGTTTTTTCCCAGCTAGGAAAGGAGACCTCTTGGACAAAAAGTGTTTGTTTTGCTCAAATATCTCAACACTTTTGTCCGTGATTGTTGGTTTCAGTTAGCATAGCAACAGTGCAAAGACTCTCCAGCTGGCCGGCTTTATGCAAAATGGAGTATATTTCCCTTGAACAATGACAGTATTTTAGAAGACCGCAACGCGGTAGTCCAATTTTGTTATCACTCGTATGATTACAGACCGAATTGGACTCCAGTCAGTCCTATTACTATGACTTATCACACGGAAGTAGGGCGATGCTCCTCGAAATTGCTCCTGATATTAGGACCGGGCGAAACGAGTCCAGGGTTAAGGTTGAATTCCATCACCTCAAAGTCGATCAGACTATATTCCCTACACTCCCCTGGGTGAATGGCTTAATACTTTACTTTGCAAACGTCAACAAAAAAACAAGTTTAGCAAAAATGTGGACTTTCATGTCTTTGCCAGCCCAGGAAAGTCATTTCAAATTCTACGTCTTGGCATGGCCTTTCCTTGACCGTGTGCATACTTGACGTTCTTTCATTTCTCTCAAATAATCCCGCTTTGAATTGAATAAAGGCGAGCAAATCGTGAGAAGAACGACTCATCAGCAAAAGAATAATAATAATAATACTAATAAATAATAATACTAATAAATAAATAAACAAATAAAAAGAAATCCTACGTAGTTCACTGATCCTGTAGCATGAGGACTGTCACAAATGTGGCGTCTTAGAATTGATTTGCGGGATGCGTGTGGGGAGGGATATCGTGTTTTAGTATCACCCAACTAGTGGACTAATGCAAATCTTGCATTTTCATTGGCTACGCTACTGGAGGACTATTAGTAATACTCCTCGAGTAGCGAAAAGCGTGACGCTTTCTTTCGTTTTTTTCCCAAATAACTATCTCTTAACTTGCATTTGCTAACTTTATTATTGCCTTTTCTGTCCGACTAGTTGTGTGATACTAAAACAATTAGACCCTTCTCCCTCAAGGGCCACGGGTCTAATTATTAAGTAGTTCAAAATGAAATCTTTCAACCTAACCTCGTTTCCAGGGGATAGGAGGAGAAAAGACTTACCAGTTGCTGTTTGTTTAGACGCGTAGCAACAAACGACAGCTGCCCAGTTTTCTCACTTTCAGATGAATTCTTGTTCTGTCTGTCACCAGTAGCACGTTTTGTGTTTGTTACGTCTTTAACCTTGGTCAGCTCTAATTCAGGAGTTTGGCAGCTATCAAATTTGTCTTTGTGCGAAACATCACCACATGACAGATTGTCACTCAATAGATTGTCAGGTGGCTCTGTCGCAGGAGGGTTCCGTGCCCTGATGGGCGAGACACTTAAACCACGATTTCGAGAATAGATGAGCGAAGAAGACCTTTTGACCACAGGCGATGAGCCCGTAGACGGTGCAACTAGTCTCGGCGAAGGACAGTTTTTCTCAGGAGTTTTTCGAGATTTTGAAAACAGCAAACTAACAACTGGGGACTTCTTGGGGATGACATCACTCATAACTTTTCGTTTCTTCACAATCAAAAGCGAACCCGTCCTTGAATTACAGTCTCTGTCTGTAAGAACTAATTTCTCCTGTGACATGTCGACAGAATTGTTACTATTAGGCGGAGACGGCGTCTCTTCTTGCCGTTGCTGCACCTTCGTGACGCTCAAACCATCGTCTTCGTATCTTGGGGAGAAAGGTTTGTTCTTGGCAGGCCTTATACCTGAAACAGATAACTCCCTTTTGTTACAACCGGTGCTTTTAGGAAACTCATTTCCGTTCACCATGCCACTGACTGTGTTCTCCTCGAATTCACTTCCTTCATCAGATGACTGGGCCTCTGGATCTAGGTATCGCGAGACCTCTTTAAGGGGGGTGGAAAGCTGACGTAAGGGAGGGATGCTCTTGGGTGTTAGCGGTGGCGGTGGAGTGAGGGAAGGCTGTGTATTAGGCTCGTTACAATGATCTGAAATAACAACATTACAATTCTGTTGAGCCTATAGGATTTAGGATTCAGCAACAACAACAGATTTTTTATCTCGAATGTGGAGCCTCTACTATGACTTAATAGAGTGAGAATATAAAACAATCGTACAAAAAGAACTCATGAGCGGACGAGCAAAATGAATGAGCCTGGATATAACATAAGTTATAGATAAACGAACGTCTGTTATAATCTTTCCTTAAACACCCACCATCTTCCTCATCGTCTGCATCATCTTCTTCACTTGTGATATCTGTTCGCTCTCTATTCTCGTCAGTTTTGGCGAGATAAGCCCTCAGCTCTTCCATTTCTTTCTCCATCGCTTCTACATCCTGTCGTAACACTTCCATTTTCTAGTCGAAAGAAGAATCACACCATTGAACACTCTGTCAACGGTTCGTACACTTTTTCAGATTATTAATTCAATTTCTTTCCGATACTCTTCAGGGACCACACTTTGAAGTTCCAAAGACCTATTTGGTATCTAGTTCAAAGGGCACGCATAAGAAACTCCCGGGAAAGGATAAATTGCTCTCGAATTTGAGTACACCGTACAATGATACCCCATCAATCCGGATTATACTGATGGAATTGTCCAACATTTATGACTGAAATGTTCGAGCCAGTTGAATCCCAGGGGAAACTAACCTGAGTTGACGCAGTAGCCTCTGACAAGAATGTAGCTGAAGATGCTCCTGTACTGTCCAGCGCTTTACAAGATGCTGAATATTTAAGATTGCGGTTAAAACATTTTAGTGCAGGAATTGATGGCAATGCGTCGGATTTCTAAGTTAGGTCGAGAACAATTACAAGATAGTCTCTGAGTGATAGATACAACATGAGCGGGGGATCTGCAGGGGTATTTACAGTGGCGAACCGTAGGCCCCGTACAGATCGGACGCGAATACTCGATATTCAATCTGATTTGTACAGGTAATCACATGATTTCGAGTGCAATTTTTTTTAAATAAGCTCGAGTAAATTTTTTCAAAGACAAACAAAATTGCACGAGCCCGTAGGGTGATTATTTATTCCAAATTGCACGAGAAAAATCATGCGATTACTAATTAATAATATTCAGGAAAAAATTCCGAGATAGCTTATCACAATTATGCAGAAGCAACGCAGGTAAGTCACGTGCAAAACTAATTTATTCAAACCCTGCAAATATATCATCACGCTTTCAGTCAAAACAACAGTTTCAATGTTGTTAAAGTGTTTTAAGCCGCAAAAAGCTTTTTCTCTCTTTTTTGCACTGAATTCCCTTTTTTCTGCAGTGAATTACCTCTTTTCTGCATCGTGTTTCTTGAAAACTGCATTTCTCTTAGCTAATCAGAATCGAGAAATTTTTTCATGTATATCATTAGTGAAATTAATGTGTACGATCCAAAGAACAGAATGGTTATTCTGAAATTTGGAAACACTTAAACTGTGTCGGGAATTAATGAAGTACTGTATACACATCTGACCTGAGTACCGCGTTTTCGTTGACTGTCACTTCATGAATTATTAAGGAATTTGACACGTAAATAATGATGACGTGGCATGACGTGAATGGTCTACAAAATGACAAAACACGTGGGACTATACAATACAATCATACTCGCAGTAGAATACTCGCTATGCAATACAATCACACTCGCACTAGAATTCAACATGAGGTTATTTCAACTAATAATTTATTATAGCCAAACATGAGACCACTTACACGTGAATTCGTCTTCATCTTCATCAGATTGTATGAGTTCTTGTGAAAACGGGGCTTCTGGATCTTCCTCAATATCCTCGACGTCTCCTTCACAGCCTCCATGATGTGTTCGTGGTTTAGATTCTTTAGAAAGGAACACTGACCTCAGTAAACCTTCGTCTTCCGACGAATCCTCTTCGTCATTTTCTACACCAGGAGAATGACCTTTTTCATCAGCACTGAGGCATTCCCGATCATCGTCGTCATTAATAACAACACATTCATCCTCGGTTTCCTTGGATGCATCAGCTTTCTCCGCAAAATCATCGTTGAGATCTTCACTGTCGCGATGAATGAGTTTAGCTTTGGGTGCACTCAACAAAACCTCACAGCAATCGCCCCCCTCGTCTTCCGCTAAATGGTCTCCTCGATGGTCAAGCTTATCAACAGCCACGGAAATACAAGATCGAGCTGTCTGGAAATTTCCGGGGCCGTTAACCTTTTTCCGAGTTCCCGACCAATCAAATGAATCTTCAACATCACCATCTTTTTGCTTCAGGGAACTGTGTGGAGAAGAATTTGCACTTCTCTCTTCAGGTGATTTATCTCCTTGAAAGTCTTTGCCTGTAACCTTTACGGAATGTGAGAAGACGCGGCTTTCACTGAGCGCTATTTGCCTGTTATCGCTCTCTTGCGAAAGAGGATAACCATTCAGTCTTTGCGGAAACTCCTCAAAGACGTTTTCCTCACTCTGTGCCTTTGGAAGCCTTTTCAAGATAACGCCAGTCTTGTTCGACGTGGGTGCCGCAATCCTGTCTTCCGATAAGCCCAGTTCCTGCACAGGATAGACGTTATCAGACTCGAGACCTCCAGTATCATTTTTACCGTTGGCATCAGCAATAACCTCGTTAGCTGAGCTGAAATCGTAGGCCAGTAATGACACACTTGCGTCTCTCGACTCACTATTACCAATGCTGTTTGAAGACCTAGGCGAAACTGAACACAGAGGAGCCTTGAGGCGCTTCTTTTGTTTCCCAATTAAATGCTCAGCTTGGCGTTTCATTGCCTCACCTTTTCTGTGCAGCGTCAACTTAGAGTGCGGCTCTTTGATAAGGGAAAGAGGAAGGACAGGTCTCACTGGTGGTGTGGGTGGTATGACTTCACTTTCTGTAAGTTGTGAGGTAGCCGTCTTCTCGATTCCTCGACACCTTAGTATTTCAGATGATACATTCACATCCACGTCCTGATGTAACCAATGCATTTCACTTCCGGCTCTCCTTGGGAGCGACGGATCCGCCCAAGAATTCTCAACATTGCGTGCTCCTATGATGCAATTCTGTACAGGACTGTTATGATGAACAAGCTTTTCGTTGCAAATTGCGATGCAATCGTGTTGTTGTTGAGGAGCAACGTCCACATCTTGAAGAAGAGATATACTCTGACCAGTACTACAACTTTGAGTTCCTTCATTGTCTGGATTGTCAGCAGATAGCGGATTGACACTAGAAAGCGGGCTATGTTTAGCATTGTTAGGTTGGCTGTAATCCGTCACATCAATCCCTTTAGAATCAGGTTTATTGGCAGATTCGTCCGCATACATACTTTCATCGTCCCTAGGCTCTGCCCCAAGGCCAATAATTGCTGAAAACTCTGGCTCGTTTTCTTGGTTCTCCGTAACGGAGTTTAAAAACCTACGCATCCTCTTGGTTCGATCCCTCTTTAGCCTCATTTTCACATCAGGGGTCGCCAAGTTATCGTTTCCAAACAGACTAGGCGTCACAGCATCGATTTCGAGGGAACTCTGAGTTGGGGCGTTGCCTGAACTCTGTCCGTCTTGAACCATTATTTCAGATGTCTTCACGACCTCTTCCCCAGCTTGATAGAGGCACCTGTCATTGATTTGTCCTTGATCGTAGTCCCTTCTGTCCGACAGGTAGCCTTCAGGAGAAAGTGTCAACTGCTTTCGCCTTCGGCTCAAATTCAATGCACTTCTAGAGACGTTTGTCAGTTCTTGAGTATCGTCCATGTCATCCTCACCCTCTACAGTTACATCTTCATTAGTCTGGACGTTTTCACTACCATTACCTAACACACACTCACTTGCATCAAACGGTTGGGCCTTTGGCTTTTCAATTTGTCGAGCTCTCTCTTGTTTTCCATATTCATTGCTTTCAATCAAATGTTGAGAAATGTTTTCTTGTGCAACTCTCGTAGACAAAAAGTGTTGCTGACTTGGACGGCTGGTTTGAGAAGGTGTGAGATTAGGTGCAGACTCTTGATCGTCAAAGGTGTTCTCCAGGGATTGTGACTCAACATTCCTTCTTGTCTCGCCTCCATAAGTGTCCTTCTGTGCCAAAACATTTGGAAGGCATTTGCTTGTGCGGGTACCAGGTTGGCTAACGTCTTCCTGTCCACCTTTCTCTGCCACCTTTGAACCAGTGAACTCCCCGCCCTTCGTTCCACTTATCTGTTCATCGTGCAAAGTGCGGTCGATGTAAGGAATCATCGGATTAATAACCGGAGAGTTCGCCGTATCTGAAGAAGAGGTACTGCGTGGAATCACTGTCTTGTCGCTTGAGCAGGAATAACTATCACCTTCAAGCATGTCACCTTTGGAATCCGCATGCGTCCATGTCTTTTGGGATGAAACGGAATCCCCACTGTACTCTCGCAAGCCCTCTTTGAACGCGTTTGTTATAACAGGGGAATTCTTAAAGAAAGATACATTGTTCGACGCTTTAAACTTCTTTTTTGCGCCTCCCTCTGAGCTTGGTCCATCGTGAGTGTTACAGTCATTAGCAGAATCTGAAGATCGTTTCTTTGCACTCGTCTTCAGTTCTGCTGAACTCCTGGGAGAGTCCGAATGAATTTCCGTCTCAAAGTTCGGTCTTCGCTGTCTCTGTTTTACGTTTTCACGCAAATCAGAGCGGTCTTTACAGTCAATGTCTTGTACGTCAGCCTGTCCACACCTTCCTATGCGCTGTGAATTTCGTTCTCTCTCTGAAATATCCACGCGTAAATTCGTGTTCCTAACTTCGTCTTTCTCTCTAGTTCCTTGAGGTTTGCTTACAGACGGATCATCAAATAAGGAAACTAAACCCTCAAAGTCTAAGCTCTGTTCGGTAATTTCCGGTACACTGCCCGAGACGACTTCGGGAGGCTCTGGAGTATCACCGACCACAGAAACATGAGGCTGGCTCTTCAAACACTTCTCTTTGAAAGCAACAAATGGCTCCTTTCGACACAATGAATCACAGGTTTGGGCTGGGTTGAAATCGCTTTCTCTGTCTCTTTTATGTGCAATATCTTTTGCTTCATTATATTTGGCTTTGATTTGATACAAGACATCACCATCCACTCTATGACGTGGGGCCTCTTGGCTATCTGCGGTTTCAGTTGAGATCAATGCACTGCCAGTGATTTTTTCATGACCATCTTCCCGGCTTTCATCAGTTCCAACAAAACGTAATACATTGCACGGTTCATCTTGGTTATCCAGATCACAAATCTCAGTCGTGGCTAGCTTGTTGCTTGTCATAGCCTCACAGATATCATCATCGCCATCACGATTTTGGTGTCCTGCCTCTTGGCTTTCACCATGAACTCCATCAAGCACAGCATAATTCTGCTGGGCCTGCTTCCTTACATCGCAGACTTCGTGGAGGACATTTTCACTCTGCTGCACGTCAACATCTTCGTTCCCATGACAAATGTCATCAACTACTCCTTCTAAGCATGTCAAAGATGGAAGAATTGATAAACTTTGCGAGTTCTCCATGCCACAAGTACTCTGAGGTGCAGAGTCACACCTCGTGCTCGACACTGCCGCTTCCTTGATCTGGGTATCCTTAGCACTCCCACACAGAACAGAAGCATTCTTTAGCAGTATGGCTGCATCAGGGCTTGTCCTAAATGTAATAGATGAGTCAGCCTCAGCTATTGTCGTCAAACATCTTCTTCCTTCCCCTTGCTCTTCACCATTGTGAAGAATCTCTTTACAGCTGGAGTCTTTTTCAATAACCCCGACTGCTGTCTTTGTTGACGAAGAGGAATCATGGTTTGACATAGTTTCTTCATCTGGTTTTGATTCACGCGTGCTCGGAACCAAAACGAAATCCCCCGACGGATGTAGCACACCTGCAAACAATTATAGGGAAAGTAATAATGTAAAACTAGACAAAGCCACCATGGTGCTGTTCTTTAGTAGGCTTCCATATCAATTATGCTTAGAAAGTGCACTGTCTCTGACTAACCTGCATTTGAGGCAGGTTGAAATGACATTGTGTCAATCATATGCAACAGCTCTGTCTGCTCGTCACTGACATTCTTCTTGATGTCCTCCACCTGAGCAATTTCCTGCGATATCCTTGCAGAACGTCTTGTACCCCTTCTCAATTTATTACTGGCCCCTTTCTTTGAGTTTGTAACTTTTCTTTTTGTACAAGTCACTGTTGATGGGCGCGGCAATGTCCTTACAAGGAAAATAAAATTATGCATTAATTTTGTGGAACACATAATATAATTTCATATTTACCAACTGGATTGATTTACCAACGGGAGATGACTTTGACAGTTGCTTCTCAAACTCATTAATAATTCATAAGCCGAAAACAAAAGAAATATTGCTATTTTGAAGGAGGTCTTAATAAGCATAAAATGTTGGCACTTTTAAACTAAAATTTCTCTTCAAGTACTGATTCGTTTGAGAAGCAATATCAAACAGAACGTTTCATTCTCTAATCAAACACCTCAATTTCAGTAAAAAAATTTTCTGCCTTCAGCCTCGTTTTTCAACTCACTTCTTGGTGTTTGGATAATTATCTGATAAAAGAATATTACTGTCGTGTTTGATATATTACCTAAAAAGAAGTGGCAATGGTTTCTTTCATCATGATCAGAGTTAAGTTTGTGGAAATAGATGATGCATTAATTATGTGGTGAGTTCACATGAACCAGGGCAGGGCAAGGAAAAAAAAAAGAATTCCAGTTGCCCAGTGGGCCAGTACATGTCAGTTTTCAATTGCCCCCACTAAAATACTACTTGCCCAATAGGAAATGTTCATGCACTATCAACTACATCATTTACTTGGTACTGTCTATAGTCAGTGATAGACTATAACAAAATGAGCTTTTTTACACATCATCCCATATAGTGGCCAATATTGGAGTCTGCTTGTATTTTAAATTAATCAATGATTTTAACTCATTGTTTTGCTCATCTTGATTGTGTTTGTCTGGAATTATCACTAACAAGACTGCTGAGGCTAATTTCACTTGCCCACCAGGCCACCAAACTTCCATTTGCACTTGCCCAAGAGAAACATTTACTTGCACTGGGCAATGGGACCTGGGTTTTTTCCTGCCCTGTGCGGCATACTATAATTATACACACAATTATGAGAACATCCAAAATCATTTAAAAGGAAATAGAATTATGTCAATTACCGGCACATTATTTTTTCCTAACTACATGTACCTTCGCTTCAATCGCAATGGAGAATATACAGTACCTTATGCTAGTGTTTGTTACAAGTTGAGCTTGTTGGTGGTCCAGAACTCGATCAACATCATCTAAGCAACAATAGAACAAGAAAAAAAAATGCATCAACAAACTCACCAAAACTGATGTTCTATAATTCAACATAGTTTTGCATGAGTAATCCCAAAGCAACTCTGCAGCACAAAAAAAGGTTATCTTTGACCCAATGTTGCCTTTGTATTATATGCAGTAATAGCATATATTCAAAGCACTTAGTAATCACCTGCTGTAACTACAATACAGTGTACAGAGCTGTAAACCAGTTCAACAATAATTCAGTGAAATGGAAGCCTCACTTCCTCCGATTAAAATCAAAATACAGTGTTGTCACCGTACAGTGTATATGTACTGAGGACAATCCATACCAAGTTCTGGTGACAATTTCCCAAATTCGGTTTGAGGCAAAGGCAATGTGCTTGTGTGAATATGTAATGTACTTCAGACTTCACTAATTTTGAGCAATCACCTTTATTGAAGATTCACTTCCTGGATTTTATCAACATAATAATTTATTACTACCTTTGTACACACTGAATTGGTTCTTCTGTAATATAGTATTCTTATCCCTGTTGCCGTTGGTACCTCTTTTGGAAGTACAGGTAAGATTGGATGAATGACCACTGTCTGGATTGTCATTAATCAAGCATGATTTCAGTGGCTGTGAGGGGGGAGAACCTGAAACAAAACAATGATAACCATTGCTCTTTCACTCCTCATAATAGAACTTGCTGGGCAGAAAACAAAATCAATGAAGACATCATAAGGATACTTGTGTCACACGGTTTGCATAGACCAAGCAATTTTTAGATTGATTTTTCCCGTGAATTCAGTCTCCCAAAGGAGCCTTGGTCTCCTACAGGAGCCTTCCTAGCCAATCATAAGCCTTGCATAATTAACATAGTAACTAATATTGATGTTCATCCTCACAATAGATGTGTACCCCTTGTAGGACTTTCAATAATGGGTGACCTAAAGTGTACAATGCACACACTTCTCAAAGCTCTTACTGTTAAGTGCTTATTGTTTTCATTTCAAGGCTGCTCAACAGAAGACTTCAAAGAGATACATGTTTATTTGATGCCAAGACAATACACGTACATGTAAGCCACATTCGTATTCTCACAGTTGCACTAGCACAAACATGGAACAAGACCTACATGAACACACTGTATGCAGGAGAAATCTTTCCAGATGCAAATTATTTCCCCTGTACAAGTCTTCATTGCATGTTTGTTCCAGTTCAACTGTCAAAATACAAATCCCACCTGTTGCAAAAGAACATTTAAACCTTGATACTAATTTTGATACAAACACAACTGCTATAATGCACAGGGCTCAAAGTTAACGACCAACTGGTCGCATATGCGACTAGAATTGTGGCTGTGCGCCTAAAAAATCATGTGTGGTCGCACCACCGCGCCTTAAAAGCCAAAATACAGTGCGACTTCTCTAGTGCTTACTCACCTGACCATACTAACGTACTCTGATTGATAGATATAAATTTAACATAGATATAACGCAACCAAGCACCAAATAATAAAGTTGTGAAATATCCTGATTCTTTTATTTGTTTTCGTTGTCAATGTGTTCAATACTGCCGGAATAGGCCAACATTGCAACACGAAGCCTGAGTCGCTCTTTTTGGAGCGTTAATTAAGTATTCTTTTGGAGTAGGTGCTCCAAGTATTTAAAGCTGTGCGCCTAAAATTTTTAACAATGCGCTTAAAATTTGGGCAGTGTACCTAAAAATTTACACCTGGTCACACAAGTGCTCCCAAAGCCAAAAATAAACTTTGAGCCCTGATGCAAATTCCCCAGATTGTAACTAGCAGACAGCAGTGCATGGGATCTAGCATAAAAACTGTATTGAACCCACTCCACCCTATATCAATATACCCACGCCTACATTTCAGACTCCAATAATGTACCTACATTTACAGTCCCCACCCCTAACATGGGATATCTGGATATAAGTTCCCATCCCTAACCCCCATGGGGTATCTGGGTGTTGTGCTCTACCAAGCCACATACAGTACTGCCTGAAAGTATTGACCCCTCGGGACGAGGCAATACCTCGTCTTTGCCGCGGGTAGTGGTCGCGCGGCATCGAGGTATGCAAATTTTTTTCCCTCGGTAAAGCCGAGGTGCACTTTGCCGTGGGAAATTTGCCGCGGGAGAAAAGACGAGGCTTGCCGCGGGAAAGAACAATGATCTGTTGCACTTGTGAAATAAGTTTATTCCTGGTGTATTGATATTTTGTTTTGTTTGTTTGTTTGTTTGTTTATGGTTGACACTACATGTCTTCATATTATATCAACCATGCAGCACCCAAATAATCTTCCATGTTGAGTTTTGGTTAGTTTTCTTGTTCTTGTTTGTTCCCTGAGGTGCATCCAGATAAACGGTGCCTTAAGAACATTCTAACCTGTTTGGATTCCTGTGTCATCTTGAACTGCAACTTGTAAATTATGCACTGCCGCAACAATTTCACTTAGTCTAGGATTTGGTGTTAGGCTTCTGAAAATAAATAAGTCGAACTAGGTTGAAATCACTGTTAACCCTAATTAACTTTGAGCTCCAGGCAAAAACATGCAAGGTTTCTTAGTCATTTTGAAAAAAATGCAGTCAATTTCTGCCAAATCAGCTGTACTAAAATTACGATAGGGGTGAGCTTTCCCATGCTGTACTGTATGCCAGAATTTAGGGACATGGGATAAAAAGAGGGCCCTGGAAAACTCAACAGTTACTGATTAATCTGCTTGCATCCCACCCCACCCTACCCCACCCCAGCCAGTGCCGTTTCTCCACCCTCCCCTCTTTTCATTACTTTCTTGATACGACTCCAATTGCTGACAAAACCAAAAATAACCTTGTTAGGTTTTTGCAACATAGTAGAAAGGACAAGCCAACCCAATAGAGAATTCTTTTTTTTCGTTACAATGAGGTAAACTCAAAGAGTGATATGGATTGCAACTGAAATCAAACACTTTCATGAAACATTGTGCGTGACCTGTGTTGGCCAAGGTGGTCCCAGCCAACCAATCGAACATTTTCGTCCAACATAGTGTTGGATGAACGTGTTTGACCAATAATATTTTAGTCGCCTGCTTCAACACACAATCATAGTTGCCACAGGCACAGGATCTTGAAATTCCCTTACTTTTCCCTGACAAATATAAAATTTCTCTGACCAACTAAATTAAAAAAATCACAAATTAGCCCTGGTAATGGCCTCCAACCTCCCGTCACAGCCAACCTCTCAACCCATTTATTTATGCTAACAGAAAGTCACATGCAGTGTACATGGATTGATAGTTTCTTAAGACAACATGGAAAAAAGATTGATTTTCTTGGAAACCCAGAATCAGCTTGTCATTTAATTCTACCAATCCAACACATTTCAAGTCCGTAAAATGAGCCCCAAAATTGGACATGTTAGAAACAATGAAAAGAGAAGAAAACGAAGTGTACATGTATGATTTCATTCACAAACCAAGCATTACGAGCCTGCATTACAATGACAAACAGTATGATTATCAGGAATCTAGCAATTGTGCTGCTAGACAACATACACAAGTAATATCAATTTCACTTTTCCCTGACTTCTCTCAAATACATTCTGTAGACTTAAACTTTCCCTGACTTGAAACAAAAAATCAAATTCCCTGACTTTTCCCTGACCTTGAAGAATTACTTTTTTCCCTGACCATTTCCTGACCTGTGGCAACCATGACAATGTAAGTTTGATGTAAATCAAACAATTCCATCCAACATTTTGTGTTGCGAAGAAAATAATGTTTGGCTGTTTAGCCACCCTGGCCAACACACTTAACACAAGATGCTAGGCAATTCCAGACAGCTGTGCGATTTCAGCCAGGGTGCTACACCAAGCCAGCACACACTCAGTGCAAAGTATGACATACATGTATCGGACAGGTCATTTTTGTCAGACACATACCGTTTGGAAACAGGTGTTTTGCATAGAGGACAATACCACTTGTTCTTTGATGTCTTGCTGCTTTTCTCAAGAACCTGCTTGATGCACTGACTTCCAATAAATAGTAAAAAATAATAATTATAATGTTTATTGTAAAATTTAATAATAGGTGTGTTTAGGTGAGAATATGTAAACACGGTTGTTCTGATTGGTTACGTGTTGTCAGATGCACGTTTTGATCGGTCGGTAGGAAATATGAGCGTGTATCAAGAAAATCTATTTCAAAACAAGTAAATAAAGAGCATTTTCCTTCATTTGTCAAATTATTTTCGAGAAATATGTTATAAAAGTAATAGAGAACTTTTTCTGTGTTTACTTAGCTTCATCTAAACAAAAAAACACACACCTAAGATGCAGTCCAGAGTTTGCACAACTGTCGAGAATTCTTCCAACTCCCACAGTGTTTAAAAGAGGCTAAGTAAACAAGACAAAAGTGCTCTATTGCTTAGGTGTCATTCACACTTGGTACCCGAGCACCATAGAGGGCATGGTGCCTGATGGGCGCATATAATGTGAATACAAGTTTTTCTATTATAAAAGTGCCGATGCCAATAATTGTGCACTATGCTCGGGCATGGGCAAAAGTCCACACACGATTCAAGCGAGTGCCAAAGAGCTTTACCTATCAACCCCTGCTCCAAGCAGTTATTTCACCCACAAATCCCTGCTCTCCAGTTTCAAAATGGCGGAAGGTCAAAAGGTGGGCCAAAGGGAAAGTTTTACAACGCACAGTTTCGTACCGGTGCCCGGGCACCAAGTGTGAAGGACGCCTTAAATGCACGCACCAAGCTAAGTTCTCCTTAAATTCCAACACTAGAAATCAAAAAATTCAAACGTTGGTTTGTTTTGAGAGAAAAGGAGAACCGGACTACCTGGCGAAAACGTCCCGCAACAGAGTGGAGAACCAACAAACTCACAACGCACAATCACGATTATGACACAACACCGATCGCTAACAAACCTTGATCCCCATATACAATTGAGCAAAAGCTAACTTCCAAGCGAATACATCAATCTCAGATTACGCAAAAATTAAAAACCTTGCAAAAAAATCAGAAATACAATTGATGATTTTATAGAGTTCAATTAAAGCCGCACATTCATGACTTTTTATCAAATATTAAATATTGAATTAATTCACATACCCACAAAACTGATGATTACACTTAGTCGAGTGGGGATCCTTCAGCAGCTCAAGGCTAAAAGAAAGAGCAGTTAAAAAAGCGATAAAAGCTACAGATGAACATGGTTTCATGGGGGCCCTCGCTCGTTGCATGAACAACTGGTATTTTCTTCTTACCATATGGAGCACTCAAGACTTTTTTGCATCTGCTGAAGGGCATCCAAGACATCTTGAAACTTCAAAGACATGACTTGTACCTTATCTTCAACGACACAACATGAAAACGACCGGAAGACAGCAAGACCTAGCTTGAATTGCTGGTACCTATAAGCGCCATTTTCTTTTCGAACTTCCCGCCCGTTTCACGTTCGTCAGCATGAGGTCTGGTGAGAGCAGATTCCTGAGCCCGCAATGATGACAATCTCCCCTAAACTGAGTAAACCCCTGGCCGCTCAGCGGCTGGTCACTGCAACGTTTACGGTCAAGCTACATCACGCGTGACGACACGCGTGACCAGTATCTGCAAGTAATCTACAACGATCTCTCAGTACATGTCTAGAGTGTTTTCACTGTCACGCAATAGAAAATAAAATCCGAAACTGTTCAATGAAAGTAGGCAAGAAAATGAAATGTTAAAAAAGACTAATAGATAAACAACTTTCCAAATCTCAAGTCTGTGTGGTACATTGTCTCTGAGTTATTTGCCTAAACGTGTCACGCGATTTTACAGAGGTTTGTATGGAGACGCCATGTTGGTGTTCCTCCGGAGGACACCAATATGGCGGCCGGAAACGAACAAAAACATCTGGAACTCAGTTTGCGATGAGAGCGCTTTGTTTTCGCTCATGAGCCAAACAACATGACCATAATCGTGTCTTCTACCGCTTTCAATGCTTAATTTGCTAGAAATCACAATGAGAGACCGTTTTTTGAACCATACAGCTTTGTCGCGGCTACTGTCTGGGTGTCACGCAAGGTGAAATTTCGAGAATTCGAAATGCTGTATTTTCAAAACAAAAAACGCTACGGGGCCTAAAAATGGGGAAGAGATTTACTTGTAGGTAATTTTCCATCTGGTTTAGATTAAAAATTCAGAAAACCACGCGGCTTTGATTCCAGAATTTCATGACGTCACGTGAACTGTCACGCATATTTGAACACTCGACTCAAATTTCAAAAATACTGGTTACGCGTGACGTAGCTTGACTGTAACGCTAGCTGATTTCTGGAAGAGTAGCGCTGTCCACATTATGCTGGCAAAATTTTGAGCATAATAGTGAGGCATGAGCACTGAACATTATGCCAGTTTTGTAGTAAGAAAAACTCGCTACTAAGAAATACATTAGGGACTGACATTGCGCTGAATAAATTAACATAATTAATATATAGGGCTCACTGGGGATTCGCCAATCGCCATGCATTACATGTAACAAGTGTTTGTAATTGTATTTTATTTCAGGTAAAAAAGTGAGTGACCTGAGGAGAAAATTTTAGCATAATAGTGTGACTTTTTGAGCATAATAGTAAGACTTTTTGAGCCACAGCCACTTTGACGATGTTATGAGATTAAGTATGTTATGAGTTTAAGCAACGACAACGGCAACGCCAACGAAAACGTCGCTTCCAAATATAGATTTGCGCTATGATGTACTTGGCGATTATTCCTTCTCGTTCACGTTGTAAAGCGTGGGCGAAGTATCCTATGACTGGATTGGTAGCAACGGCGTTCAAGAAAAGATAGAGGATGAAGGATTCACCGTTTTGTGTTTCCGTTGTCGTGAAAACTTTAAATTTGGTCATTTCACTTTCAGCCGTCTCTTCCCATACCCTAGTGGGGGGCGCGCCGCGCGCCCCCCTAGGGTAAGGGAAGAGACGGCTGAAACTACACTATCCTCGGGCTCATTGGTCAGCTGACCATAAGCAGACTTCAGTTTTCAGGAAAGTTTTCAGTGCATTGTCATTCTCAGAGCCCCCCACAGGCCCAGCAATAAGTTTTGTCCCCTAGTGGACGAACAGCCACGAACAACGAAGCCTTAGTACTATTAGTTTCAACATGTAGAATTTATTGCGTCGAAATTATGTCGTTTGTTACGATAGATTTCGACGATCTTGAGTTCTTCGAGAAATGCGGCGGTGGAGCGTACGGCTCTGTTTACAGAGCGAGGTGGAAATCGCAAGACAAAGAAGTTGCGGTGAAGAAATTACTGAGCCTAGGAAACGAGGCAGGTTTTGTCACTTCGCTACTTTTTCCCCATGCTAGTGAAAGTGGGTTTGTGGATTGAAAGTGGGTTTGTGGGTTTGTGGATTTTCATTTAATCTGCACAAATCTGAGATCGAGCTAGATCTTGCAAAATTTAACTTATGAGCGGCCGTATGTGCTTGGCGCGCCGTTTAGCGTTGTCATGAAAATCGAACACAGAGCTCGAGGCCGGGTACATGACAGCGTACAACATGGTGTGGTAAGATAATTATGTTAGGTTTCCATTTAGTCCGGCTGTTAAAAGATCAGCATGGCTCTGTCTGTTTTACCACAAAATGTCTTCCGCCCCAGTTTTTAATGTGGTGATCTAACTTAAGTTATTTATAGTGGCAGTTGAATTTCGGAAACCATTATATTCACATCAATGAAATTATTTCATTCATGTGTTGGCATGTGACTCTTTATCTTTTTTTAAAGGAAAAAACAATGATTCTGTTGGCCCTGTAATTAACGCTTTTTCTGAACCTTGCTCTATTTTTACCTTAGCCTAGGGCATCCTGGCCCTGCTTTTTCATTGATTCCTTCCAATGTATGTTCAATGTAAGTTGTACTATTCCAAGGCAACTGAATGGGTGGTGCGATTCATCGGCAAAAATTTGTGTACGTGTAAATAGTTTGAGGGGGAGGGGGTTG
Organism: Astreopora myriophthalma; assembly: GCA_014634185.1. Classification (NCBI taxonomy): domain Eukaryota; kingdom Metazoa; phylum Cnidaria; class Anthozoa; order Scleractinia; family Acroporidae; genus Astreopora; species Astreopora myriophthalma. Next base: position 485,636 of record BLFK01000498.1, read on the forward strand.
TGGGGAGTGTAGAAGTGTCCCTTTTTTTCTTAATCTCTTGTCACCAAAAGCAGTGAACATCCTTAAGATCAAGGTTTGTACGGGTCTTTGAAAACCTGGAAAGTCTTGGAATTTAAGTATTTCAGACTCGGCAGGCCTGGAAAATCACTGAATTAATTGTCGGTCATGAGAAGTTGTGGAAAATTATAGTTATTATAGTGGAAGATAAACTATTGCAAATGTCGAAGCAAGAACATAATGAAATACAGACAGGTTATGTCTGACAGAAAATATCCAAAACAAGGAGGATTTTGACAATTTTGAGAAGTGACAGCTAAACTTTAGGTCATGGAAAGCAGGAAAAAGTTATGGAATTTGAAAAGTTTAAAAAAGTACAAACTCTACAAGATTTATCTTTGGCTGCAGCATTGATTATTTTAATCTCAAATCTAATTTTAATCTCAAATCTTTAATTTTATTGATTATTTTAATCTCATATACACCTTACAGGCAAGTGTTTTGAGCATGCTCAGTCACAAGCACATCATCAAGTTTTTTGGTGCAGTCAATTACAAGCCAAACTTCTGCCTTGTGACAGGTCAGTGCCAGTAATATTTCATTCTATGGGTAATGTACCCACACACAGTATGACTGGTTTGACAACAAGTGATGCTTCAAAACATCACATTTCTTTAGAAAATTACACCAAAATCACACTTGAGTTAAGTGATCCTGTTAGCCACAGCTCAAAACCAGTTATCATAGCCTGAAGTAACAAGATGCTGTGGGAGCGTATGCTTGGGCGTTGTTGTCTTTAGATAGCCGTAGTGAAATCTGTTTCAGGAATGATGAGTACTGTCAAGTGCATTGACAAGGTGTAAAAGAAAGAAGAAAGGGAATTCCCTTGTTTCACTCCTCTCCCCCAAACTATGAAATAATTCAGCTGAAAAACCATTGACAGTAATTTTCATTCAACCATTGTACCAAAAGCCTGGAAAACCAGCACAGGAAATTACCAAGTCCACACAAGCCTTATCTCTAATAATCTAAAATTAAATTCTACTGTTATTCCTGATGTAAGTGTAAACATGGTCCAAAATGTCATGAAAATTTAAAGGCTGATGAAAATCAGCAAAGGTCAGCAGAAAAACGACATCAATAATGCAATACTAAGAATACAATATTTATTTTTTGCCATAACAACATCTACAGCACAAGATGGAAAAGGAATGAATTGAAAGAAAAAAATAAATGGCAAGGAAACCTGAAAGAAACCACGAGAGTCAAGTTTCCTTCATTCCTAACATCTAGACAGTGCTCGACCTTAACTTTTTAAATCGCTTTTCCTGGGACTAGTTGAAATGAAAATTTACTAGTCCTGAGTAAATCTGTGGTAGTCCTTCTTGGTCACTTCATTGCTCTTGCTCTCTTTTGTCTGTAATGTCTTTTCTGCATCTCCACTACCCTCTTTATGGCGTTTGTTTGGATAATCGCTGCTGTTAGAACTATAAAAATAGGCCTCTAATCTCTTCATGATAATAACACCGGCAGTCGAGACAAAGATGGTGGGCTGGGAGTTCCTTAGTGCCCAGTCCCAACCTCAGCCTTGTTTAGTCTTCTCGCCTCAGTCCTTAAATTGGACTGTCTTTTTTTGCGATCGAAACATTAATTGCGAGGAACGCATCAAAATATTTACAAGGTGTGTATTTTGTTTTCACCTAATGTACACTGTACATGACAGTATTTCTTTTAACATTGCAAAAACTAATTAGAAAGTAGCTACTGGTCCTGTGACTAGTGGTTCTAAGTTTCTACTAGTCCAGAAGCATTTTGCACTAGTCCAGGACTAGTGGACTACCGCTAAGGTCGAGCACTGCTAGAAAATACCGAAAAGACAAATTGTAAGACAAACAAAATTACTTGTGCTTCCTGTCATATTTTTCTCCGTTCCTTTGCTACCTGAAATGTCTACTTGGTTAATAAGTTAAGCTTAAGTCTTTTGTTTTCTGCTAAATCAGCAAATTTCGTGTTCCTTCAGCTGTTTAGCGTGTCTCTGTTCACGTGTTCAATTCGTAGAATTCCTCGCCGCATTGTCAGATAGTTTCGGATTGTGTTGATTACTTTCCTTACCCACATGTAGGATGTCATTTTAAACCAAGGAAACACAATTCACACTTTCGCTGCGTTCACCTCCAGGTGCACTCTACTTTTGTTTGCATGCCCCGCCTTGCCTGGTCTATTTTTCAGAGTTAAATGCATGTCTATTAGACCTCACTTGCAAATTTGAGTCCAACCGTATATAGTCATAGTGCTCTCGTAATCTTAGCTTGGGCTTCACAGCCCAAGAAATAACTGTATGTAAGTAATACTGGATAAGGTGCTTGTACAATAACAAAAAATTATGGCTACTGCGAACATTGAGTATGGTTTCTAGCTTGTAGGTGCCTGGTTTCCACTATGATAGCTGTGTATCACAACAACAGCATCACAAAATTCACATAGGCCTATAGCTAGCACCTGACCTTCAAACAAAAAATCATGAGATTTTGCTATCACCACACAGTCTACCATGCATCTGCAAGCTGTTAATCTTAAGGTGATTGCTGACTCGCATAATAGTGATTGTGTGACACTACTGACATTATTTCAGAATATGCTGCACAAGGATGCCTGTTTGATTATTTGACAAATAACAAGCTCAATTTTGATCAGCTTCTTAAATGGTCCACAGATATTGCACTTGGTAAGCATTCAAATAATACTTTTACATAGGGTGGGGGTTAACAGGATAACAGTGTACAATTCCAATGTACTGTCATTATCAATAATCCTGTAATTGTTAGACTATGGAAGTGGGTGTGGTCGAATAGAAATTCTGAATAACTGAGAGACTTCAATAACAGCTACAATGTACAGTATTAAGCAAAAGTGCAACCAGCCTATTAAATAGATAGTTTTCATAGTGACGTCAACAAATTCTAAAATCATAATTGCGAAGCCTTCTGAATATTTATCTCTACGAGGTTGAAGATGACCTAGAAGTAAATATTTTAAAACGTTTCCAGTTCCGTAACTTCCTTCGTTTCAAAAATACAGCATTTTGAATTTCCGAGTTGCCACCTTGCGTGACACCATGATACAAGGATGTTTGGTTGGAAAAAATGTCTCTCCCTATGATTCTCAGCAGTTTAAACTTTTCAAGTACATTAGGGGCTGTGTTCATACACATGTACAGTATTTTACCTCATGAGCAAAAGTAAGCACTTTCATCGAAAAGTGAACTCCCCGATGTTTTCATTGATTACTGGCTGCCACGTTGGTCCACCAACGTGGTGGCTCCATACAAAACTCTATTGAGTTGTGTAAAACGTTTCAGCAAATAACTCGGAAATGATGTACTGAACAGACCTGAGAATTAAAGAGGTAGTTTAGATATTTGTCTTCTACAACACTTCAATTTCTTGGCTGTTTTCATCGAACAGTTACGAATTTATTGTTTTGTTGCGTGACACTGAAAAAGGATCTATCATGCTGTTTTGCTTACATGTAAAACTACATGTAGCTAGCTGGCAAATTAGCTACATGTATAATAGTCCCAGTTCTTTTATTTAGTGGTCCACCATTGCAAACTATTGAAATCTTGAGAAGAGATGACCAGAGTTGCATTAAAGACTCACTCCATTGTTAAGAATGCTGTGTGTGTGTGTATGCAGCTGATTCAGTATAGGCACTCGCTGCACAGGAGAATTGGACTTTCAAACGCTCAAGCTATTGAACAGTTTATTGGCTGCATTCACATACACTGCATAATCTAGCTACTGAAATGTGTGTTATGCTGTTACTAGCCATACCCAACTGAGCCCCAATACTCAGCCTTAATGGTTTGATAAACTAATATTAAACAAATTATGCTTCAGTGTTAGATAAAGGCAAGGTTTAATTAAACTAGGTAAGTGATAATTAAAATGGTTTCTATTTTAATTTTTAAGACGATTACGACATTTTTCATATTAAAAGACATTGTTTCGATGTTACGAACATCATCGTCAGTTACAGAATATCTGGAAAAAACCGTTATGACTTCATAACAACTAAGTAAGACATATTACATAATTAATTACGATAAGTGACAAAAAATAATTGATTACATAAATTATTTGAGTGAGTATAAAGTGTTGGAAAGAATATAAAACCTAAAGCGTAAGTGTCAGGTCGATGTGATGAACTTGTTGGGTTAAATTGGGCTTTTCCCAGTTCATATGCATAACCTCCTTAAGTTTAAGCTGAAATTTAGTGGGGGCAGAATCAAGGATTTCGAAACAATCCGCAGAGCAAGATTGACGACAATGTTCTCAGCTTTGCAAATGTTTGAAAATGTTTGAAAATGTTTATATTCTTTCCAACGCTTTTCACTTCGTTGTTTTATAGTCCTAACAGTTTTTTCCAGATATTCTGTAACTGACGATGATGTTCGTAACATCGAAACACGTGACCTTTTAGTATACAAAATGTCGTAGTCTTCTTAAAAATCACGATTTGTTTTCTGCTTTCTTGACCTTTTGGTTTATATTTTCTTGTTACTTTAAGGGATTAATTACCTCCATAACGAAGCTCCAGTGAAAGTTATCCACAGGGACTTAAAATCAAAGAATGGTAATGTTGAGAGTAACTTCCTGTGAGTTATTTCGTAAATGCTAGAAGTTTGCCTTCAGTTAATTTTAAGAAAAGCCAACAAGTCTTGAAAACAGGCTGTCTTAGGGTGTGTTTGACTGACCCTGGAATAAAAACAAATGGAATAAACACTTATTTTTCTTTGGCAGCATTTTGTAGGGAAATGATGCTGAATATCGCCTAAATGTATTCCAATAACGTCAAATTCTCTTAGGGGCGATTTGAGAAGTAAACACTTATTTTCTCATTCTAGAAAAAGGCCAATGAATGCACCCTTAAATTACCATGCTGTACAGACTGTCCAACCTTCTTGTTATGAAAAAATTAATTGGGATATTTTACCCTGGGAAAGAGTAAATGGGTGGCAATCGCGCGATCCTCTTGGGGGGGTGGGGGGGCTTTGGGGGCATGCCCTACGTACCAGAAGATGTTGAAATCTTGGTCCTCTGGAATGCCATTTCTTGAGCTTTAAGATCATGGCAACTT